>CM051511.1:35564408-36005103 GCA_028015205.1 Mytilisepta virgata | reverse complement strand
ATCAAGAAATCAGCTGCCAAAGTACATGTATGTGAGACACATAGGGTGTGTGTATATATAGGGTGAACCACATTAGTACAGTGTGTTGGTATTTCTGATCAAACATTCTACACAGGTAAAAATACAGAAATATATTTTCCTCAACAACTTAATCTGATATTAGTTTTACACTAATGGTAATGAATTTTCTTGAAATCAACTATAAAATTTTTACTTTTACGATTTAAAATGACTTTGATTATGATCAGTTCTGACAGTGTCATTGACTAATAAACATTCAAATTGGCCATATAAACTTAATTTGTAAATTTTTAATCTTTGCCCATAACAATCTTAATGACACTACCAATTATCTTTTCATATACATGTGTAGTACAAATTTTCAAATTCTGAAATACTTAACATTTCTGTCTTTATAACATATAGTCTGGTAACATTTTTCACTACTTCTAATAATTTACTAAATTATTTTTTCTGATTCATAGATACATGTATTAATGATTACTCAAAATCCCCGAGGGTGTCCCCAGCTCAGTTGCCAGTATTTCGAACCTAGCCTTAAACTGATACTTTAAATTTATTGTTACAAAAATGTTATAAAGTTTGTGAAAACGAAGAAGTGTATCTTTTGTCCATATCCCTGTCAATAATGGTTTTGACATTACCCTTCGTCTATTTAACCTTTTTTAATTTGCCTTCAACGTTTTGGTTTTTCAACATTTTAAGGCTTAAGTGCACAACTAACGAGTTGTAAATCGATGAAATGTACATATCTTGTGCATCACAAAATTTTTTGCAAATTTAAATGAATGAGAAATATTTACCACAACCGATCTCATCTGATCTGTCTTGACAATCAATTTCGCCGTCACACTGATATGATGCTGGAACACACTGGTCACCTGACATACACTGGAATTCAATAGGGTCACATGGATCTCCTTCCTTTCTTGTTGCTTAAATCATAATACAAATTTTACATTAAACCGTCTTCAAGCAATGATAAAGACAAGTAATCATTCTGTAGATAAATTTCCAAAGAATTAAAGGATGTGCGGCAAAAGGGAGTTGGATTTTTGGGTATTCCTGTCAGTCTATTTCCAATAAATTAAATTACGAGGAAAACAAAATTAGTCTAATAGAAAATATTGGCCAATATTGTTTGGGAGATGTGTTCAAGGTTGTGAGACTTTCAAAAATTTCAGTCCACAGTAACCAATATCAAAGTTATCATAATCCTTTCTGATGAGAAATAATGTATGGGTAAAAAAAAAATAGATTGAAAGTTTTTCATATTGAAGCAAATGATTGTGTAGGTACTGCAGTATGAAAAACCAGTGATACATGTGGGGAGTGTGGTGATAGCTGTCATTTCAGTCTGGCTCCATTTAGTTCTAATTTGTCATTTTTTTTCTTAACAGGGGGTTAAGGAAGACACTCATTAAAAACAAGTGAAAATGGAAAATGAGCCAGTAAGTGATTTAACATTTGAATATACTTACGACAGTTTATTTCATCGGAATTATCGCCACAATCATTGTCGCCATCACATCGCCAAATCTTCATTGCACATCGATTGTTATTACAACGGAATTCATTAGGTTCACAAAGACCAGTTGGCTCTGTAATATATAATTATTTTTATGGGTAACAATTGTGTGGTTTACTAAAAATATGATATTTAGAGGATACAAAATATTGTGGTTTTGAAAATTTCTAATGATTTAAGAACACAGTATGAAATGTGTATTTTGTCCAATATCAAATGTGTGGTTTCATTTCACAAATGAAAAACAGGAGTATAGTACACGACAAAAAGTGCTGAATATATGGTTTCTCAAACACTTGGTATGTCAAAGTTATTGGTAGGTCACAGATATTGGTATAGACCAAATGGAGAATGCTACAATCTCATACTGGATCAAAACTGCTACCGTAGACTCCTCCTAATTGCATACCCTTTTGTCAGAATAAATTATGCAATTAACAGGAGTATGTTAATACATGTAAGTGGAATTCTTTATTTTCATATAAAAACACAATATTGTATGTTGCCATTTCTGTTGTCACTAATTTTGATAATTATTATATAAACAACTGTATTGTGAACTTTGTAAAAAAAAATTATCTAAAAAAGCCATTAAATTGTGTTTTAGTAATTTCTATAACATATTTTCAGTCAATATGTCACGAATTTTACAAAACCATCATGATTTAGAAAAAAAATTATGCAAAAATAAGAGGAGTTTCTTACCTATTCAACATGCAATTATCAGGAGTAATTAACATAGACTACATGGTACTATATTGTAGATGGTTTGTTGTTTCAAAATCTTCAGCAAATATAAGGAATATTCTATTAAAAGAGGTCCAATAAAGTATAGCTATTGTATTAACGTCACAAACCTGAACAAATTTCGTCACTCCCATCATCACAATCCTTGTCTCCATCACAACGATAGTCTGCTGGAATACACTGTCCATTACGACAAACAGCCTGTCCGGGCCCACAAGGACCAATAGGAGGAGCGGTAGTTGGCACAGTTACTGTAAAAATAATAAATATAATTCATGTGTATTGTGCTGCTGTGTCTGAACAGCTTACAATAATTTGCAGCGAGTTTTATAACACAAAATAGTTGATAAAAATGGTAGATTCACAGAAAGCATGCACACTTGTGCATTCCCCCTTGAAATGTCAAGCCATTTTGTGATTAACAAATCACAAAATATGCCACTTTGTGCATGCCCAACTAAAATTTTAAGACATTTTTGTCATAATACATCAAATGTTTCATTTAACAGAAGCCATTTTAGGCAACAATCCCCTGAACTAAAGTAAACTTGGTCAGCTGATAAATACCATGCTAGGGGGTCACATTTTCAAATACAAATCCTACATCCACCCCATGTATATATACTGCTACATAAACAATCTCCAAAAATACAATTTTGTGCTACAAAATCCAGTGCTGCATATTTGTCAACAAAATGGCAGGTTGTTTGAAGTTTGCCCAAAAAAAAAGAAGATGAATGTTAGAAATGAAAATGAAATAACAATACTGCAAGTAGGACCTATTATTTCTTTTTCCTATTGTTAACGTACATGACCAGTTCGATCTTATAGAGTCGAAAATGAAGACAGAAATTTTTCAACATTTTTCCGATTTTCCTCAAAAGTGTGTGTTTTTTAGTGCCGGAAAATTATATTAATTACGGTACATACTTTGTCTCACAATAAGTCTAGCTGATTCTTTATATGTCTGGTCATTATAAATAGCAGAACAGATGTAATCCCCAGCATCGGTAATGTCTATATTTGGAATAATGAGACGTCCCCTTTCTACAGAAGCTTTTGGTTGTATATCCTGAAAAAGTAGAATATGCTCATTATCGACAGACTTACTGCAGTCCTGATTGAGATTTTACAACTAATTTTAATTAGGGAATTTTATTTTACATTCTACAATTGGTAATATCAACCACTAGTGTTTGTCTCACATATTTCAGCAACTTATTTCTTGGTGAAGGGTTTCATTACTATTTATCAATTCTGTATGTCATAGGCGTCAACATGGATCAAACTTTCAGAAACAGAACTTAAAAATATTCGGCAACGTCACATTTGTTTTTTATGACGTCATACATGATGCAAAAATCAATCAAATGGATACAAAAATTGGAAAATCAGCTCTCCTAAAAGAAAATAATTCGTTCCGACTATTGGAAACAAAGGGTAGTGCGATATTTTTGTACATCCATTCTAAAGAAAAGTTTATAAAATTCCTGAAAAACCACTTGCAGTTTTGAAAAGACACACAGTAAACTTGTAGTTTTATAGTTTCATTCATGCTTATTCAAACTTGTGAAAATGAAAGGATATGGGGTATTCCTACAACATCCTACAAGAATGAACACTGGGATAAAGTGATATTTTTCAAACAAAAATAACTAGCTGAGCAACTAAATAAAGCGATATTACTTTAAACTACTTAAGAGACTTTAAGAAACCTTACCCTATTACCATTCCTGTACCATTCAATGACAGTGTCCGAGGTTGTAATAGAACAATCAAACAGTGCCTGAGATCCTACCCTCAGTGTCAATTCTCTAGGGCTAATACTGATAGTTACAGGAGTTGCTATAATGTGTAAATCAAATGAATTAATAAATTGCTGCTAAATTTAATCTTCTATCCAATCTGATATCAATAACAATACTGTCACTCATTTCAAATGGCCTGAATACTAATAATTATCTGTATTATCTCAACAGTCAATAGAAAAATATAGAATCCCACATCGCAAGCAGTCGATAATCGTATTTCTACAGTTGAGATAGTTAAACTTTCAAAGATTTGAAGGTCAGGTCCAACCAACAAGACTAAAATTGGAATTTGCTGCTTCTCTGCCAAGCACGGAACATATAGGAGTAAGAGCAAAGGACTGGTCGGCTCGGAGTCAGTATAATGTGTCCACGTTGGGTGATATATCTTCCTGCAGAAATGTTACTTCTAAAAATCTGGCTCAGCATGTCGGTCTAGTACTAAGCAGAGTTCATATTCATATCACATCAACATGTTCTCGTCCTGATATGTGTGTAATAACTGTGACAGGTCGTTAAACAATAAGTCATCCATCTATCCTTTTCCCTTATCTGATTGCTTAGGTATTCTTATGTAATTTTGAAAGATATACAGTCAATATTTTTCCTAACTTTGATACTTACGGCAGTTTGTCTCATCTGAACCATCTCGACAGTCAGTATTTCTATCACACCTACGATTAACAGGGATACAGTCACCATTTCTACACGTGAATTCATCTGCACGACAGCCTACAAATAAAATAAAAACCAAAATAACTTTTCAAATTCATCATTAATGTTAAAAATGTCTTCCTTTTCATTTTTATCAATTTAGCAGGGTTAATTCTTAATCAATATATCTCCGCATTTCGGAGTCATTATGTAGTTTCTCGAGTACCTTAAGGTCGCCTCACTTATTCAAAGCCTAATAAACAAAAACCAATACCCGAACCGCCCGTGCCACACATGGGTATATAAAGACGTACCTAGCCAATACATTCAATTTTTCGCAGTGCCTTGGATTGGTCGTATGTGTTATTTATTTGGAATATATTTTTTCTTTATTAAGTTAAGTATTCTTATAAGAACATGGGTAAAAGCAAAAAACCCGTTAATGAAAAAACCAAGATTTTGGTTGATGATCACGTTCTTTTAAGTGACATAAGCGACGTGGATTATGATATTTCTTCAGGTAATATTGTTTCGGTAGAAACTTCCAATATTAATACGGGAAATATTATTCCCCTCTCTAGTGGGATTTTGTCAAATTCAGCCGCTGGCAGTGACAATCTCAAGGAACATAATTATTCTTGTATTCCTGTTTATGATGTAAGGGGCATTATTCCTTCTACTTCCGCCACTTCGACTTCTACTTTGTCTACATCTAGTTCTGGGACTTCAAACAGTGTTATTACAGAAAGTGTTCCGGTAAGTAAGAAGGTTCAGTTTAATGACCAGGTTTATATTTTAAACCCTACTCCTGGTAACTTGGAGGAACGGGAAATGCCTCCGTTAACGAATATGCGTCGTTTGCAAAATCAAGGCCAACATCAGGTTTTTGTGCACGAGGAACGTCAAATGCCTCAATTTCATGCTTCAAATTATGTTTCTATTCCTGCCTTTGAGGAACATAAAATGCCTCAATATAATCCTATTATTAGGAGGAAATTGGATAAAGGCGTTGAAAAGACACAATTGTTTTGGCCAGAATCAGAGGTTGGAAACAATGCACGTTTAAAACGTCCCTTTAATGTTGCCTTTACAGACAATTTTTTTGATATAAATCAGGGTATTTTTACCAATAAGCATGGTAAGCTGGATGATTTTCAAGATCTTAGCATAAAAGTTAACAATGACTTGTGTAATATGTCTAATAATTTAGATTATGATGAGGACTATACATGTACACCTAGTCAAGAGAGTGTCGCTCAGAGTGATGACTGTTATGACCCTGATTTTCAGGATGATGATTTTTCTTTGGCCTCAAATCATTCTGAATTTACAGAATTCGAAGATTTACAATACGGAGGTACGGACAAGAAAGGTCCCTCCATTATAGATAGTCTTGCTAATAAGGTAAACCAGGCTTGTGTTAAAAAACCTAATATTGTAAAACTGGATGAAATTTTGGGAAAGTTTCCCCCTCCTGAAAATTGTGCTAATTTAGTTGTGCCTAAGGTAAATGAAGAGTTATGGTTCGATTTAAACCGGTTACATAGATCCAATGATTTGGCTATTCAAAATGTACAGAAATATCTACTAGGTGGCATGACTGCAGTTACTTCTGTTTTGGATGACATAATTACTAGTAGGTCTAATAGTTCCGTTTTCGATCTCAAAAAAGCAAATGAGAAATTGATCAATGCCGTGTCTCTTTTGGGCTATAGTTCATATGAGCTATCTATGCGTAGGCGTGTTTCGTTGAGACCACATGTAAACCCAGCCTATAGGGATGTTTGTAGGCCTACTCAGACATTGACTACTTTGCTGTTTGGGGACAATTTGCCCCAATCTTTGGACAATATTGGCAAGGGCAACAGAATTAAAAATAAGTTTGTTGTAAGGGGTTCTTCTAATAATGGTAATCGAGGCAATAGTCGTGGCTTTGCAAATGGCTTGAATAGAGGGCGTAGATTTTTTCCTTCTAATGCTTCACGCCCTGCTCAAAGGAGCTCTTATACTAGATATGTTAGACCTTATAATAACAACAGGTTCATTTCTGAATTTCAGCAACCTGCTAGAATGAATCCGAGACCGGGAAATCAGCCAAAAAACGGGATGTCGTCCAATCACAACCAAAAATAATTAATCAGGTAAGCAGTTTAACAACCATTAGTGCTGTTGGTAAAATTGCAGAAAATTTTGATAAATGGGAATGTCTTACATCAGATCCTTGGGTGTTACAAACTGTTTTAGGTTATAAGATTGAATTTGATTCTAAACCTCATCAAACTTGTGTACCAAATAGGAATCATTGGACATGTGAACAAAAATCTTTAATTTCTACTGAAGTTGATAAATTAATAACAAAGGGTGCAGTTGTGCCTGTTCAACCTTGTAGTGATCAGTTTATCTCTAATTTGTTTTTGGTTCAAAAGAAAAATTTGGAATGGAGACCAGTTATAAATTTGAAAAAATTAAATTTGTGTATTAAAGACTTATATTTTAAAATGGAAACTGTTGAAACAGTAAGAAAATTGATTAATCACAATGATTACTTATGTTCTTTGGATTTGACTGATGCATATTTTTCTATTTTAATTCATGAAAATGATCGAAAGTTTCTTCGTTTTCAGTGGAATGAAAATTTGTATGAATTTGTGTGTTTATGTTTTGGAATCAAGTGTGCACCTAGAGTTTTTACCAAAATGTTAAAAGTCCCCATTTCCCACTTGCGTTTACTGGGAGTGCGGATTTCATCTTATATTGATGATTCTATAATATTAGGAGATACTGAGGATTCTTGTTACAAAAACTTGCAGACCACTAAATCTCTTTTTGAAGATTTGGGGTTTACTATTAACATTTCTAAATCCTCTTTGATTCCTACTCGTAAATTATGTTATTTGGGGTTTGTGTGGGATACTGAATCCATGTTATTAAGTTTACCTCCAGAAAAGTTAGATAAAATTTTAAATTTTAGTGAGTTTGTTTTGTCAAAATCTGAAATTTCAATCAGAAAACTTGCCAGTTTAATAGGTCTGTATGTTTCTTCTTTCCCAGCAGTTTTATTGGGAAAATTTTATTACAGAAATTTAGAGCTAGAAAAAACTGCATCTTTGCAAAATCATAATTCAGATTATGAAGCAAAGATATCTTTGTCTTATAAAAGTAAAGCTGAAATATCTTGGTGGATTAAAAACTTGAAATCAATGAATGGATGTCCCATTAAAAGGGATGCCATTTTTAAAACAATCTATACTGATGCTAGTAATCAAGGTTGGGGTGCTTGGTGTGAATCAAAATTAGTGCATGGTTTATGGACTGAGTCTGACTGTGAAGAACATATCAATTATTTGGAACTTAAAGCGGTTTGGTTAGCTCTTGTTGAATTTGCATCAACTTTTAGTCATGTACATCTTGCAATTAAGTGTGACAATTCAACTGCAGTGGCATATATAAACAATTTAGGAGGTATTAGATCTTTAAAACTTAACATGTTAAGTAAAAAGATTTGGCTTTGGTGTTTTAATAAAGACATTTTTTTGTCAGCTTTTCATATTGCCGGAAAAGATAATACCAAAGCAGATTATTTGTCAAGATTGAGTTATACCAGGAATAATACGGAATGGTCGTTAGATATTGATGTGTTTCTGGCTTTAGCTGAAAATTTTGATCTAAAAATTGATCTCTTTGCATCATCTGATAATGCTAAACTTGAGAAATATGTGTCTTGGGGTCCCGATTCAAAAGCATATGCTAATAATGCATTTTCGTTTGATTGGAGTTTATTAGAATATAATTCTTATGCATTTCCACCCTTTTCTTTGATTGACAGGATATTGGAAAAGATACAGAGAGAGAATATACATGTAGGTATTTTATTGATAGCTCCTTTTTGGCCAACACAGGCCTGGTTTCCTGTTCTGATGAAGTTAGTAAAACATCAACCTTTGAAACTCCCGTTTACAAAAAATCTTGTGTACTCGTCAATGGACAACAGTCCTCATCCTCTGTGGAAAAAACTTCATTTGACCGCTTGGTGGATTTAAGAAATGATTTATCGGATAAAGGTTTTTCTAATGATAGTATAGACATAATCAATGCGTCATGGAGAGACGGTACTAAAAAGCAGTATCAGTGTGCTTGGTCGCTGTGGTCTAAATGGTGCGTTTCTGCAAAGAAAAATCCTATTAATTCTTCAGTTCAGGATTTATTAAATTTTCTTACTATTCAGTTTAAATCAGGAAAATCTTATAGTATTTTGAATACATACAGGTCGTCTATTTCTAGTATGCATAAATTTGTTGATAATGTTCCTATTGGAAGACATTATATGGTATCTCGATTTTTTAAAGGATTATCAAATCTGAAGCCATCATTACCTAAATATACAACTACTTGGGATGTTGATATAGTGCTAGTATTTTTGAAAACATTATGGCCTTTGGATAATTTATCATTAAAAATGTTATCTTTGAGAGCAGTTGCCTTAGTGGCTTTAGTCTCAGCTCAGAGATCACAAACCATAAAATTTTTGGATATATCTCGTATGACACAGGATAATAAAGGAATTACTTTTCATCTAAATCAATTAACAAAAACGGATAAACCTGGGAAATATAGATCAGTGTTTTTTCCAGTGTTTTCAGAAAATGAAAAATTATGTGTTGTGAAAACCATGAATTTATATATTCAAAAAACATCTATTTTACGAGAGTCTAATCAGCTTTTTATTTCATTTAAAAAGCCTCATAAAGCTGTGACATCAGCAACATTAGCCAGGTGGCTTGTAACTGTTTTGGATATGGCAGGTGTAAATACAGAGACCTTTAAGGCTCATTCATTCAGATCAGCAGCAACTTCTAGTTTATTTAATAAAGGTGTTTCTATGTTTCAGATCATGAAGTTGGGATTTTGGTCAAATGAAAACACTTTCCGAAAATTTTACCTGAAGGATACCAGTGGAACTAAAACTAAAACATGTATTAAGGATAATGTAATACGTTCAAAGGACTAAGTGTTGTGGTTGGACAATAAAAGCAAAAAGAGGAACATTACTGGAGATTTGTTAATAAATATTTATTATATATACTGTTTTTATTATTATGACAAATACTAATCTTGTCTTCAAAACCTGCTTTGAAATCTACATAATGACTCCGAAATGCGGAGATATATTGATTAAGAATTCAAAAATCACACAAGTTTGCATAAATGCAGTGTGATTAGAATTCTTAAGAGATATATTGAAGCATGGAGGAGTCATTTTCCCTCCCTGGTCTAGAGGAGGTTCCCTCCCTGTTTGTTGGAGGTTTTTCAGACTTTATGGTTGGTTACTGCTCAAATTGAATGTATTGGCTAGGTACGTCTTTATATACCCATGTGTGGCACGGGCGGTTCGGGTATTGGTTTTTGTTTATTAGGCTTTGAATAAGTGAGGCGACCTTAAGGTACTCGAGAAACTACATAATGACTCCTCCATGCTTCAATATATCTCTTAAGAATTCTAATCACACTGCATTTATGCAAACTTGTGTGATTTTTGAATTAAACTGTATTAACAAACAACAAGAATACGTGATTTCTCAAATGGGTTAAAGAGAAATATAAATAACAGGTAAGTTTAACAACTACAAAAGACACAAGGCTCAATATTTAGGCTTAATATCCAGTGTTCACAAGACGAAACAACAAATTCAGAACCATATCAAAGACTCAATTTATGAACGATATGGATTAAATTTTCACATACAGCGCTTACATATATGTGACTAAAACTTTCAGTAAAGGCATTTAAGGATGCTCGCTGGTCATGTTTTGGTCTTTTTGTCAGATTTTATCCATTTCTTAAATATGAAAATTTGTGCCCATGAACCCCCACTTTTTCTTTTATAATTCAATCATATATACCTTAAAATGGTATTTGACAAAATTTTATGAAATCCTTTTTATTTTTTCATACATCTTTGAGAAACTGAAGTTGTCAATGGAAAGACAATGAAAAATCCAGAGAAAACCTATTTCCTGCAAATTTTCAAGGCCTTATAGCTCTAAAATGAGCACATGAACCTATATTTTTTTCTTGCTTATTTGTTTACTATTCATATATTCTCTCAAACTAAAACACCTATTTAAAATCCTATTTATTTCCTATTAGACCAGCGATCATCCTTAATGTTGAATTTATAATTCTATATTAGTCTATTTTACACCTGCTTAACTCTCTCATGCATAAAAAGTGATAATGTTAGATATTCACATTATTCTGTTTCATATTAAAATCCTGGAATGTGATTCGCTGTGATATTATTTCCCTAATTTTTTTTTTCATTGCTAGTTAATTTTATATGAGTATAGCTGCAAAATCCACTCTGTACTAATTTTCAATCTCTTTCATAGCCAATATTTGTTCAGAACACAGGCACTAGACGTTCTATCAATAATAATAAAATATGGGCAATGGGAAGAAAATAGTGTCAATGTGTATAAAAAAAGAGACACTATTTTCTTCCCATTGCCCATATTTTATTACTATTGGTAGAACGTCTAGTGCCTGTGTTTAGAAGAGACTTATCAACCATAATGGTATATATCAAACGAGGTAATACATACACATCAAACAGGATATATTTCATCAATCACTTTCCCCAAAGTTTGAAATTTAATCAAATTTTATGAATTAGAGATAAGTGGGCCTGTATTTCAGATTGTTTTCAATTTGATTCGTGCTTTGCTGGCCAAATTGATCACTGATAAATTCTTAGAAAATTTCGAACCGAGTGTTGTCCCAAACCCATCTTTCATGATTGCTATTCAAGGTTTCATTGAGCAGATAACAAATGCATGTTGTTACCATAGTTATAGTAATACCGGGTAAAACACAAATCTTTTCCTGGATTTCCTTGGGTGAACTTGAGATAAAAATGTTATTTTATGAATGAAAAATAAAAATTTGATTGTATTTTTAGCATTTTCATCAATTTTCATGATATGATGAATAACAATCTTTCACAGAAAATGAATAAAATAAAAACCGCAAAGATGATGCATAAACATTATCTACATACCACAGCCTTCTTCATCAGAATTATCTCGACAGTCTCGAGTCCTGTCACATCTTCTTCTGTTATCTATACACTGGCCATCACTACATCGAAATTCATTAGGTTTGCAGGCTGCAAGACAAAACATAAATTCAATTCATAAAACTCTTAATCTCCACTTAGAATTATTCATATATTATGGGCGAGTCTGAGTCCTTATGTTGCTGCATTATCAAAACTTTCAGATAAAAATATACATATATTTAAAATTTTGTCAGAAACACACAATTTTTACCACATGACAAGAAATAAATATAATACATTTATTAAAAATTTGCTTTGTGACCTAAATCATTTTTATTAAATAACATCTCTTGCAAGTTTATAGGAAATTAACTGACTTTACTGTGGACAAATATTGGAATTTTGTATCTGTGCAATTTTTTAAATGTAAGACTTTTTGTTCAAACCGGTGCTAGAGTCCTACTTTAATTTTGGGTTATGATTGTTCGTTGTGCTTAAGTCCTCACTATTACCTTAAGATGAAGAACAGCAAAACTACTACTGGTTATTCCCTATTTACAGATAATAGAGATATCTCCCATATACATGAGTTATCTTTCCTGACTGAAGTTGTCCTGTATCTAACATAACGAGTAAAAATTGTCTCTAAATTTTTCTTAAAATATTGAATTCAGGAAGGCCTTCATCAGATATAAAAAATGTGGGAAATAAATATATCCAAAAACTTATGATTAATGTGTGTGAGGATATGGTTGGGAAAGAAAAATAATTTGCAATTTGTCCATTGACGTCTTTGAAAGACACTTCTCCAAATAGCAGATAAGTCCACAAAAGGGAGACAACTCACATGTACAAAAAATGGGGAATTATTTTGCTGAAATTTTTATCAAATACATTTAATGTTTTTGTGTCAAGAATTAATCATGCTGTGTCTTTTTCAGATTATATTCAAAAGCACTATCAGGTAACTGTGATCTTGGACCTGTTAAAATTTACAATATATACCTACCACACCCTTCCTCATCCGACCTGTCAGTACAGTCTGGAAAGCCATCACATTTACGATCACCAGCAATACACTGGAATTGTGTAGTACATGTGAACTGATCACTTCTACAGGTTGGTTCGGCTGCAAATATACCATAATTTATTTAATTTTTCTCTTTAATTTGAAATCAGAATATCTCTGATAAATATTCAAGTGCGATTAATGAAATGAGAAAATAGAAACTGCTAATCTCTGTACCTAACAAACCTCAAATTGTAGTTTCTCTGCCATTTTTAAACCATCAAATGTTAATTTCCATTCCTGCTCTTCAATGCTATACACAGAAGGGAATATTCACTAAATGAACATTCTTATAACTTGATTTATAACTGGTTCTGACGCATCAAATGAATTAAGAATTTTTATCTTCATACTAAATGAACACAGTAAAATGGTTCAACAGTTAACCCTTCAACCACTGTTTTACAGGAAATGACTTGAACAACAGGATTTGATAGTGTCATATTTAAATTAAAAATTTGTACAAAACATTGAAGAAATGTGGTCTTTAAACAAGAGGATCAAGAGAATTGAGCCTGTATCGCTCAGCTGACAGTCCCACAATCAATCCCTTTAATTTCAAGTGAAAACTGTAATGTCCATAGATATCTGTATATTTTGGCTATATGGTTTCAGAGGAGAGGAGTTTTGAAATTTTGACCAATCAAAAATAAGAATTCATCATGGCCGCTATAATAGCTGTCTTGCTGGGACGAAATATCCAGACTTTATAAAGGTTCTTCCACAAATGCTTTATACCAAGTAACAGCTCATTTGTCTTTGTGGTTTCAGAAAAAAAAATTTTGTTGAAATTTTGACCAATCCGAAATGATGGCCATATAAGTTCTTTGACCAGAAGAAAATATGCAAACTTTGTAAAGGTCCTTCCATAGATGCTTCATACCAAGTTTCAGTTCATTTGGCTTTGGGGTTTCAGAGGAGAAGATTTTTAAAATTTGTCCAATCAGAAATAATAATTCATCATTGCGGCCATATTAGTTGTCCGACTGGAACAAAATATGCAAACTTTATAATGGTCCTTCCACAGATGCTTCATACCAAGTTACAGTTCAGTTGGCTTTGCGGTTTCAGAGGAGAAGATCAGGTTAATGGAATTGGTTAGATTACCTGACACCACTAATTAAATTGAATGTCCTGTACCCATTCAACCAATGTAAGATTTGCCCAATCAGGTGAAAAACATTTTGAAGATAAAAACACATGTTAAATTATATGTTGAGTCATGGCGATCTTCTGATGTTCATGTGCGTCTTAATAAACGGTGCGACTTGTGTATTGACAAAGATATAAACAAGAGGCTCACCAGAGCCTGTATCGCTCACCTGGAGTCTGGTTTTCATTGGACAATTAATCAACTATTTGACCAAGTTTGTTGCAATTGGTTCAATTGTTCAGGGAAAATTTGTTGAAGATTTATTTTTCATAAGGTTTAATGTTAAAATATGTTCCCTGATGGTGGTAGTCCTGGCAGGAAGTTGACAAAATTGACCAGGAATAAGGGTGAACCTTAAATAAATGTAACAGAACCCGACCTCAAATTACACAAACCAATAACTCCTAAATAGAATTTGGGATTCCCTTCAAAATTTCAGGGTAGGTAGATCTCAACATGGCAAACATTTTTCAATTTACATTTCACTTCTATCTCAAATAGTTTTGGAGATAAATGCAAAAATGTTAAAATTTTAAAAATTTGACAAAAAAGGGCAATAACTCCTAAATGGGTTTTGGGATTTCCTTTAAAATTTCAGGGTATGTAGATCTCAACATGGCAAACATTTTTCAAATTTACATTTCACTTCTATCTCAAATAGTTTTGGAGATAAATGCAAAAATGTTAAAATTTTAAAAATTTGACAAAAAAGGGCAATAACTCCTAAATGGGTTTTGGGATTTCCTTTAAAATTTCAGGGTATGTAGATCTCAACATGGCAAACATTTTTCAAATTTACATTTCACTTCTATCTCAAATAGTTTTGGAGATAAATGACGAAAAATGTTAAATTATGAAAATTTGACGAAAAAAGGACAATAACTCCTAAATGGGTTTTGGAATTTCCTTCAAAATTTCAGGGTAGGTAGATCTTGTCATGCTGATCAAATTTACCCCATGTCAGATTTTCGATATCTGTAACGGTTTTTGAGTTATTAGCAAAAAACAGCAATTTACCCCTATGTTCTATTTTTAGTAACAGCGGCCATGTTTTTCCACGAATCAAAAATCCTCATATTAGTTCTATGCAGGGTACCCTAAGCAACAATCTTACCAAGTTTCATATGATTTTGAATAGTAGTTTCAGAGAAGAAGATTTTTGAAATAATAACATAAAAACAAGAAGATTTTTGAAATTTCAGCCAATCAGAACACATTATTGGGCCTGGCAGCCATGTTGAATATTCGATCAGCACCAAAATTACAAATTCTGTAAAGGACCTTCACAGGAACATTGCTGCCAAGTTTGGTTCCATTTGGTTCAGTGGTTTTTTAGAAGAAGATTGAAATGTGAAAAGTTAACGGACGGACGACGGACGACAGACGACGGACGGACGACGGACGACAGATGACGGACAGACGACGGACGCAAAGTGATGGCAAAAGCTCATCCTGGCTTTTAGCCAGGTGAGCTAAAAATGGGTCAAAGACACAAATGGCCGGGTTGCTTTACTGGGTGTTTACTGTAGTGGTGACAAAGGTGATTACAAGATCATATTGCACATTGGCAGTCATGAATATTTATATAGACAAAAGTCAATCAGAAGTGACATCACAAATTGTATCCTCGTTTAAAAATGGGAAGAAATCCTCAGTGCTTGAATAATGAAAGTCTTCAAGAATTGCAAAAATTTCTCAAAACATATCCATAAAGTGAAGTGCAAATCTTCAATATATATAGAAACATTCTTTCAACTTTCAAGGATGTGGGTGACAAACTGTAGGAGGAGTTGATTTCACAAAATAGGCACCCTCTATTGAAGATGTCAATAAAAATAACGACTAAGTTCCAAAGTTTGGGAAAATGGGAAATAATTCCTGAAATAATTCCATAAGGTGAGGTGCACATCTTCAATATATATTAAAAAATTCTGCAAAGTTTCAAGGATGCAGGTGAAAAACTGTAGGAGGAGTTGATTTCGCAAAATAGGTACCCTCTATTGAAGATGTCAATAAAAAAACGACTAAGTTCCAAAGTTTGGAAAAATGGGAAATAATTGCTGAAATAATTCCATAAAGTGAGGTGCACATCTTCAATATATATAGAAACATTCTATGAAGTTTCAAGGATGTGGGTGAAAAACTGTAGGAGGAGTTGATTTCGCAAAATAGGTACCCATTTTCCCTGCCCGCCCGCTGCTGCCCGCCATCACCCACCCGACATTCACCATACTATAACCCGGATTTGCACTCTGTGCAACCCGGCCAAAAAGCAAGAAAAAGGGCTCAGTGACTTAAACAGCAGTGCGACTTTTACTGCAAGAAATACGGTAATAATGCACGGTAATTTGTATTTTCAAATATTTTGTCCATAGCATGAAACTTACGACAGTTGGTTTCATCAGAATTATCAGCACAATCACGTACTCCGTTACATTCCCGTACTAGATTGATACATGTACCATCGCTACAACGGAACTCATCAGGACGACAGGTTGTTACTGCAATGGAAAATTTATTATTTAACAATAATGCAATATGGTTGCATATCACCTAATGAAAGAAATACTTTCAATAAAGCATTTTGTGAACTGAATAATTTTTGAACACTACCTGTTATACAGAAAAATTTTAAATTTGTTTTTGTCAAAGTTTCGTTTCTTTCAAATGTAATATGTAGGAAATTTTGATTTTGGAATGGCATACTGCCAAATTGCATAAAAGAATACAGTCAAACCTGATTTAACAACCACCTGTATTAAGCAATAACCTGTCTTAAAAGACTATTATTTCAAATTCCCTTAGTAGTGCATTCTTTATAAAACTAACCTGTATATTAAGACCACCTGTCTTTACCGACCATAATTTTGCTCTCCCGTGGAAGGTCACATAAGATAGATTTGACTGTAATTATAATTGCAATTGCCCTTTCCCTTGGTGTATATGTCACCAAACTAATAACTAATTTTTTTATTGGAAAATCTCATAAATGTGTTGTGCACAATTGCCCAATAAGATGTCAAGTCTGGTTCTTCCTTAAAACAAACAAGAGGTTATGTAGTGTTTACAAACTTGCCTGTATTTATGACTTAGATTTCCAGTAAGTTAAAATTAACTTGCCAGTATTATGACTTAGATTTCCAGTAAGTTAAAATTAACTTGCCTGTATTTATGACTTAGATTTCCAGTAAGTTAAAATTAACTTGCCTGTATTTATGACTTAGATTTCCAGTAAGTTAAAATTAATTTGCCTGTTTTTATGACTTGGATTTCCAGTAAGTTAAAATTAACTTGCCTGTATCTATGACTTAGATTTCCAGTAAGTTAAAATTAACTTGCCAGTATTATGACTTAGATTTCCAGTAAGTTAAAATTAATTTGCCTGCTTTTATGACTTGGATTTCCAGTAAGTTAAAATTAACTTGCCTGTATCTATGACTTAGATTTCCAGTAAGTTAAAATTAACTTGCCAGTATTATGACTTAGATTTCCAGTAAGTTAAAATTAACTTGCCTGTATTTATGACTTAGATTTCCAGTAAGTTAAAATTAATTTGCCTGTTTTTATGACTTGGATTTCCAGTAAGTTAAAATTAACTTGCCTGTATCTATGACTTAGATTTCCAGTAAGTTAAAATTAATTTGCCTGTATTTATGACTTAGATTTCCAGTAAGTCAAAATTAACCTAACACTTTGACTAGTTAAATGAGTAAATAGTTGGAATCAATCAACAGATTAAAAAAAAAATCTCTCCCCATAAATCATGCGTAATGGTCAATAATACTAATGCCAAAATATGTTCCGAGAAACTAAATTTATCATCCATATATGATCAGATTTGCCAATTTCCTTATTATTATGGGCAAAACTCCAAAGCTAAATTGGCCACATTAGTAAAAGTTTGAAAATTATATGTATTTTATGGTTCAATTTGAAATTGAAACAAAATAAAATCACCATCCAGAAATAATCAATATTCAAGGGGCATAACTCTTGAATGGAATCAGCAGACAGTTAGACTTTATCTGTATTTCATAATCAATAAAATTCATAATTAAGTAAAAACTAGACGCTCAAATAAGTCTGAATTGCTCACCTTGATAAAGACGCAGATTACATACTGCATATTTAATACTGGTTGTATGTCAAGGGTTAGTCGATCACTATTCTTTGTAAGTTTGGTTTATATTGGCTTTGTAGTTTTAGATGATGACTATATGCCAATAATGTTACGGGAGCAGAAAATTGTACTAACCACATCTGCTGTGTTCATCGGAGCGATCAGCACAATCAATTATACCATCACACTCCTGCATCGCATCAATACATTTGGTACCATCTTGACACTGAAACTGTCTCCGTCCTGGACAGCCACAATACTTCGGGAACTCATCAGATCCGTCTCGACATTCAGTGCGACCATTACATCCACTTCCCTGCCTAGCACAGGTTCCATCATCACAAACATACTGACCTGGACGACAAGGACCACCTTGGCCTGCAATAAATATATTCTGTCACATTGTTTGATATTGGTTTATCTCCTTTAGCTGGTGATCATTGATTCATTAAAAATAGCATATATATATAACTGATAATAACATTGAGAGTGAAAAATCATGGTTTATGAAGGAAAAAATATCTGATAATTCACTAGTGAAAGGAAAGTAGTATTTCACTCTAATAACTGAGATAACAAGTTTACTGTCAGCCATTGCTCACTATCGATACCCCTGGTGCGATTAGGTCGAAAATAATTTGAAGTTGATGACGCCTTGGTCCGAAAACATATCGCACGATATGGCGTACCTATAGAAGGTTCGTGACAAAATATCAAGTGAATGTGATGAGCAGTTGCAGAGAAAGGTGTGACGAAAAAATTTTGTTAAGGACAGATGGACAGAACGACAAGGGTACAAGAGTATACCCACTCTCCTTTGGAGTGGGGGTATAAAAATCAATAAAGTCATTACTATACAAGCACCAATAAGTACAGGTAGTCACATATTAACTTAATCTTTGGTATTTATCATTAAATATTCTCAATTTGGCATGGTAATACCAAATACATAATAACTAACTCTCAATCTAACATTACTAACAACTCACTCATGTGCTACATAAAATTTATGAATTAATGTGATGTTCCAAAGAGCAGAGAACCGCTCAAAATCCTGCACCCAGAGGTGGTCCCTAAACAATAATGCATACTAGTTCAGCAAAATAGACGGCACAAGAATGTCTACTAATCCTAACAAACTGGACGGCACAAGAATGTCTACTAATCCTAACAAACTGGACGGCACAGGAATGTCTACTAATCCTAATAAACTGGACGGCACAAGAATGTCTACTAATCCTAACAAACTGGACAGCACAAGAATGTCTACTAATCCTAACAAACTGGACGGCACAAGAATGTCTACTAATCCAAACAAAATGGACAGCACAAGAATGTCTACTAATCCTAACAAAATGGATGGCACAAGAATGTCTACTAATCCTAACAAAATGGATGGCACAAGAATGTCTACTAATCCTAAGAGATTTTCTCACTGTACATTCAGTAAGACCAAATAAAACTATATATCTAACTCCCAGACATTGCCACCCCCACTTAAAAGTACAACGATGGAACAAGTTTATTTGGTTTCTGAAACTTGTTATTTTTTTTCAAAAAATCAGCTTTGAAATTCGGCAACAAAGTAATTTTTGATAGATTCAATTTTCAAGTGTTTTATAACATTGATCAAGTCAAAACAATAGTATAATAGAAAATGATCATACACAGGTTGTGCATTTTTTTGTTTGATAATTAAATGTTT
This sequence comes from Mytilisepta virgata, assembly GCA_028015205.1. Lineage (NCBI taxonomy): Eukaryota > Metazoa > Mollusca > Bivalvia > Mytilida > Mytilidae > Mytilisepta > Mytilisepta virgata. Next base: position 35,985,240 of record CM051511.1, on the reverse strand, counting down.
TTAATATACATGCCAAATATCATAGGAGTTAATAGTTTCGAACGGGATTTGTATGTCGCCAAAATAAACACCTAAACTGAAAATCCCTTGAATCTTTTGACAGGAAATAAACTAAAAAATAAATTGCATACCTACCTTGACATTTTTTTAACTAGATGTACTGTGAGCAAAGCTCACAAAGGATACCCCCCACTTTGAAGTCCAATTATCTCCCTTGTGTGATATCGGAAAGCAAAGATTTTTCTTCATGCACTTCTTTGGATGATGTAATTCCTTTCTGTAAAGTTTTGTTGAAATCCATTGAGCGGTCTAGGAGGAGTTGCGCTTACAAGATATATGGACAGACGGACAGACAGACAGACAGACAGACGGACGGACAAGGTGATTCCTATATACCCCCCCAAACTTTGTTTGCGGGGGGTATAAAAATCAGTTTGTCTGAGAATTTATTTTAGATGGCCTACTGAGTGTTCTAAAAACTTACAATTATCCTCATCAGATCTGTCATTACAGTCTGCGTAACCGTCACATCTGTATGTTTCCGTAATACATGTCCCGTCACGACATCGGAACTGATTGGGTTCACACGCTAAAAGAAGATCACTGCCATTAATTAGATACACGTTAAGGCATCTGGACCATAATTGATCATGACTGTAAATTATGTTTCTTTATGACAGAAAAAAAGTTGAACGAAAAAGTTAAATTAAAATTTTTTGAGATCAATTTTGATGCATAAGATGTGCACATTTCGTCGATTTATGACTCATCAGTTGTGCTCAAGGCCTAAAATGTTGAAAACCAAAACAAAAATCCAAAAGGTTGAAGAGCAAATTAAAAAATGTCAAAATGACCAAAACCAAAACATCTAAGGACAGATCTATGCACAAGGGAGATTTAGTTTTCACAATTTTTCCAATTTTTTAACAGTAAATTTTAAGTACCAATTTAAATGTATTGAAAGTAGGAATTGCATATATATATATCTTTCTCGTGTTGAAACACACTTTGTTGATTGTATTCGCAGTCTATGAATATAAATTATGTATACTGCATTTGCAAAGTTTGCTGATAATTGCCGAGGTCATTGCCATTACGTTGTATGGAACAGCGAGGACACCTGGAAGAATCATGCGCTTCATTTATGATCCTTGATTAGAATGCATAACATAATTTTATCCTGCAATCAAGCCATTTCTGGTCTAATAGAAGGGGTAGAATGAACTTTAGTCGTATTAGGTCAATCACCTAATAAAGTCTACTGGTACTTGTTTACATGGAGCGTGAGAAGCGTAGTCAATGTACCAGATGACGTTTTGGCGTTTCCACTGTCTTTTCAACTTCAAACGTAATTTTATGGCATTTTACACATCTAAAGGGGGTTGCAGTATAAAGACAATACAAAGTCAATGTCGGAAAATATAAAATTTATTTGGGCTTGCTGCGAAACATGGGGAAAAGGCTCATTAAAGCTCGCCCAAATAAATTTTATATTTTCCGACAATGACTATGTATTTTATATGTAAATGGTCAGCTGTTTCATCAAGAAATCAGTTCATCAAGTATGTTCTAATCATTTGGCCACCAAGGCCATTATATAAACTTGAATTTTGATAAAGCTCTCAGCACAACACATGTGATAAAATAACAAATTTCTCACAATCTCCTTTCAAGATTCAAGGTGTTTGTAGTATATATTACTGAATGAAAACTATACCTGGGATAACGACTAGACTGGCTCTATCTGGCGAGGTGCTGGGCGAGTCTGGTGTAGAGCATATGTATGTGTCTGCATCGGTCAACAACAGACTAGGGATGGTTAGTCTACCACCCTGGATAACAGCTTTGGCTGGAATTTCCTGTGTGATACAGAATATCTAACTGAAGCACTCATTCAACATGGTAAGTAGAAAAAATCCAAGTACTATGAATACATCAAGTGTATCAGTTTTTTGGTTTACTGGCACAGTAGTATTTTCTGCAAGTACCAGTTCTGCCATTGCAACTGTTTTTTTTTTTGTTTTTTGTTTTTGTTGTTGTTTTTTTATTTGGGGGGGGGGGGGGGGGGGGGGTGGAAGGAATCAAGTGAGCTGCGAACAGTTTTGGTATGAGGAATGTATACAAATGCCTCTACCATATGATATTTTTTTTCATTTTCCTTAAAGTATACCAGGTGGGGCACTGGCAAGAATTGGTACTTGCAGAAAACTCATCTTTTCCCTGTAGCGAAAATTTTTTATTGTATTTCAAGGAATTATAAAGTAATATGAAATAAAATATATATTCTGTTAAATTCATAATTTCACAGTGCCAAAAAAAACTGGTAATAGGTATCCAAAAAAATAATTTAAATCTACTCGATTAATCTTTCTAAACTCACGAACTCATCGAATGACTTAAATTGTTAACTGTATATTTATTTGGAGTTTAACAAAATAGTCATTTGGAAATAAAAAAAATCATGCTTAATTCGTAAAACTGATTGTGAAAATAAAAGTCTATGCTTTAGAATTTTAATATCAACCAATTTTAAGTATGTAGACACAGATTTCAAGCATGGTGAAAGATTAAAATATGGGCCTGTTACTACATTGTACCAATAAAAACTTTTCAAACTTTTAGAACTGAAATATTTGTTATAATGACATTAGCAGCAACATATATATTGTCCACTTATAATGAAGGGGTACCTTTTTGCACTTTCAACAACTGTTTCAGCTATCCTTTAGTATAAATGTACCCAGTTTTCATTACCTAACCAGTCTGTATTTCTAGCCACTAGCCCAATACCCAAGTCTTGTAAAATTTTGCTTGCGGTAGTAATTGATACTATTTTGAAATCTTATTATATCAGTCTAGAATTTAAAAGTTACTTTATAATAATAATTATACCTGAAACTAACCAAAATGTCTAGAGTATAAGGATTTTTTGGCCTAGGCTGCATTAATGAAATATCTAACTTTAAAAATCACTGACAATTATGGACATGGCCAAAAATATGGAAACTAATACTACCAATGCTGTAGATTTTTAATTTACTATTTATGTGATAAGACTAGCCCAACTAGCTACTGAGACTGACTAAAGCCCATAACACTCACAAGAATACGTTACAATCAACTGTTTATATTGTAAATAAAACTCCAGGTTATATAGTTTTACTGTCCCACACTTACTCATTTTAACACTAGAATTGTGAACTCAGTTAGTAATGGAAATAGGGAAATTAAAGTGTGTACTTGTTAATGTGATTCTGGGACTCTCAGCATTAAAAATAAAACTAAAGTTGAAAGATAAAACCAGGCACAGATTAAGATGGGGGCACACTGGGCTTAAACCCATCTAAGAATGACATAAAATTTGAAAAACCCACAATTTTTCTACTAGAACGTGGAAAAGATCCATAAATTTTTTAAATGTTGCTCGGTGAAAATATTTTAATGTTCCCCTTCAACCTAAAATCCTGTGTCAACCACTGAAAACAATGGCATAAGTAAACATTTGAAAATTACAAAATTATTATTGAAATAAGTATTATCTTCTTAATATATATCCAATTTTCATACTGCAAGAATATTGAGAAATATCAGCATAGTCGTATATTCACAATTTCTCTATCATGGTATGGTTCCAAATAATTAAACTATTCACCTAATTGATTATATGAATATATTTTCCTACGTCCTAGCTATTGGCTCTACGCATCTGCATAATGAAAGACAGAGTGAGAAAAATAACAGTGCAAAGAAAGTCAGATGGAGGATAAATGTTTAGAGGCAGAGGGGGTTACTTACCCAAGGTGTAAAAGGAGGGTTACTCACCCCAGAGACAAGGAGTTACATCATTACTTACCATGTCAGGCCTAAACTGTTAGAGAAGTTTCAAATATTTAAGCTTGAACAGTTAAGGCGTAAAAGCACTAATTGCAATTTTATCTAAAAAGTTTTTTTTTAATAAAATGTGTTAAGCAATTCTTTTCTTAAAACAAATGGTTAGGGGTGTTCAATTAAACAAAGCTAGGAAGCAAACATTTATGGAAAAAAACTTTCCTTTCTTTACATCTTCTTTGAAAAATCTATGCATAATACATATTGCAGTTCTACTTATTGCAAGATATATACCAAAAGTTAATGTTTTTTCAGAGTCACATTACCCCAAAATTGCTGAACTATGATTAAGATCCAGATTTTCAATTCTAAGGGTAGAATATTTTAAAATATTTTATGGAATTTTAGAGAAGAAAAAAAATAAAATATATCATTAAATGAGATGAAAATATCTCATGCACGTCTTTCTTACTCAAAATCAATCTCGAAAACCCTTCCCTCACGGTTTACAACAAGATACACCAGAGAGATTAAATTGATACTTTCAATAAGGATGAATAGAATATAGAATGAAAACAAGGCAAACAACCCAACCAAAGAGCAGAAAACAGCTCAAGGCTATCAATGGGTCTTCAACGCAGCGAGAAAATCCCGCAACTGGAGGCGGGCTTCAGCTGGCCCATAAAAGTATGTTGTCTTCTGATCTGGATGGATTATTTGGCAAAACACATCTTTACTACATGTAACATTTAAACAGGAAAATAATTTTTGTATGTTTGAGAAATTGACATGCCTTCTCGATCAAACATGCTTTATTAAGAGTAACATATCCTTGTTGAAAGTAGCATAAATTGAGTAAGGAAAGATTATTCCCACTCCTAGGTGTCAGTGGTGGATCCAGGATTTTTTAAAGAAGGGGGGGCGGCTTACATCTATAATTGGAAAAAATTTTTGACGATTTTATGCTAAAAAATCATATATATCGATAAAAAAACATTTTGGCGATCAAAAGGGGGGAGGGGGGCATATACCCTCTATGCTCCCCTCTGGATTCACCACTGGGTGTTACCGATCTTGTACAGTGTCCCTAAATTATTTACTAAATCAATTATCCCTTAAATGCAAACTTTATTAATAGGCTGTCTATACATTAGTTAAATTGTACAATGAATTAATTTAGTATTGAAAATTCTGGACTAATATTGTAAACAAGACTAATACCTGTGAACCTCTGGTCCATCTGTATCGGACTGGCGTATTGGACTGGACCACACAATCAAAAACTGCTGTCTCTCCTTCATTTAACACCAGCTCCTTGTTGGTTATTGTTAACGAAGTCACAACCACGCCTAAAAAAATTAATTTTAAACTTTTTGAAATAAAAATTGTCTAAAGAATTCATTTAACATCAAAAATGAAACCTAAGTGTCAAGATGAGAATTTCTAATATAAACTTTTACTCAAACTCAGTAGACATATAGAAATAAATCCATCTTATGCAAAAAATAATAAATAAAACTAAAAATTTACTTTCAACGAATGATTTTAATTGCTATGATTACTTATATGTCACAATATGCCATTTCAGATCTAGTTGTAGTAATGTCTTTCACTTTTAGTACCATGCTGATCCTGTTACGATGACATGCTATATCTATTGCATTGTGGGAATTATTGCACTAGAACTATGCTTTTAGTCAAAGGCACAAAAGAACAATGTCAAAGGCACAAAAGAACAATGTGAAGTGGCTAAATTCTTAAAGAATTATCAACTGCTTTGTTTACAAAAGGTTGCAGGTACAAAAACATTGTGTCATTTCAAAAAACAAAAAGTTCTTTGTTTTTGTTGTGATAATATCTCAAATGTTCCAGAACTGAAACAAAAATCTGGAATACCAAATTTGGTTGTAGCAAATATGCAGTCATAGAGTATACGCACTCCTTCTTAAGTTCCTAAATCGAGGAAAAAAACTTAGTTCTACTATTATACGCTCGGACATTTTGGCCCGTTGTGGTCGTCATGAGATCGGCATTTTTCATCATTTTCATAGTGAATCATCTTTTCATTTTCATGGAGTCTTTCGATTTGTTTTATAAATGTTTTTATGCAATTAAGGAAAAGTTCAGTTTTCACACCTGCGCTCCAAATCATGCATACGCTTGGACAATCAATGAACTATATGACAGGTGCATGATTGATTTTACAGGTAGGTTCCAGTCTCGCGTTGTAATTTTAAATTATATTATTGTAGGGAACAAAATATTAGTTCGAGAGTTTTATTTACATAGATAAAAAACGAAAAATGATGGGACTTTGATATGAGTTCGACCCAATTGCCCTGTACGAGCGATCCGAGTTCGAGCCAACGAAGTTCGACTGTATATACGACGTTTCGATTGTTAGTGACATATTTCTTTCATGACATCAAATTCTCATTCATAACATCTGCCATTTGGCAACGCTCTGGCTACGACCTGAGACTGAGTTCTTCTTTGCTTACATTGTTTCTACCAAGAATATATAAAAATTATCAAGTTTTAAAATTATACTTATTCTTTTGAAAAAAAGAATTTTGAGAATTTAAATTGTATAAAAAATTTATCAAGAATCTTGATGTTGTTCTACACAATGAATTTGGGCTGGATGCAGTTGGACAATGCAGGATAGGTGTACCTGGAGTGGAAGTGAACAACTGTGCGGAGTTTCATAAATTGATAAATATATCATCTTATTCATATACTTATTGCATACCACATGTTGTAACAGTTTCATCTGATCCATCCTGACAGTCTTGGCGGCCATCACATCTCCTGGCCAGAGGTATACATTGATTATTTTCACAGGCAAATAGCCCCTCTGGACAGGCTGGTCTGACAGGACCTAAAATCGTTATTCATAATTGTTGTTTAACCTCCATTCTCTCACACATTTTCACATGATAAAAGAAGTTCTTTCTTAAATGAAATGCTTTACATGTTCCATAGGTTAAAAAAATCTCACATATAAAAATCAAAAACACCACATTTGACAGAAATTTTACATTTACTTATAGCCCTAATGTCTGTAAAGAGACAATTTTCTTTTCAGACGTACATTTCATATTGACTGAAGTGCTTGTATTAACCCTATCTCCAATGATTTCCCAGACAGGAATTAATACTAGCAAGAAGACTTCCCTGACGAGTTAGCAGATGTTTGCAAGGATTTCAATCATGCTCAAAGTAGCAATATATGAATATTAAAGTAGGCGGCTGTTTTCTATCAATTGTTCAAACATTACAAAAATTCAACAAAAATATGCGGTTCAAACTTAAGCAGTAGTGGGGGGATACAGCCTCCTACCACCTTCAAATGAAACCCCTGCATTTGGGTGGCTACTTTTGTTGTTAACATTGAAGATTTCAGGCCAAATATGTCCTTTTTGCAATCTTCTTCATGTGCAAGCAAACAGTCATTTTCACAGCTAGATAGTTTGAAATTTTCAAAACTCTATAAAAGTGTCTTTTTTATGTCATTCAAAATGAAGAAAATCTTTCAAGGAAACAAAGTTTCAACCATAATTCAATTCCAATCAACTTCAAAAAATTTCCATTTTTGATACACAATATATACTTTCCTGTCATTGAATCTTGCCAAAATTTTTTTTTTAAATTTCATTTCCTAAATCCAATAAAATACTCAGATTTTGTTTTATTTTACATTCAGTATTTTTGTTAAAGAAAAATGCATTGTTTTCTCCTTATCCTTATATAATACCTAAAAAATAACTTTCGATTTCTGATTCTGGAGTGGAAAATATAAAATCAGAAGGACAATTCCAGTAAACAGGGTACTGTTGTCACCTAGTGGAATCTGAACTGGGATTCTTCAGACAAAACATCTATGCAATTATTACATAACAGTATATTTGTCCAATACACTTACAGTCCTCCTCATCTGACCGATCCTGACAATCAAAGCTTCCATCACACTTCCCGATGGCTGGGATACACTGTCCATTCCTACATCTAAACTCATCTGCTCTGCAACCGAGTGCTGTAACATTTAAGTCAAATAAAATTAATATTCAAGGCTTCGTCTGAATATTTTTTTTTTCATCCATTCTCGTCAAAATAAAGCCTAAACTCAGGAAAGACCTAAACAGGTATTGTTTGTTAGAACTGTAACAAAAGAACAATCAGACAGGTAGTTAACTAAATATGAACACTTGTTTTTGTCACATGGATTTCTCATTTGATGCATGTCCCATCATCAATTGTCAACAACAACAAAAACTATAAGTAATGTGAGAAAATCTCACAAATGTATAACCCCTGCTATAAGTACAATAGTATACATAATATATATATAAAGAAATGTATAAGTTTACTTTTGTCTATGGGAAACCCCAAAAAATCATTTTGATCATAATAGAAGGTGCACAATGGCAATGTACACTGAAGATTCCCTGAAATTTTCACAGAAATCCATTCGCTGGTTTAGGAGGAGTTGAAGACAGGGTATGCCTACCCCCCTTGCATTAACATATTATGAAGAAATGGCAAGGTCCATGTTCGTCTGTTGAAAACCTCAAAAATCATTCTAATCAAAAATAGAATAGGTGGTGCACCCCTATGTACTGAAGATTCTGTGAAAGTTTCAATTCAATCCATTCACTGCTGCACAATTACTTGCAGGTTATAGGTGCAGATGGAAAGACATATGAACAGACAGACACCCACATCCATATATATCACCCGCTTTGCTAAGTAGGGGAAATATTAATTATGGCTACCTTATACCAGAATATATCAATATAAAAAAAGAGTTGATGGTATTTCGATACTAGCCCAAAATTGATACTTAACTGTTACAAAGATGTAACATTTGTGCAAACTAAGGCGGTTTTGGCTTTACCACTTTTGTTCATTTTGACATTTTGTTTGTTTGTTTAGTTGGGGTTTTACGCCGTTTTCAGCACAATTGGCTATTTCGCAGTGGCCAGTTTTTATTGGTGGAGGAAGCCGGAGTACCCAGAGAGAACCACTGACCTTCGGTACAAAAATTGGCAATCCTTGTCAATTAAGATCGGAGTCGAACACACCCCACCAAAGGTGAGATTCAAACTCACAACTTCAGCATTGACAGGCTAGTGATAATTAGTTGTCATGACGAACTACCTAGACCACTCGGCCACCGAGGCCCCTTGACATTTTGTAATTTGCTCTTCGAATTTTAAGATTATTGTTTTGGTTTTCAACATGTTAGGCCTTGAGCACAACTGATGGGTTGTAAATGGATAAAATAAGCACAAATAAAATGCAAGTAATGTTGCTTTATCTGTGCAAATATTTGAACATTCCAATTTTTAAATAAAGAAAAAATGAGTTTTCATTTGATCCATTGTATAAATCATTTAAACTGGATATAGGGAATTTTTGCGTATTTGGTGTTTTATGCCACTATCAGCAGAACTGACTATGTTTTATAACCAGTTTTTATCGTTGGGGAAAGCTGAAGTACTGAGACTTTGACATAAAACCAGAAACCCTTGTAAATTAAGATCAGATTTGAAAAATCCATCTATCAACTTTCATCATCACTGGTAAAATGATAGTAATCATTAATATAGTAAATACCAACTACTTTACCATATCACCCCACAGTACAAAATGTCCACATGAAAATTCTTAGTGTACCTGGACAATTAGCCTCGTCTGAACGGTCACGACACTGTAAACGTCCGTTACATCTGGCTCCAGGATCTACACATTCGCCGTCATCACATCTGTGAAGTCCTTCCGGACATGGTGGAGCAACAGAGCCTACAACCACAAGTTTTATTGAAGTGATATTACACTGAGATTTATGAAATATAATGATTTCCTAGTGAAAGCAAACATTAAATTCATTAGTGAAATAAAGGCCATTCTTCCACTCAAGAAAGTGATGTAACAACACACTTCACCAATAATGTTTCTATACAAACATTGACAGATAGTTATATGAATTTTTTTTAATCCCTTATATTTTCTTGTCAAAAGTCTTATTTTATAATAAAAGAGACTAATTAATTATCTTGAAAGTTGATCAAAATAACTAGAAAAATATGAGCCTGCAGACAAATTTATCACTCATATAACAACAGATTCAAGTTAGTAATGAAATGCTTAAAATTTGTTTTGTGCTATTTTTCGAATACTAACAAGTTTCAAATCTAGACCTAATTATATCTCATGATTTCCTAAATTATTTTCATTTTGCTAAAAGTTTGCTAAAATATTACAAATTCTTATCTAAAACAAACTAAATACATTTTATTCTTTTTCAAATACTAAAATACCACCAAATATTTTCTGTACACTGTTAGAATGTTACAGTTAAAAAAATATACAAAATTCCTGAATTGTGCAATTAAATGTTAATTTATAATTACATTCAGCCTCATCAGAGTTATCATCACAATCAAACTCTTCATTACATCGCCCAGCAGCAGGGATACATTGTCCGTTACGACATTCAAACTGGTCTAGACGACATCCCTCAGCTACAATATAAAATTTTGCCAGAGTTATTACTGTTTTAAATCACTATATTCAATATTATGGCTCCTGTCGCTTGACTAAAATGAAAGTTGCTTCTTCTGACAGACAAACATACACAAAAAATGGAACTACCCTTACAGGCATTTTAATAACTATGTGTTTCTATGTTATCTGATACATTTTTGTGTTTGACACAGATTATTTTCTTAAAAAAAGTCAAATCTTAGTGAGAATTTTTAATCCAAGCAAAATCACTTGGATACCAACAACTGAAGCAGTTCAAATAGGAAGGAAAAAATAAATCTTTATTGTACAATTTCATGTGCACAGATTGACCTCTTGACCTCAAGCTTCAAAACACAAGATGATATCTTAGAACAATAACTTAAACTGTGACATCACAATCTAAAGATTACAGAAATTTTTGAGCTCTTACAAGAACACCTAAGGGAGTTAACTCTTTAAAAATCAGCTGAACGTTTTAATCGCATAGATCTACTATTAGTAAAAAGAAATCAAGCTTCTCAATGATCGGAATTAGTGTTTGTCAAACTGCTATATATCCAATGAAATTATTCCTGTAAATTGTGTCGTTCAAATTTCATGAGATTTTTATATTTTTGTCAACAGGTTAAATTTAAATATTCCATCAAAATTTTATGAAAATTAAACGAGCCAAATCTGTTTTAGTCAAAGTGTTGGGTTCCTCCTTAAGCAACAGTAGACAAATCTGTGAATTGGTGTGTTATATCAATAATTCTATATATTTGACCGGCTAACAAATCTCTTTGATCTTCCACACTGCAGGTGCCATTTAAAATATTTTACAAATAACACATAATAAAAAAAAACAATAATAAACTAAAGAGAACAACAACATGTTAAACATGTTAGTTATTAAATAAAAACTCAAAAACACAATTTTTGACATGACTTTAAAAATAAAAACAACAAAAACAAAACATAAAATTAACAAATATTACAATAAAATTATTAAGTTTGTTATAAATAAATATAAAAAGCATAACAAAAATAACATAGTTTCCACACTGGCACCCCTTAGAGAGATTTCACATTCTAAAGCATTAGATGCATGGCCAACATCAAATACCTAGAATATTTTGTCCTCCTACACTTTCATTTTTTTTTCAAAAAGTTTATGACATCATTTAATTCCAATCCATTAGTAAGTGTTTTTGTCGTTTAATAAGTTGATTACTTTATGAAAAGTAAAGACTTCGGCAATTTGGAAAGAATTTATAAAATGAAATACTTTCTAATGCGATTTCAAATGTGTATGAAATTTATCACAAAATTTATATTCATTAAAAAACAGTGCTTTGAAATAAAACAAACAGTTTCACTTATTTGAATCAAGAAAATATTTTATCCTAAACTAGCACATATTTTTGTCGACAGAATAAACTCCTTATTGATTATCAATGTGTGCTAGAACATAAATAAATTTTGATTGACAATAATTTGAACCAAGAAAAAATTAGACGTCACATATATTTGTTGGCCTACGTCAACATAATAAAATCATTAGCGATTAACACTGTCATTCAGAACATCCCGAAAATTTGACACTGTCAATAATTTGAATCAAGAAAAAAACGCTAACCTAAGTAAAGAACATATATTTTTGTTGGCCTGAGTTGAACTGATAAAATTCTTAGCAATTAACACTATCCATCTGAACATCCTTTATCTGACAACATTAAACTACCTACTACACTGTGTATTACTAATATAAACTGCAATAAAGTCAGTGCAATTTTTTTTCATTTCTCATGATCGCTTCTTCGGTTGTTTTTCTCAATCTGGTTTCAATAATTTGGAACTACTTCTCGGATTTTTGAGAAACATATTTGCCCTCTTGTAAATGCATAATGCCTTTCACCAACCCAAATTCACAGCCTGATTTTTCTTGTTGGGATATACTGGAAATTTCAAGGATTGAAACAATAAATTGTATCATAGCACAGTTTGTGTAATCAAATCTTTAAGAATAGAATTCTCAGTAAAGCCACTTTAAAATAGTTCAAGATACCCCAGGTACTCAAGTTAGTCTAGTTCTAGTTCCACCATAGTTGTACGGAGAAATAAAAAATTGCTCCAACCTTCCAGCATGAAAAGTTGTACACAGTGTACAAATTTCTATGAAGAAATTAATTATTTTCTATCCTAAGTCTTTTAACCCTATACATTTATACTGAGTACATATAATACTAGACTTACAGCTAAAAAAGGTGTATGTTGTATGCATATACTTCATTATATAGATAGTCGGAGAGAAAGATTGTGGTTTATACAAATGTATACAGTTGACTTTTATTATCTCTTTAATATTTTATTTCACAATTTTCTGATATTTCAGATTATCGGCAATTTGTACATATTTCCTTCGATCTTTTTGCCTTATGTTTTCGAGTATCACTGAAAATATTAGGCAATACATTGTGTGACGTAATGCAAAGGATCTACTTAGCTGATCTTCCAATGAAAATGAATTACCGATTAACAGAATAATAGGCAGTTTCGTTTTTGATACTGACTTTATCATGCCAAATATCTAATCTCGCCCTTCGGGCTCGTATAGATATTCCACATGATATAGTCAGTATCAAAAACGTAACTACCTATTATTCTATATGCAACTTGTTGGTCTCCAAAGTACAATAAGCATTACTTTTATTTCTGATACTTAGAATACCAGTACGTTTGTTATGAATCATGTCCGTCACAGGAAAATATCTGTTATTGGTAAATGTTACTTCTGCACTATCTCTGCTCAGTTCATAGCATTTCGATACAAGCTAGAAATTGATACTTTAAATTTACCATGACAAAAATGTAAAATTTGTGCAAACTTTGTAAACAGCTCTGTCCTTAGATAATTTTGGCTTTATCCCTTTTGGTCATTTTGGCATTTTTGAATTTGCTCTTCAACTTTTGGATTTTTGTTTTTAGTTTTCAACATTTTTGGCCATGAGCACAACTGATGAGTCGTAAATTGACGAAATGTGCACATCTTGTGCATCAAAATTGGAATCAAAGAATTTATTAGTAGGCATAAGAACATCCCATTTAATTTTGAGCTTATGATTAGATAATTTTGAGCTTGTGATCAGATAAAGACGTCATACAATTTATGGATTTATGAAAAAATAAATCCTCTCCATGATAAAGGGTTTGTAACTATATAAGCATATACTTTCATTTGGATAACAATTATTTACACACTTAATATTTAATTAAACATTTGATGGTGCCCCATGACTACTAATGATCACTAGCCTGTCAACGCTGGGGTTGTGAGTTTGAATCTCACCTGTGGCGGGGTGTGTTCGACTCCTATCTTAATTGACAAGGATTGCCAATTTTCCTACCGAAGGTCGGTGGTTCTCTCTGGGTACTCCGGCTTCCTCCACCAATAAAAACTGGCCGCCGCGAAATAGCCAAATGTGCTGAAAACGGCATTAAACCCCAACTAAACTAAACTAATTGATAGTGCCCAGTATAAAGGCTAAACTAACAAACTGGTGAAAGGCGAACTTAAATGAAAACTTTTATCCGATACAGACATGACTCAAAACAAGCATAATATTTTTAATTGTCCCTTCATCGTTGAGATAATGCAAGTCAACTTTCAAATATATATATATATGGTTTGGATCAAAGTTCAGTTAAAAAACAAAAAGCTATTTATTTGGTGTAAATTGGGAGCATATATAGGGTACATTAAAGTTTTTAGACAAAACTGGTAAAAATTTTCAACTGAAAACTCTCTCCTGAGATAGAAATATAAAAGAGCTATTATTTTTTCGTGACATTTAGGTCCCAAATATCATTGGTTTTAACGATCTATTTTATGTGAAATGATTACGCAGGAAAATGATATGAAACATATGCACAATACATCATAGGATGCCGTTGCTATACTTACGACAACCCCTCTCATCTGAGCGATCCGCGCAGTCAGCTTTGCCATTACATACGACACTCTGACTTACGCATGACCCATCGTCACACCTGAACTCATTAAATGAGCAGGCATCGAAAGCTAAAATATTGACACAAGTATGAAAACAAATGTTGTAAAAACTATTGGTGAATAAAGAATTAGAAGAAATGAAAACATAAAGTGAAAGACAAACAAACAAAATCACAAACATTTGAAAATAAAATGTTTGACATCAGTGCAGTTTTATGGTATGCAAAAGTGTGTGGTAAAAGGCATTCTGTACAAAAAATAATTTTTGTTAAGAAATTATGTATCAGAATTAAATTCCATAATTCAAATCGAATTACTTAGCAAAAACATAAAATGAACTTTACAAAACACAGAAAAAACACAGAAGCAGAATGAGATGGGTGTAATGTTCAAAGCAAGTTCAACATAAATATGAACAATTACTTGAGCTGATAGCAATTATAATTGTACTATGAAAGAAGGGATATGCTGAGTCAAGTCCTGACACAAAATCCCAAAATAAATATGACAAAAGATTAAGCAAAGAAAAGGACTTTTATTGCTGTTTTAACCCCTGTTTTTCTTCATTAAGTCACAATGATGCACCCACTGAAACTGGATTGAGTGGTTTCATAAAAAAGTTTTGGCCCCATGAGAATTCAAGCAAAGGTCCTTAAATTGAAAAAACAAAGCCTAAAGACATTTCAAAATAATTTCCTTGCTTTAAAACACAAAAACAGGAGAATCTAGGATTTTGAAAAAGGGGAGATAACTTACGACAATTATCTTCATCACTATCATCGCTACAGTCATATTGTCTATTACAAACAAACTGTTGAGGTATACACTGCTGGTTGTTTCGGCAGCGGAATTCATCTCTTGCACAAATTACTGGTGCTGCAAAAAAAATGTGAAATTATGATACCATTTTCCTAAATATTATTGCAATCAAAACAATATGTAAGAAGTAATTTCATACAAAACTGAACTAATTCAAGGAAAAAATGTTTGCTTTTTTATATATTTGGTTTTCATCACATTCTTTATTAAAAAAGGAAGCTGGACTTTCCATCACTGATTTCTGTGGTCGATACAATGTATGGAAAGACACTGCATGTCATTCTGAATACAATGTATGGAAAGACACTGCATGTCATTCTGAATACAATGTATGGAAAGACACTGCATGTCATTCTGAATACAATGTATGCAAAGACACTGCATGTCATTCTGAATACAATGTATGCAAAGACACTGCATGTCATTCTGAATACAATGTATAAGAAGACACTGCATGTCATTCTGAATACAATGTATGGAAAGACACTGCATGTCATTCTGAATACAATGTATGGAAAGACACTGCATGTCATTCTGAATAGAATGTAGGGAAAGACACTGCATGTCATTCTGAATACAATGTAGGGAAAGACACTGTATGTCATTCTGAATACAAAATATGGAAAGACACTGCATGTCATTCTGAATACAATGTATAGAAAGACACTGCATGTCATTCTGAATACAATGTAGGGAAAGACACTGCATGTCATTCTGAATACAATGTATGGAAAGACACTGCATGTCATTCTGAATACAATGTAGGGAAAGACACTGCATGTCATTCTGAATAAAATATATGGAAAGACATTGCATGTCATTCTGAATAGACTAGTCATCTATTAAAATTAGTTTCACAAAAGATTTTACAGATCCAAATGTATGAATTTAAATGGAACACTTAAGTAACTCAATACATATTCATATATACAGTAAAAAAATACACATACGGCAGTCAGCCTCATCTGATTCATCAAAACAGTCAATTTGTCCATCACACTTATACCGTCCATCCACACATTCTCCATTAGCACAGGTAAACTGGTCCTGTCTGCACTTCTCAGTCACTACAGCACCTGAAATAGATCACACTTACAGATGAAGTATCTGTAAAAAAGCTAATTCACAAAGTAAACCAAATGCCCCATATTATAAGGCTTAATTTGTATATATATTTACAGTGTTTTGAATGTACAATAGGATAAAAATGGATGATGGATGAATTATTGTTTAACATCCAGTGGCAACAATTGGGTGCATGTCAGCACAAGAACATGCTGATAGGATTTGATTTTGATCAATGCTTTGTATTAGACCAACATGCTTATCAGGATTTTTAATGCACTAGCTCTTGAGGTAAATGTCCGCAGGAAGACATATCACCCCACTCAGACACATTATACTGACTGCAAGCCGACCAGTCCTTTGCTATTAGTCTTACTCCTATAAGCCACTTGCTTAGCAGAGAAGCAGCAAATACTAATTTTAATGTCTTTGGTTTGACCCGGCCAGGGATGGAACCTGTGACCTTCCGTACTCGAGGCGAGCACGAGACCACTGAGGTGGTTGGAATAAAAAAAGGCATTTGTTCCAACTAATTCCGAAACTGTATGCACAACTACACATAGGAATGGCCACCTATTAAGTTTCATTGAGCTTGCTTGAATGGTTTTTTGAGATCCGCTTCACAAGTTATTGGCTCAGAAGATGAAGAAGAAAGGAAATTTAAGAATAATAAAAAATAAAAATACTAAGAAATGGAGGAAAAACAATAAGTCCTCTAAACATTGTTTTGGGGATTTAATAACCAGTTATTGTAAAGATTAACAATGACTTCCTGTATTGCTGATAATTGAATATTTACCATCTAACCCTGTATAATCCATCAATGCTTTGATAGCAAATGTAGCTTTAGTATCTTCAAAGTTACTGCCTTCCAGATTAATGATTGTACCGCGATCCAAATCTTCGTTGTATATTCTGGTGTAATAATTTTGGTACAATTCACGATAATCAACAGCATCTTCGACAGGTGTTGCACTAGCGACAACACCTTCTTCAGCAAAACGGGAGTAAAATATTCCAATAAAGTCTCCCTTTTCAACCAGAATTGGTGGATCAACAAAGACAGTCTGGTTTCCTTCATTAGCGATGGGTAGCTCTGTTTTTCCAACAAGTAAGAACTGGAGATCATTTGTTTGTCTAAATACACCGACATATCCGGCGTATCTAGGAACAATACGGTAATAATGCCAGGCAACAACATAACCACGACATGGAAATACGTTATTTATAAGAAGATTGGCACGGTTATCACCGGAACGAGGTAGACGTGATAATTCCCTTCCCACATAATCAGGACATGATCTTCCATCTGAAATCAGAAATTGAAATGTTATTTCATTTTTAATAACATATACATTAAAAACACAGTTTACTGAGCTGATTGGCATTCTTGAATTCTGCCATTTATAACTTTTGTTTCTCTTAAAGCGAATTATCAGCTCATCAGTAATATTTTTATTTGAAAGTAAGATTAAGTTTGCTTTTCTTTTGTTAACAATCACAATCTATATTTGTGATAACTGCTATTTCCCTATAAATTTTTAAACAATAATTTTTTTCTTTTAGGATTTACAAAATTTGGGTTATAAGCATATATAATTAACTTTAATGCAGAAAGGTGTTTTATATGCAATAAGGTTGGTATCGGAGTTGCATAAAAAATACATATATTGCTATAAACCTCGGTACACATATTTCACCTTTGGGGAACACAGACTATATTTCTCAGGAGATTCAAATATGTAATATTTATCAATTAATATCAATAAATTTACAATAAATTTACAATATTTACAATATTTACAATAAATTTACAATAAATCTATATAAGCTGTAACATCTGAATGAGAATTACAATATAATTAATGTTAAGGATGATCGCAGGTCTAATAGGAAATAAATAGGATTTGAAATAGGTGTTTTAATTTGAGAGACCATATGAATAGTAAACAAGCAACAAAAAAATATAGGTTTATGTGCTCATTTTAGAGCTATAAAGCCTTGAAAATTTGCAGCAAATAGGTTTTCTCTGGATTTTTCATTGTCTTTGCATTGCAACTTCAGTCCCTCAAAAATGTATGAAAAAATAAAAAGGATTTCATAAAATTTTGTCAAATACCATTTTATATATGACTGAATTATAAAAGAAAAAGTGGGGGTTCATGTACAAAAAATTTCATGTTTAAGAAATGGATAAAACCCAAGGATTTCCGAAAATCTGACAAAAAGACCAAGACATGACCAGGGAGCATCCTTAAACTATCCATTACAACTTACTTTGGCATGTCTTAAAATTTCTGTTCAAAAATAAGACACTCGATACATTTTCTTGCTATTTTAATTAAAAACATGCATAACTGACTTAAGTTGCACATGCAAAGCTTAGATAAATAACATAAAATGCATTATTGTCATAAATGATTTCATTACATGATATGTGTTAACAAAGTGCCATTCTGTAATCAAAGGTGGCAAGTACCATGTGTGTGTACAAGTATCATATTTTTGTCATATGAATTGATGACAACCTCATCATTTTAATGATGGATACAGGTGGACTTCAAAATAATAAGGCTTTCAGAAAATAATTTTATTATTTGAAAAAGCAGTTTTATTCAAGAACATGATATGAACAAATAAAAAATATAGGTTCCTAAAGGATTGAAAATTTAGCATTAACTGGGCCTCTTGGGATTGTTCATAGGTTTTGTATGTGTGGATATGTTTTTCTCTCAAAAACCATTAAGAAATGATAGGAATTAATTGGCATTTCATGAGAAATTTTAAGGTCGGCAAAGCATTTGTTTGGAACACTGTAATCTAATGGAATGGATAAAACCAAGAATGTAAAAATCAGACAAAAAAATATGACCAACAAATATCCCAATAAAATATCAGAAGAAAACATAATCTGGATAGTAAACCAATTTGAAAGTACAAGAAACAAAACTTTTACATCTGATCTAGAAACTTTAATTTAGCCAAGAAAAAACATCTCTGTTTCTGATAATCCAAACCAATAATACTTTGTTTGAATCCTAAACATTTTTGGCATTTTTCAGTCAAAAACTCGTCTTAATATATCTATAAATATAATATTTTGCCACTAAACTGACCATTCATTTTACATATATGAACACTAATCATTTTTCACATTATTCAAAACAAAATGTCTTTTCTATAGAAATCAGTTAAATTTCTAGATTTTTGTGTCTACAAAATGACCCTAAATCTTCAAATCTTGTTCATGGAGACTAGTATTTTTTTTAATTATTTGTTTGTCCAATTTCTGCTGACTAAGCACTTTCCAGATATGTAGATACGTCTATTGACAGATGGCTAATCATAACTGGAGTGTTATTAATCAATGTTTATTTTTTTAATCTGATAATTTTCTTTTACATAACCTAAACATAAATATTTGTTTATATATATATATATATACAGGTCATAATAGAAATTTGCCTAGGACTGAAAACTAATAACATTTGGTATATATCTGTATGCTGTTAACATGGAATTCAATACTTTTTTCGCTATTCAGTAACAAAATTCTCAAAGCAAAAACATATTCATTATAGTGATATTCTGTAGAATCTTTAATAAAAAAAGATTTATAACACCAAAATAAAATTTAAACAATAAGATAAGATGTAATATTTACCATACAAAACATTGTTTATGTTCAGAAAAAAAACTTAATCTGGTTTCCAAACTGTCACCACTTTGTGATAGTGAAATCTAAACTGTCCCCACTTTGTGATAGTGAAATCTGAACTTCAACACTATGTTATACTTGAGTCAAAACTGTATCCTCTTTGATATAGTCAAGTATAAATTGTCACCACTTAGTTATGGTATTTAAGTTGTAATCTGTCACCACCTCAGATACAGTGAAGAAACAGTCACCATATTGTTATACTGAAGTCCATATTGTTACCACCTCCTTATAACTAAAGATCACAGTCAAACTAAAGAATCATTAGTAGTTAGATGAACTAACATGACCATTCGATTCCCATTTACAATGCTAAGTTAGGATTATAGCGAGCGCAGCTAGTGCTATAGGAGCATATGCATTTTCTACATATGGGTCATTTAGAAAAGTCTTTGTTTAATGGGGGCAGCCATATTGTGCTATGTACTATGGCTGGAAAAAGTTTCGTTCTCCAGAAACAATAGTAAGTAAAGTAAGGGAAATAAATTTCTTCGAATTATAATTTTAGAGTCAGAATCATGATACCGGAAATGAGTTTCTGGAAAGGGCTATTGCTGTGCTCTCTCCAACAGCATATTGGTTATTTATACAACTACCAACAGTGAGCATACTTTCAGATTGTTCAGATCACTTCATCAATGCATAAAATGTGTTATATGAAATATGCCACAAAGTATCTTTTTTAATATTATTTGATCATAGAAGACAGATGTAAAATTCCCATAACAACACCTGTGTACAATTAGCTATCAAAGACTAGTCAGACATGTGTTCAATAAAACCTACACAGGAATTACATCCTGATTCATCTTTAAGATATCTTATTATGAATAAATCTTATGTCAATAACAGAAAATTATGTTTTTTAAACAAGATTCCTCCGCCTTGTTTATGTACTCCTTCAAAAAAAAGTTCCTGCACTCTAGAATTTTCCTTAATTAATGTACTTTAATCAAGTACACAAAATAAGAAAACTCTTGTGTTCAATTTCCAAAACATTTCATTGCTAATAGGATGAGATCGAAAACATTTGCATATGCCAAGAATTTTGAATATTGTAAAGTGATAAGCCATTAAAATTACAATATTTTCTCTTAATTTGAATCAGCAGGCTAGTTTATGAATTAACAATTGTCTGATAAAAACCTAATCCAATTAGTAACAAATTATTGCATAGCAAGCAAATTAAAGTTTCATAAAGTTCATACAAGTGCAGATGTCTGGATATATAAACAGTTATGTGTACTTAACAATATCTACATATGTTTACATTAGTATGGACATCTTCCATGACCACTAACAATGTACTCAAGTAAATAACAAAATGGTTAACAGGAAAGTTCATCAATGACCTACATTTAAATCAATCAACGCCACTGACGGAATCCCAGACAAAAAATAACATAAAAGAGCACAAAAAACAAACACAACAGTCGGGATTGTCTGATTTGGTACAGAAAATGAACAGTGGTGGGGTTAAACTGGTTTTATATTGGTGTATAAAAATACTATAACAGACAATACAGCATGATTACGAACTAGGCGACTACTTCTAGAACTGCAAAAATTAGTTGGACAATACATAATTTAGATAGGAGAGTCAGAATGTGCTCATTTAACACTTGACCTGTAAAACTGCAAAAGGCTCTCAAAGCTGCTGGTTGGATACTTTCACCCTATTACAAAACAATCAGAAATAACACTCCCTTAAGGATGCTCGCTGGTCATGTTTTGGTCTTTTTGTCAGATTTTCGGAATTCTCAGGTTTTATCCATTTCTTAAACATGAAATTTTTTGCTAATGAACCCCCACTTTTTCTTTTATAATTCAATCATATATACTTTAAATGGTGTTTGACAAAATTTTATTTATTTATTTTTTCATACATCTTTGAGAGACTGAAGTTGTCAATGCAAACAATGAAAAATCCAGAGAAAACCCATTTTCTGCAAATTTTCAAGGCCTTATAGCTCTAAAATGAGCACATGAACCTATATTTTTTTCTTGCTTATTTGTTTACTATTCATATGTTCTCTCAAACTAAAACACCTATTTTAAATCCTATTTATTTCCTATTAGACCAGCGATCATACTTAAAAGGTTCAATGCTATTTCGTCACAGATTTCAATAGAAATCAGAAGTATTCAAGCTTTATCATGCCAAATTCTATGATACCAATTGTGATATACAAGATGTGCACATTTTGTCAATTTATTTACTCATCAACCGTGCTGAAGGCCTAAAATGCTGAAAAGCAAATCAATAATCCAAAATATTGAAGACCACATAAAAAAAAAATCCAAAATGACCAAAAACCAACTAAGGGCAGTACATAATGCATACGAGTGCTATTGCTTAGTTTTCACAAAATTTAACATTTTTCAAACAGTAAATTTAAAGTATTAATTTCTGGATAGTATTGAAATAACAACAACTGTGGTTTGTTGGGAAGGGTGTGCCTTATTTTTGTAAAATTTTTACCCTGAGCATAGCGCAGTGGAGTGAGGGGTAAAATTTACAAAAATAAGGTGCATCCGTGGTAAAATCTCCAAAAAGTTACCACAGTATGCCATGAATTATTTCTATTCTAATAGATCAAATATGGTATTCTGATGGAGAGTCAGACAATACGGCAAAGAAATAAGTTTTTTGGCTGTTCTCTCAAATGAGTACACTTTCCTCTGCTGATGTGAAAAATAACCATTTCATGTTAATAGTACTTTTAATCTGAAAATACAGCTCAATGGAAAATTTTGAATCATTTGACAACTTCAACTGTTCTGAGATTACAAATAGACAACAGGCAAACAAACATTTTATTTTCTCTAATTTAGGTTACACATTTTTTTTCTCAAACGTGACGGAAGGCGGTATGTTCAGTCATCACACAGTTACTGCTCCTCTTTGTTTCCAATGTTAATAAAGTAATTCCAACCAGTTATATTTGCATTTTAGAACATTGTGAAGTTGTAAATTTTCCATGCGTGCTCAACTTTCGTTGCAATTTTCACCGGGGACACACTTATCCCAAATATTTTGCCGTAGCTAAAATATTCTGAATGCAGACAAACCGAAAATTATGTTATGAGTAACGTGCTTTTACTGGGAAGATAAAGAAAACAGCAATAACAAAAATAGATGTTCGTGCAAGTGACTGGTTTGACTGGAAATTTAACCATGGTTTTGTTCATATTAGAATTTCAAGTTGATTGTGCATCTGGAAACTATTTTACACCTATTATTTGAATAAGTATCAGAAATACTGCATTATTCAAGAAAGGTTTCACAAACAAATTATGGGACCCTTGGGATGGTTCTATCTGAAATATTTTTTTGTTTTCTCATTCCAGTGGAATGATTAATTCACTACTTCTGTTAAAATTACCATCTAACCTAAACAAATGACTCCTGGGTCACATATATTCTGTATTTTAATTTTCTCTAAAGGGCGTCTTTTATTGGAAAACTATCGCCTCTATCATGAAATATATGTACATGTATATAATGGAAAAAAGTTTATGGACAAAGTTATTAGCTCATGGAAATATTTATATAATATTCGAGTCTACAGGTGGTTAATTCATTAAATAGGGTTTGGGAGATAACCAGACATGTAGCTGAATATTCTACAGAAAAATTTTTATCTTATTTTTTTTTTCTTTTTATTGCCAGCAGTAAACTCAAAAGAAAAATGCCCATGACTTTTTGCATTTTCATGAAATTTTTTCATGACATTTTTCAATTTCATAACTTTTTGAGGTCTTTTTCAAAACAAATTTTCATGACTTTTCCTTAGTTCCAATACCTGTAAGAAGCCTGAAAGGTCCTCTGTTATTGTTAGATTACAGTTTAAGACAGTTTCAAACACAAGACATACTGATATCTTTTACTCTAACCTGCATGCTTTTTCATTTTTATGTCCAAAAATTTACACCAAATTTTAGAAAGATCCACAATTTAGCAACTTCAAAATATTATATGTGGATGTACATGTATGCCAAATAAATCTAAAATCCACTCATCAAAAAAGAAAAATAATTTAAACTTGTTACAAACAAACAGACAACATTCTATTTCTTGAACTCAACAATTAAAACTTTTTTACCAATTCTATTTAAAAAGAAGAAACTTTTACTTCTCTAACAATGAACTGGAATTCTTCTCAAAAATAGTTTTTTCGTGCATATAAACTAAAGAAATTTCAGTGATTTCTGACTCTAAACAGTTCTTTTTTCTTGAGTAACACCTCAAATATGTCTGAAGTATTTTAACATGCTTCTTATACAGTTAAGTGAAGTAGACACTTCAATCTTATACAAATATATCTTAGAAATCATCTTCACAAAAGCAGTTACACATATTATTTGATGTGATTTTCTAACATCTGTCTCCTTATGTCAAAAATTGTTTAAAGGTAACTTTACATTATATTATCTGAAAATATGATACATCAGTGAGTTGTCTGCCCATAATGAAGTCTAAAGGGAGATAATAACATAGTTTCACTTCATCCAAGAATAGAACAAGTCATGATCCAATTTCAAAGACAATTAAATGTTGTGCCTAAGTTTATAGATTTTTTTTATACATTACTGGGGAAATATTTTGATTCCTAAATATAACTTCAATAATACAGCAGTTATCAAAATCTTCTTTTAAAATTTTAAAATAATTTGATGTAAATAACCAGACATCCTTCAATTACATACATTTTGCAGATAACATAGCATGGCTAATTTGAAACAGCACATGAACCACATAGTTTTTTTTAACTTCCATTACATAATTTACCAAGAAAACACAGACTGCTGTCTATGTAAACAAAATGTTTATGAAATTGAAGTTTCAATATCTTGATAATTTTGTTTCACATTTTGTTTGTTTGTTTGTTTAGTTGGGGTTTAACGCCGTTTTCAGCACACTTGGCCATTTCGCGGCGGCCAGTTTTTATTGGTGGAGGAAGCCAGAGTACCCGGAGAGAACCACGACCTTCGGTAGGAAAATTGGCAATCCTTGTCAATTAAGGTGGGAGTCGAACACACCCCGCCACAGGTTTCACATTTTGAAAAATAATTGGAAGGAACCATTTTATTTTTGTCAGAGAGGGTGATCTTGAGTACTGACTGAAATTTTTTTGTACATGCTACATGTAACATGTTAAAAAACGAAAAGTCTCCTACAGTAGAATTCAATTTCTTCAATTTTGTTTTCGAGAGGGGGGGGGAGGTTATATGTCTGAAAAATTCTTTCATTGTTCAATCTAAAAATGCACATAAATCAATATCTTATGTACAAATATGATAAAGTTTTTTCAACAAAAGTGATATTTCAGATTTTACCATTTCCCCAAATATAAATTCTAAACATAGTATTTAAAAGACAGACATGTATTTTTATCAGTGAAATTCACTAATAACTTTCAAATTTTATTCATTCAACAAATTTAAAATACGTCAAGGGCAAATCAAATCATGTGTACAAAATTAAAAAATGATATTATCGACACAGTGAGAATTTTATCTTGAATGTAAAATGTGTCATCAAGATTGATTTATGTATTATAATTATGAGTTCCTATTTCCAAATACATATGATTTTCATTTGATAAAAAATTTGTAAAAACATACAGTCCTTCAATTTTACAGACATGTGCCCAATTTTTTACACCTGGTCTATGCCACCCCTAACGATTTGTCTTGACCTTGTGTTAATTCATTTAAAAATGAACATATATACATGAACTACTGGTAAAAGCTTTGAATTGCAAAAGTAACAGTAATATATACTGTCATATTACTTGCTACATATTAAAAGTTTTATTTGTAGTGCCCTAATGACACACCAAAATTTTGTTATTTTTTTAATTCTGAGACTACAAAGAGGTTTGATCTAGAAACTGGTAACATGTCCCTAAAAACATATTTTTGATATCTTTAGAGAAACGAGTTCAAAAGAAAATCATATATTAAGAAAATACATTATATTAAATATCAAAATGAACAGCTGCTAGTTGTATCTCTTTGCAACTGTCTGACTTTCAAGTAAAGTACTACATTTTCCATTTAGATTTTATCCTCAAACTTTGACAGAATTCTAAAAATGTCAATTCTTAATTGCAATTGCAAAAAGTTTTAAACTGATGAATTCAAATGCCAAAATACATGTACATGCATTAACAAGAAAGGTTAACTCCACTTAACAGTAAGATCCACATCAAATACCGGTAGTAGAACCATTTTGAATTGCGAGAAACATTTTCTTATTAATAAATACTCTAAATTGCACGACACTTTTTTCCGGTAATATTTAAAGATTGTTCTCACAGTATTAATGATCTACTTGATAGTGAAAAGTTACAATTTATGCTTAGCCCATCAACACCTAAGCAAGTAGAAAAAATAGGTTCCTTCATTAAACAGTTGCTAGAACTCAGGGCAGGGGACTCATGACAATATTTTTTCATACTTTTATTTTTGTTTTTATTTGTTTTTGTCACAAATCATTTATGATTTTAAGGATGATCGCTGGTCTAATAGGAAATAAATAGGATTTGAAATAGGTGTTTTAGTTTGAGAGAACATATGAATTGTAAACAAATAAGCAAGAAAAAAATATAGGTTCATGTGCTCATTTTAGAAAGGCCTTGAAAATTTGCAGGAAATGGGTTTTCTCTAGATTTTTCATTGTCTTTGCATTGACAACTTCAGTCTCTCAAAGATGTATGAAAAAATAAAAAAGATTTCATAAAATTTTGTCAAATACCATTTTAAGGTATAGATGATTTAATTATAAAAAAAAAGTGGAGGTTCATTAGCAAAAAATTTCATGTTTAAGAAATGGATAAAACCCGATGATTCCAAAAATCTGACAAAAAGACCAAAACATGACCAGCAAGCATCCTTAAGACAATAAAAGTTTGAATTGTATTGTGAAAAATATGGGAATTAGTGTGCATTTAGGAATAGCATACAAATTAGTTGTTCAGGAATTCTTTAAGAAATACTTTATACTTCAGAGCAGCCATTTACTTTTCTTTCATATTGTAACATGCCATTATATTTTATGGCTAAAATACCTGACGATCATAGTTCATCTTGGTGTATATGTAACACACACAGGCAAATCTGTGACAAGAAATATGCTTCTAAAAACTCAATTAGTTACTTCCAGGCATGTAGAACATATTTCACATTATTATTACATAAAATCTACATGTTTGTATCAATAGGCGATAGTAGGGTTCCGCTAGAGCAGTGATTAAAATAACAGGCAGTTAATTATTTTCCTTAATTACGGGATGGTTATAATCAGGATATTACTAATAACTTGTGAATACAGTAGAGAAAAACAAACTTCCCCAAACACCCACTTAAATATGGAAGGACATGAATTCCAGTCTTCAAATATAAGTAAACAACAACGCCACTTTACAATGTAGGTAATATTGAGGCTATAATGAAATAATTCCTAGATTCTCATCCAACTTTTTTGAAAATTTGAAATTGGGGGGGGGGGGGGGGGGGGAGTTTCAATGCTAGGTTTTTGATCGGAAGTTATCTAGGAAACATATTTTCAGACAGGAAGTCCTGGCAGGACGTTGTTTTTTTTCACAAATCGGTATTTTTAAAAATAAAAAAAATAGGAAAAGGCAGGGATTTTATTATTATTGCCGAAAGTACCATACACAGTGAAGTTATAAACTGTTTTTTGTTGTTGATTGTTGTCACTTGTACTCAAGTATGTTTGTCACAAGTTCTTGGAACTTTTATGAAAAAGAAATGTCCAAGTACATCATTATAAAGAAATAACATGATGCCATAAAATTTAACTTTATAATAGTTCATCTTTGCACAAGGACCAATTCCTGAAAGACCCCTTGTCTAAATTATTATCTCTGCACTTCAACGAAGCGTACGTACGTACATGTACGTTTATAGTAATGTCCAGGATAATCTCAGTAACCACTTGATGTAGAAAGATGACCTTGGGTCATTGATTGCACTGTGTGTGGTGACCGCCAAAGGTTTCTGAATTTGAAAAGTGCCAGTGGGGACCGGGCTACAAAGGAAGTCTAAGGGTACATTATTCCTTTGTCACGCAACTCCGCTCAGGTTATTTGGAATACAGAACTGAAAACTGGCATGGTAATTGTCCGGTCAATGTAGATTGTGCTAAAGGTTTCAGAATTTGAATAGCACCCCTAGAGGCTGGGCTACACAAGCAGCCTAAGAGTAAATTATTCCTTTGTCACGCAACTCCTCTCAGGTTATTTGGAATATGGAACTAAAAGTTGGCTCAGTAATTGCCCTGCCAATGTAGATTGTCCCAAATGTTTCGGAATTTGAATAGCGCCCCTGGGGGCCAGGATACATTATGTCTTTGTCACTCAAATCCTCTCATGTTATTTGGAATACAGAATTGGAAGTTGGCTCAGTAAATGTAGATTGTGCTAAAGGTTTCGGAATTGTTTTAAGATGGGGTTCCAAATTTGGTAAATTTCTTGGAAGTCTAAAAGACTACAATTTTTTTTAATTGTTGACAAGAAACCATTTATTTTGTGGATCACATCAGCAGTAGATGTCAAAAATATGAGATCCCAACTTTGGTAAATTTCCTGAAAGTGTCTTAAAGATTATTATTTTTGGAATTTCACTTTAATAGCAATTATATATATTTTTTTTATCATATTAGCTTTAAGACTTATCAAGATCATTTGGATTTCAAAAATATGTGATTCCAATTTTTGTAAATTTCTTGAAAGACTCAACGACTACTTTATCTGTGATTTCTACTTAGCAACCATATATATTTGGAATCACTATAGCAACAGCACTAGTTTGGATTGTATGGATTTCAAAAACACAAATACAGCGCTGGGATATCCAGCGGGGCTACTTCGACTAGTTAAAACCTTCAGAGTATCATGATATAAATAGGATATACCCCTGAGGTATATCCAATACATATGCCATATGCACAAATAAGGGTGAGGAATCTGCAGGCATACTTCATCACAGGGCATATACAATATACAAAAGCTGATAAGTCCAATTTCCAGACATAATGGTTAATTCCTTTTAAATATTTCCAAGAATTCCCATCTGATCAATCCAAAATATTCAAAGGTGAGATTTTTTCCAGTTAAACATGAGCATCTGAGGAAGTTTAAGAGGATGAGACTTCATAATTTACAGGGATGGTTTTGAAAAACAGGAAAAAAGCAGAAATGCAGAAATCGTAAGAGTGCAAAACCCAAAATTCCATGAATATTGAAATATAAAATCATCCGTGAATTTACCAAAAAATTGAGAATTTTAGGGGCAAAATAGGGTGATTCTAACCCCTAAGTGGGAGTTATTACATGCTTACATACATGAATCAAACAAAATCTAAATCTTGTTAACATGTCTTCCTAATGCCTAGATTAATTATGTAATTAATTAATTTTATCAAACAGGATAAGACTTATAACAATTGACTTTGCTGAGAAACTTATATACAAAGGTATTAATATATTCCACTAGACATTATAATTGTACTTAATCCCACTTTAGAACTATAAACAACTGATAATGGTATAATCCTACTGTTTTATTATATCATCCTGACATTTATATTGTACCAGACTGGTTTCCTGTTGTGTGGAGTACTAACATTTAGGATTTTTGTTACACTTCCTTTCTTAATACAAAACGTGCTTGTTCTTTGAAAATAAATACTAGAAAAATGATCGCCACTTAAATTTCCACTTATCATAATACAATGTACATGTCCTCGTTATAAGAATCAGGCTGTTTTAATTACGTACAATTTTGAAGCCTATCTGAAAAGTAAATGAATATACATGTACTTTTGACAAATATTTACTGTGCTTTCATTTTTTTTATTTTTTCCCATTTTTTCATGATTCTAAAAGATTCCACAGTATATCTTGGTTTGATAAACATTCCTGTTATTTTGGACATCCAATTCGATCTACTTTTTGCTCTGGTATAATTTTTTATTTTGATATGCATAAAAATTTCAACGTCATTGATATACATGTACCATTACTTCTTTTACAACTAATTTCCTCCTATATTCAATAGAATACATACATCATAAAAAGTCTAGGATTTTGGACAAATTTTCTCTAAAATAGATGTTTTTTTTCGGTGACAGTACAACCAATTTTTTCCCCAAAAATATCAATGGGAATGTACGCTTGACTTAATCTGACGTGGACAAACAATATTCTCTAATGAGGGACAAAATTATACTGAATAATATAAAAAAAATCTAATGGAAATTGCTTATGCAGGGGAGATAAGTAATAATCAAAAAGTTATCTCAATTTTTGAAATTCTTTCAATAAAATAGGCAGTATAATATAATTTTTATAAGTTTTTTAATTTTCATATGTATTTTGAAAGATGTCAACCGTGGATAAATAAAACCCAAACGTAATGATAACCCATGTAAAAAAATATAATATGCACATAAAAATTAAAGGTGCAAGAAAAATAAATCAGAATTTTATTTGCAAATATTTAATCCTACTTGAAACCATGCTTTGTTGTGAAAATTTTTATCTTTAATCCATTCATAAAATGCTTTATACTAGAATTTGAAACCATTTGCTCTTCTTATAGCAATAAACAACAAATCATCCGATGCGGAAATAAATTCAAAGGAATAGATCGGACTGAACAAGATCTGATATAATGGAGGTATATATCAAAATGATTACTTTTCATATCGACCTGAACTTTCCGGAGATGAGATTCTGACTTATGATCATGACAGCTGCAACTAAGTGTAGGGAAAATTTTAGCTTTTATAATAGAAAAAGCAAGTTTCCCATAAAACTGGTGCCTGCTATACAGTGTTCTCTACATCATCAAAAGATTATAAAAAAATATGATATAAATTAATAATTTTTAAAACAGCTGCACAGCAATAAAATACATCTACAATGTACAATTCATGCAAAAATTGAATTTCAAAAATATCATAAATTCATTTACATATCTAATCCACCAACACAACCTTAGATATGTCAATACGAAAAAGCAAATTTTATAACGCTAGAAGCTGTGAATTTACCATTGAGGAAAAGGACAGAGGTAGGAAGATCTAAAGTTCTTGTAGAAGGTCCTAGATTATGACCTGTTATACAAAGTAAACAAATATATATATATATAATTAACATCAAACAGGGTAAAACGAACATGTTATGATGTTATAATGAAAGCTGTAATAAGAAAGGTCTAAAGCATAATATCGTACAAAATTAGGTCAGATACATTAATATATGTGCGCTGTTGAAAAAATATCAAATCAGTATGAGCTTTATAAACAGGACAAAAAAGCATTTCAAAATGAGTTTGTATAAATCTGAAACCTCAAACAATGCGTATATTGATTCTATCGGAACTATCCTGCAATTTAACATCAGACACTCTTTCATGTGTTTACATATTCCAATGATTTATAACCAGTTTCAGCATTCTCCCTAGAAAATTTTGAAAACTTTGATAATTTTTTTTAATAAAACCTGAATTTCACCCTTTTTTCAAGCTATTTTCGAGATATTTAGGGGCAAAATTTCATAATTGAAGGTGTAACAAAGTAATGAGGCCAAAAAATCTTGCTTTTTGAAAGGCACAAAAAATATACTGTCCTGGGGAGAACACTGCTGTTCGTTTTCAAAGAAATCATCATTGCTTGAATGACTACCGAGAAAAGTAAAACATATTTGCTCATCATGACATCAGTAGAACGAGGGTACCAGGTAGATATCCATATACATAGGTAGCTATGGCTAGCGGCACTGGGCATAGCCAATATGATATTAAATGCAATCCTACAACTTCAGTTTTTTTTTAAAACTATATCAAATTGGTAAAATGACTTATAGCAGGATAAACACACAGTAACCTAGTTTTCTTTATAATCAATTATTTTCCTAAAACTACAAAGACAAATAGGCCAACATTCCTTAATTTTAAATGAAGCAATTATCTTTTTTTTAAGGCCAGAATTAGTGCAAAGCACACAAATTGTGTTAGTAAACATGAAGGGAGACAACTGCAAACTCACGTTGGATCAAAGACTATCCAATTAACCTACCTTCAAATGACCGAAATGCGAAACCAACAGGACTAGCTCTGTATGTTCCTATCCTTCCTTCGTCCTCTATGGGTCTTTCTAACACTTCTCTCAATACGGTTTCATTATAATAATTACGTGATGTTAAATCAAATGTGGTTAATAAAGAACCAGGTCTGAAATATAGAAATCGTTAAATCAGCATTTTTTAAGATTTTTATTCTGCATTTACTATATGTGCATTTGCAGTGTTCCAGCTGCCTAAAATAGAGGGGAGTAGCACTCTATTCTTTTCCTGTGCACCCCTCTGCCCTCTGAATCAAGAATGATTAGGTCACACCAAGATAATTTTTCATTCTTTGGATTTTTGGATGTCAAAAATAGGTGCGAGTGGGCGAAATTTTACTTTAAATTTTTTTTCTTTTTTTTTTATAATAGGGAAACTATTAATAGACTATTTGTATTCTTTAAAAAATAGCAAATTTATCTTAACTAATTCTTCTTATAGAATATATATACTGAGGTACATGTATAGGTAACAAAAAAGAATATTCACACAACCATTAAATCTTTTGATCCTAGGTATTACATCAACATTTTAATACATTTTTGTTCCGGTCAAAAAAGTAATCCTTACATGAACCCATTGGGTATTAAATTTCTGGCCCGAAATAATATGTTGTTTACATGGCTCTGATGAAAATGCTACTTCAGCAAGTCTGTCACAATAATTTTTATTTGAACCAGAGGGAATTCTGTAGTCTTCATGTCTAGTTTAATTTGACACAGGGCAAACTTGAAAGGGCAACTAGTATTTAATCATTTCCTTTAAACTACTAAGAATTAATGATGCTAATTAGTATGAGAATACATTTAACAACTGTAAATCCATATAAATTAAGTTTTCTAAACAACTTTTCTTTTGTCATGAGCATTTCTTTTAAAAACAAATTCTCAATTATCGAAAATATAATTTTTAGAAATTTCAAAAGCTCACATCTTTACAATAAGGCCTGAAATGACTTTCAGTTTTAAGGCTACTGTTCTGCACTGCTGCAATGAATGATGTCTTGCAGGTATGTACAGAGCGTGTCCCATTTAAAGGAGAAATATATTGTCAGAGATGAAATCAAGGGTGATCATTCTTTTCTAAAAGTGACATCTATGCATGTACCTATAAATCTCAGAAACATCTGTATCGAAAAATCTGTAAAAAAAGAAATTATGTTGGTTTTTGGATAAATGCTGGGTGGAACTTAAAACTCAATCTTCATGGGACTGACAAAAACAGTTTGAGCCAAAGAAATATTTAGAGTCAAAGATCGAAGTTTGATCAGAATCTGCCAAACATTTTTTCACAGACATTAAAGTCAGTTTGCTGTCATTTTCAGCAACCGTAATTAGTTGATATAATGACCTTATTTCATAAAAATGTTAAATTAAAGATTATGAGTAACTGAAATTCCAAAGAGGAGAAAATTGATGAAAGGACTTTAAAGTAGTTATAGATAAAGAGATAACTGAGGTGTTTAAGATCATAGGAAAAGATTTTCACTGAACTTCTGTAGTGTATCTATACAATTGAACATCTTCTCTGTTTTCTAGTAGTTATCTGAACCTGCAAGATGTCAGTTTCTTGTTTAACATGTAAATAGCAAATCAGCTTCATTACAGCAGATATGATTTTATTTTGTTTATTGGGATTTTATGCCACTTTCAGTGTCATTGCCCGGGTGTCATTGGCAACCTACCAGTTTATTATAACTTTGAGAGTGGTTAAAAACTGCAATTTCTGAGAGAAAGAAAATCTCTTATTTCACTTGTGAAATCAAAACACTGTTCTTTCACTCAAGGAGTTGATGTAACAATGGACACTGCCGGCATCAATGCTAATATAATCCCCAATATTTTGTAATAAAATCTTATCGTTTTGACAATGTAATACAAAAAAATACCTTACCTGAAATTTGAATACCAAGAAATCTACAACACGTGACCCAACAACACACGATTTTACATAATCAAATTTCAAAAATTATTGCTGGAAACCATAATAGCAGAAATATGGCAATCCTTGTCAATTTAGATGTTTAACACATGTGTTCATGAACAGGGTTCAAACTCCGAGCATCAGCACTTGCAGGTTTATGAAAATAACATGTAGCTTATACATGTATAGTAAGACAAAAAAACCTTTACCAATCAGGCTTCAAGGTTCTAGAAGATATAAAGAACGCATACTTACTGAAATTGAACTACGACTATTTCCTGTGTACCGGGTATATATGTATATAATGCTGTTACAGTAGTTTGAATTTTTTCTGCTAAAGTTTTAAATTCATTACTGTCTCTATTGCCTAATTCCCTTGTATATAAAATATCTGTAAAATTGATGTCCACTCTATACACAACTGAAAAGAAAAAATGACCGCTGTAAATAATTTCATTTAGTTACTTGCAAGAAGGAGAAAATAACTAAAATCTTATGTAACAGAGTACATGTATATGAAAATGAACTGATATGGAGTATACAGTCTATGTCAAAAATTTGCACATGCATTGACCTATGGGCAAGCTGGTGCTGTAGTACAAAATTTTCTAAACCAAATAGAAAGTAACTAGATCTTGATTGAAATTTTACTACATGTAGTACAGACTTCAGACTAGTTGCTAAAGGTGTAGAATGCCGTTAGATAAGTATTGGATATACTGTACCTCTGAGGGCATTTGCCTGAAAGGAGTATATCCTATTTATATCATGATACACTGAAACATGCAAATGATAGGTTTTAATAATTTGGAAGGGAGGTCTTTCAGGAATTTCACCTTGTATGGTAATTACATGCAGGATATCTGGTTACATTTTATGGCACCATGATATGAATGAGAAAATTTTCGATAAAAAAGAACAAGGTAAAAAAAAAACAGCATGGAGTCACTGTATTGCCTTGATGACATGTAACCAATGGTAAAAGAAAAGTTTGGATAAGAGCACTTTTAAATAATTTTAAATGTCAATATTTAGGTTGTTGTTTGCTATAGATCTGCGAGAATTCTGCTTTTGCTAGGGGATATTTTTACAAATTTTTTTAGTTAGCAGTGATAAAAATTGTTTTAATTTTCATATTATAAAAGGAAGTAAGTATACTTTGCAAATGAGAAAGATTTTCAAGTTTGAGCTCTCAGACAAAATACATGTAACTGATAATAAATTTGACTTCACCAATTATTGATACATTTTTCACTAATTGAATGACTCTATAACAGAGTACACACTGCTGGTTTGTAATCATTTTATCTCTTTCTGTATGTTTATAATCACATATTTCCTTGTTATCATATAATACTAATTATCAATAAAGCAATAACCGAACCACTTTGTGATAAGAGACCAATTCATATGGATTCCCTGTAAGAACAACCAAAAACATGAAAATATCGCTATTCGAAAGCAATAAAAAGCAAACTGTAAAATGAAATTGACCAGATATATCTAAGAAAATATGTGCAGAATTCTTTCTTATAATAATGACAAACGGTATAGCATGATCGTCATTATTCATTACTTTCTTTGATATCTCGCCAAACTAACGTCATACTGATATTCTGCACCGTAGCGCTTGTAATATACAAGTGTAATGACTGAAAATTACTGTATTCTCAAAGGTAGACCAACTCCCAAAACACCTCGAAAGAATGTTGAAAGAAAGCCCAAAATAAAGATGTTTTCTTTGATGGTGAAAGTTCTGATGTGCAAACCAACATTTACATGTAAATCTGTTGCAAAACAAACTCTAAAAGATCCAGGTTAAAGACTAAAGGAGGAGTTGGTTACACAAAAGTTGGTACTCTCCATACAAATTCAAGGACAAAAAAAGTTTACAAAGACAGACAGCTGAACATATATGTAGGAACATATATGTTTGTCTCAAATAGAACGAGTCGAGGTCAAAATGATGTGTAAACATATTAATCTTTCTCAAAATCTGAAAACTAAAGTTTTTTTCTGGTTTCGATCCTTTTTCTGTGAACAATAAGAGGTGAATACATGATTTTATGTTCGAAGGGGCTCAATGCTACAATATCTCCCCCTGCAGGACTGAAGCACAATAATTTAGTATTTTATGACTTTTTTGGTACATTTCAATTGAAAAATTTTGGTTTTTTTTAATTTAGATTTTCTGAATCCACTCCTAACTATTATCCATGTAATTATATATTTACAATGTGCCACAAATTTAAGAAAAACCCAAAATTTAAGTGTATATGAGTACTTTTCGCCATCCATGTTAAAAAATAACAGCCGTTAATACTCAAGCGCTTTTATTTTTTCATTTGTAATCTGGTTTTTTGTCTTGCACATTACATGATGCACAACAGACAAAATGTCAAATAATGCACCAAGATAGAGAGGTTAACAGCCTTGGTTATTACATTATCTAAGAATGTTAATGTTTCAAACAGACTTTATGCATTTTTTTTCTTTTGCTTTAACCCTGTTTATCAAACAAATCTTATAAAATTTTAAGATAAAGAGTATACTTCAGTAGAATTATAAATACTTTATAGGTATCTAGATGATCCTCTTTTAGTCCCTTAATGACATACAAAATCTGTCTAGTTATAAAAAATGGTAATTTGGAAGCCAAAGGTATAAAAATGATTCAAGATGTATCATTTAGCCATAGTGCTGGAAAAATGTCATTCGAAAAGGAAAAATTTCAATTGTACCGGTACATGAAAACAAGACCGATGACATGTCTGGACCTCCTTCACCGTCATTTGTTTGTTTGGGCATTGTACATCAAATACTCAGAAAGGAACAAAAATTGACCTACCCATCAATAATAATGTTTAGCATCATCTTTAGTTGTAGGCAACATAGTTAAAAATGTACAAACTATGTGCCGTTCACATCATATTTTGCTGAAAAATGGCTAAGTTCAACATGGGCTACATGCAAGTTCAACATGCAAAAATTCATAGTAAAAATTTGTCAAATTTTCACCCTAATAGGAGTTGCATATCTTCTATATGTATATAAACACTACTCAAAGTTTGAAAAACATTGGTTCAATACAGTCAGAGTTACAGATTACACAAAGTATGCACTGTTCGTAGCATGTATTGCTGAAAAATGGCTTAGTTCAACATGCAAATATTGATAGTAAATATTTGTCAAATTTGTCCAAAACAGAAGGTGTACATCTTCAAAATGTATATAAACACTATGCAAAGTTTTAAAAATATTGATTCAATACAGTTCGAGTTACAGATTACACAAAGTATGTACCCCTAAGCATGACGGACAGAAGAACGGATAGCGGCTACTAGACCTGCTTTCACCTTGACACAGGCAAAAATACGTTATCCGAGTGCTAATTTTACTATGCCATCCAAACTTTGATACAAGAACGCTTCAATCTCTACTGTACATATAGATGAATATTTACTGAAAGAAAATAGTTTCAAAAATAGACAATATTAACGAAACTTCGAGTTAGTGACCATGCCCTAAACATAGAAACTGGTAGATATAAACATATTCAGAGAGATCTTAGATTATGTACTAATTGTAAAGAGGTGGAAGACAAATATCACTTTTTCTTCCATTGTAATGTCAATAAAAAATTTAGAACAGTCTTATTTCAACAATTAAACATCCCCCAAAACTTAGACATAAACAACTTAAATTTATATATTAAATCTATTTTAAACCCAAAACTTGAATTTCTACCATTCATTTGTGACTTTATAAAGCAGTCATTGGCATTGCGAAAATAGGGTTCACCTCCGTTAAAGTAGAATTCAACAGTCCTTAAAATTTACTGTATATAAAATTGTTTATTTCTGTCATGTTTGTCTATATAACCATGTTGACTTGCCTGTAATCTGTACATGTATTGCATCGTGTTTGTTAAATTGTGTATTTTGATTTGACCCGTATGGGTGTAATTTGCAAATAAATAAATATTATATAATGTAAGCTTGAATTCTGACTTAGACCATGGAAGAATGCACTTTATATAAACCTCTTAAACAAACATTCCAACGAATCATGACATTCAACTTATCAAAAATCTGTTACATTCGATGTCAAAATAATTTGCACTTTTCTGCTTTAGATTTCTAGAACACTGTGTCAATTAGTTTAATGCTAGCACTACTTATATTTATATTTTCCTCATCTGCAACATGTTAGTACATGTATTTGCATATTGTTTACATGTATTTGCATATTGTTTACATTATGTAACAGCAGAGCATGAATTGTCTCTCAAAATTACCTACTGCACCAACCAGGGATTGAACCCAGAATCTTTGGATCAGTAGTCCACTGCTCTACCATTACTGAGTTAAACTTGGGAACAAATTTAACAGTAGAGTACTCCTTTAGCTCAGTTGGTAGAGCGGTGGACTACTGTACCAAAGGTTCTGGTTTCGAGCCCCGGTAGGTGCGATAGGCAATTTTGGGAGACAAATCATGCTCTACTGCTACACATGTATTTCATGCTATACAATCGTACTTGTATATTCAGTAAGTATAACTGAATTTGCATTTTATGTGTTTAAAGTATCTGGACCATAAACAAATAACCATGTGATTCTTCAAAATGTCCCAGATTTTCCATACGACATAATGGCAATGACCCCGGTAATTATCGGCAAACATCAGAAACAGCAATACATGTATACCCAACGTATGTTCATAGCAACAGCATACAAACAATGAAAAGTGTTTGAACTTTATACAATTTGATTGATCCTGCTTTAAACTTTTAGTTCAAACTATTTTCAATCAAAAAGACAGTATAATTTACGGTCATAATCTATTTTGGTCCTGATACCGTAAGAGCTGTGAGGATGTTGTTATTACACAATTTATTCACTGATTCATGTTACTGCCGTGAAATCCTGATCACTGGATCTTATAACTCAAAAATCTTGGGTACTAATGAGTTTTCAGTTACAATAGACATTTTCGTGCTCTGACACCCAAGGGAGTGATACACAAAGACTGGTTCAGGTAACTGAAGATCTTAGAACAGAAAATTTAACAATGGGACTTAAACAGTAATTCCAGAAACAAGGACATATGAGTTAAACAAAGTTGTAATGTACTTTTATATACACTACTGTAGTACATTTACCCAAATTTATACATTTTTGAAAGTGTAAAGGGGGCTTATGATTTGTTTCATCAATCCTGTTCTACAAAAATGCAGTTTATATTTCAAGCACATGTACACAAATCAGGAATTCTCAAATTAATAAATAAAGAAAATAATACGGGTAATTAAAGAAAATAATTGCCCCGCTGATGATGTAATTCATAAATAAATTAATGCATTTCCCAAAAATCTAACATCAACAATTTTCTCTGCAGTTGGTAAATGATGATTAAGCAAAAATTTTAACAGCACACAAGAAACAGGTGTAACAAGTCTCTATAAACAAGCACTGTACCATTTCAGTGTTGGCATTATGCATTAATACACTCAATGGTAGGTCTGGAAATGAACATTTTTGTTGAAATGAAAGTGATCAAAGATCGTGTTTGGCTTTACCTTGGCATTGGAATCTGCTCTTCGACATCTTGGAGATTTTTTTTCTAGGGTGGAACAAGATTATTTTCTATGGAACATTTTCGCAGTTTTTATTTCAGGCATTGGAAGGTTGTTATTCTCCCTATTTCATGCAAATTGATAAAAATTCAATGTGCAGGAAAAATTTTATGTTCATATCAGCTTTCGGAATTTTCAGGATTAGGCACAATTGATGAATTTACTAAATCAACAAAATACGCATATCTTGGGCATGAAAATTGGTACATGTATCAAAAGCTATTTATTGTTATTATAGGTTCCTATGTACTGTCAAACCTGCTTTACAGATCAACTCTCTAGTGCAATTCACTGCCTATAAAGGGCACTATGAAAATGTCCATGTCTAGAACCAAACTTTGTACAAATTTTAAATCAACACCTATTATGTTGATAAAGGGGACTTTTTTTCTTATACCTTAAAATCCCTTTATATACAACTCAGTGTTTTCCCTAGACAGTTTAAGCATGGGTGTACCCCCATGCATTAATTTTAGGACACCATGTTTGAAATTTTTTAATTCATTATAATAATATATAAATTTTTTTTTACCCCCATCCTTCAGACTTTATGACAACCATCCTTTCAGTCAATCCCCCTATGCATAAAAATATTTTAGGGAGAACACTGCAAATGTGACTGATACATGTACCATTGAATCTGATTTTTCCTATTTTTGCTCATATCACGATTAAAGAATTCCCCTTCTCTTTAATGAGGCATATATATATTAGAAAATTATTATCATTCCTGGCGGATCTTAATAATTCAATGATTATATAATAAGAAGTTGAATAATTAAATAGGTACACAATTAGAATCTGATGCAATCTGATGTTCTTCCAAATACAAGGAATTCTGCCAAATTATCTGTTTAAAAACAAGCACTTCTCTTCCTGTTTCAGGTTATGCAACATGTGCATGCATTTATGTAAAGATACACAAAATTTAGTTCATGTAGTGTACGAGATAACTCACTGTGTATGAAGAAATTGTGAAAATGAGGTCCACGTCAGTTACAGGTTCTCAGATTCTGTTTATATTATGTATTTGTACCTTAATGTCATATCCATGTTTACATATTGATTTTAATTTTAGGATGATTTTCTTGTATTTGTATGGGATTATAAATGTATGTAGCTTGACCCCTATGAGTGAAATTTTACCTCTATGGGTGAAATTTGCTATTAATAAAATAACTGAATTATAAAGGCCAGCCATTTGACAAGGTAAAGTCCCCTTTATACAGAGGTTAATTTTAAAAGCTTTGTTTTATGATGAGGTCATTTTCAAAGTGTCCTTTATAGACAGGGACTTGCTATACAAAGGTAACCTTTCAAGCAAATTTGACTGTATTTGCTTGGTTCCTTTATTAAACAGTCTTTTGAACTGAGGTCGCAGGACACTAAAGTTTCATTGTATCTTTTACTATACCATTACGTCAATTTGTTACTTATTGTTCTTATTTATAATGTAAGCCTTTGGCCCTTAATTGGGTATAATTGAGCTAAAATAATAACAAAAAAAATTTAATATCAGCCAGCATCAATTGTGTAAATGATGGTTGCAACTTGAGTCAACTGTTGACATTCTAGCAGAGCCAGTCAACATGCATCAAATTTATGATAAAATTTATGACCCTTTTATGATGCTGGGTTTATGGAATTGTAACGATTGTAAAAAGTGATATTTGAAATTTGAAAGTGATGCTACCTTAAATTCAGACTGCATCAACTGCAGAAGAGATGGCATGAAATTTTTAATGGCATCCAATGAAAATCATGAAATTTTTTAATGGCATCCATAGAAAATGACATTACATTCAAGTAGAATTCAAATAATTTCAAATTCGAATTCATTAAAAGGCCAACGAACACAACATACATCTATAACAGAAAGTACACACTACTGTCCCCTGTCCTCAGTAAATCAACTGCTAAAAAGGAGCTTTACATGTAGGTATATTCACTTGTTCTCTTGTATAAATGTATTGGGGTTTTAAAAAAATATATTTTTTAGAGTTTATCGGTTTCATTCTCAGAATACGATTTTTTATAGAGTTTATCAGTTTCATTTTCAGAATAAAATGTTCATCCAATAAATTATATAAAGATACAGAAACTTCTCTTACCTGTACTTCAAAATTACTGGAACTACATGTACATATAACGCTTAAAACATCATATCTCTGATAAATGGCCTGGGGCTTAGACAATTTACAAAAGCGGGGAATTAATTACAGAAATAAATTTCTTACTTTTTTTTACTGACCTATATATAGATACATGTACATATAACCTACACATGTTCCATCTGTGTGGCATTTTCAAAATAAAGCAATGACATTATTGTTTTTTGTCTAATTTTCTGGAAGGAATGGATTGATTTCAAATCAGGATTCTAACAGATAAGTGTAAACCTATTTGTTGATACATTGCACTCAAAAATGTAACGGAGGGGGGTCATGTCTAGAATTTTAGTTAAGGCCTGCTTCAATGAGAAGAAATATGGTTTCTAAAAATGTCTGTTATTATGAATTCTTTCTGGCAGTCCCTTCAACAGCAGTGTTTTCCCTAGAAATTTTTTGAAGCATAGGGGGATTGACTGAAAGGATGGTAGTTACGTTTTCTGAAGGATGGAGGTAACATATAGATATATATATATTATATAGTATTATAAGGAATTTTAAAATTTCAAGCATCGGGGGGGGGGGGGGGGGGGGGGGGGGGGCATGAAATTAATGCATGGGGATACCACCATGCATATAAATCCTCTATGGAAAACACTGAACGCAGATAATGCAATCAACTTCTTATTAATTCCAAAACGTTTTTCATAAAAGCTGCCCCAACTTCCAGCACCTCAACTCAAAAAAGTTATTTATACAATTTGCACTACAATGTATGTAACCATTCAGTAATGTCAATTACTGGAACATATTACAGTCAGTTAAAACTATTTGGACATGTCAAAAATAAATTACTGTGAAATTGCACCAATAAAGACTAAATAAAACGCTTGTTTTTTTCCTAATAAAAAATCCATAATTACTGTATCAAATGTCAGATATCATGTCAATGTTTGGATAATATCTAAAATATACAAAATTATGCAAATTAGAGATAATTAGCATGAAATGCACAAAAGTACGAGCCAAAAAAAAAAGGTGAGAAAAAGGAGAAAAGATGGGAATTAGGGAGTCAGAAGGGACAGGAGAACTTGGCAGTTGAACCATACCCATGCAAAAAAAGCTGGATTAAATAAACATATATTCATTTTTTTTATTTGTTTGACCTACTGGTACAATGTTACAATACTGTCAAAGTTATGTTATCAAGTTTTTATTTCATAATATGGGCAGGGGTTAAAAGTGATCGTCAGTGTTTGACCTAACATGTATATTTGTACAGAAATGCGATACACATGTATGTATAAATAACTGCTTTTTAACAGAATCAGATAACATGAAATTTCGGGAAAAATTTCGAATGTATTTTAATTTATACAAAATCAACAGCAAAAAGTCCATGCCATTACTGTATTAACTAAGATGATGATTATAAAATACCCAATGAGAAAAAATCTGCAAGAAATGTGTATTATCAATGTATGTGTATCAAAATTTTGTATCAATCAAAGTTTTAAAAATTATTTTGTTTAAAATAAATTAAGTTTATCAAACATGTAGTTTACTAAATTCTGTTTTAATTATAAAAAAAAATTTTCATCAGTAGCCTGAAAAATCAAACCAAACTTTGATGTCAGAAGGATTTCAAAATACAATGTAATCATTCTACTAAGTTCAATTGCTACAAAAGGTTAAATGGACCCCACATCACTTATCACTGAGGCAAGAATTATACCAATTAAATGTAAATTTCAAAAATGCCAGCTAGAGGTTTATACATGTAGATATATTTGTTTATTTTCGTAGCTGGTGTTCTTCAACAGAAATTCCAAAATCTACATAATTATATTAAGAAAACTATACTTGAGATTTTTATGATCCTTTTCCAACCATAACACAAACAAAATATTGTCTGTGTCAATATAGGTAAACAAATATGGACACCGTGAGTGGCATTTTGTGTCTCGGTGATCCTGATACCTCGGTCAAAAATGCTATCATTAATATAGTACTTTTTAAACCTACATACACTTATTCAGATTAAATCTTCCATAGGTGACATGTAGATGGCCACATTTTAGACTGCTTAGTTTTATTGCTAACTGTCTCACTGACATACATGTATGCAAAATCCTTTCATTTTCAAACAGTACATACATGTAAGGATTCATAACCAAAAAAATACAATATGCTTGAATTCAAAAGTACCAAAGTTTGACCTCAGGTTCACGGCTAGTGACTTCTAACATACCAAAACTGTCAACTGGTAAAACCCTGCTAAAAATGTAGTGCTTATGTTACAGTTGCTCAAAAGGATCAATCGTTTAGGATCTGTGAACCAAGAAATTTCTGTGAGCCTGAACTTTTTTTCCGTTATGCAAGTGTGCCTAACATTTTTTTTCAATATAATGTTATTTGATTCCAAATGATACTGAGTACATAATGAGCATTCCTTTTTTTCACAAAATTTTGGATCCTGGCTTTTATTTCCTTTCTCCCACCACCCCACACTAAAAATCAAATAGCTAGTACATCTGCACAAAGACTTTAGAAAATAACCACCAGTTCATGCTTCCATCCTAACAGTACATAATTATACTTTTACAATGTTCATGTACTTCACAAGTCAATGTCATAAGTACTTAACAAATCAATGTTCTAACTTACCTCTGTAACTGACTTTTTCGTCAACGTCACCACTTGCCTCTGGCGTTGACCCTGCCTCATCATTTAAAAAATCTTCATCATCCGTTACTGAACGTTTATCTAGTTTATGTAATGATAATCCCTCTTCTATAAATTCAAAATCTTTTTCCTATAAGAAAGACAAAAAAAATCGTTAAACCTTTCTCGGAAATTTTCTAAAGAATTGTTCCTACATATGTACATTGCCTTTTTTTTTTAAAATAAATGCACTTAGTACTTGACTCAAGTTGGCTGTGGCTTGTGTGAAGCTACAAGTATACCAAAAGACAAACTCTATAACAATTTCAAGATGTTTTCCAACTGGGCCAAATAATTTCTAGATGTGTGACCTTTTTTAATATTTCAGTAATGGGCTATACATGTATGTATAAATGTATATGCTGGACCTCTGAATATATTTTCAAATAGGGCCAACAAAGAACCAGACTGTTCCAGATTTAA
The DNA here is from genome assembly GCA_028015205.1 of Mytilisepta virgata. Classification (NCBI taxonomy): domain Eukaryota; kingdom Metazoa; phylum Mollusca; class Bivalvia; order Mytilida; family Mytilidae; genus Mytilisepta; species Mytilisepta virgata. Next base: position 35,940,317 of record CM051511.1, on the reverse strand, counting down.
GGCCAGATGGGCATTAATTGAGGATAAGGGGCACTTTTATGCATTTCCAGTTCTGAAAAGGGCAAACAAGATCAAGAAATATCAATTACATGTACTCACTTATCTAACGCCCTTGTAAGAATTCTGTTAGTTTCTCTGCACTCTTTAATTCAAAGTACCCAGTAAATTAATTCAGTATTGTTCATGTGTATTTAAAATGTGATATGTTGTATTTTATATTATGCTTATTGCAAAGGGCAGAGGAGAGCACTGAAAGGGCAAAGGAGTGCATTCAAAAAGGGGCAGGGTACTGTGTCCCTCTATTTTAAGCTACAATGTAGCTGGAACACTGAACAACCATTTCATTAAATTTTTCAACTGGCTGATTGTTTTCATAATAATATTACATGTAAGGGAAGAGATCAAAAGTTCAATGTAGGATAAAAAATTTAATTCAAATAGTTTGGGGGTTTGGGAGGGGGGGGGTAAAAATCGCTGCAAGTTTTGTTATCCGACAGCGATTTTCGGATTGAAAAATACGGATTCAAGTGATGTCCAAGTCAATATACAGAACAAACATACATTGTTGAGGAAAAACATGACCCATGATACAAATAGTATACTCTCAAAGCATATGCCCATATTGGTCAATTTTTTCCCAAATTAAGTTAAGAGGGGGGGTGGGGGGGTGGGAGGGTCAGTGAAAAAACTATGTGAATTAAGTTTTTTATTCTACATTGAACTTTTGATCTCGTCCTTAATGTCATCTGTTAAATGTATTGGCCTTCAGTGCCTCAAAAGATGTATTGCAGTAGACTAATCACATACCAAATTATGCAATTAAGAGGAGTATGCCACTAACAGGAATTCTTTATTTTCTTGTACAGGTATAAACAAAATATGTGTCAGATCTTCTGTGATAATTACTAAATGTATTATGAACTATGAATAAGAATAAGAATAAGAATATGAATTTTATTTCCGATTAAGGGCCCATTAAGAGGAAGCAATCAAATACAAATGATTTATATCATTGGAGGTACATATACAGTTAACATATATATATATTTAAACTCACAATAACCGCAGTCAGGTCAGAGCCATACTATATGCACAATATCTATATTGTCATAATATATCAATTAAAATATTTGCATGTTATTATATAAAATTTCTTATTTCTAAACACTTATTTATAAATATACCCAATGTTTTTAGGACATTAATATTTTCATTAGTCAATAGCCAAATAAACTTTGCTGTTTTATTCAGGTTCCCAAAATTATTACAAAATAAAGATATATTTTCATAAAATACTTTTCTTTCATTTTCATACAATGGACATTGAGCTAAAAAATGTTCCTCGTCTTCAACCTCTCCGAGTATGCACTTAGTACATAGTCTTTGTGAACTATGTGAACAATTTTATTAAATAGTTTGATCTACATTGTAAAACGTCATTAAATTTATGTTTGAAATATGAGTGTCAGAAAATCGCAATTTTATAAGCAAAACATTTATGCTTTGGAAAAAAAATTATGCAATAAAGAGATGTTTGCTAACTATTCATTATGCAAAGCAATTAACATAGACTAGTGTGGTAAATAGTTTTGTGTTGCAAAAATATTATGTAAATAAGAGGAATATGCAATACACAAATATCCAATTAAACTGAGTTGACTCTACATATATATATATTACATACATGTACAAATGTGTATATGTATACTCTTTTAATCAGAAACTGGCAGTTTGAATCGGAGTATACCAACATACAATGGGCTGTTTGATACTGATAATAATTATCGGCTGAACCCTGAGACTAATTCAACACTTTGAACTTTCATATATATATATTACTTGACAGGTAGGTATTAAAGTATATTTGATATCATTATGGTATAAAATTTCATCAAAGTTTTAATTTTGTCACTGTCATAAATGTTGACAGAAAACAAATAAACAGGTCAGTGAACTGTGTTATCGATAAAACATATCATTATGAGGTTTTCTACCCAGAATTTCTTATTATAGGCCAAAAAATAAAAATATTTGTGTTTTCTGTGACATGCTATGAATTTGAATGCCAGTAGAAAGGCAAACATGTGTCTTTTCTGGAAATTTTAATTTTTTTCTATAGGGGATACTGAATTTGATAGTGCTTACTGAAAAAAGTCTAAAAAATGTTTAGGGTAGACATTAACATATACCCGTAGGCTTCATCAAGTTTATATTAAATATCGGGTAAACAGAGATTTTTATTCGTAGCCTTGTACAATACTATATATCCCTTTTTTTTATCCATGGGACAATTTTTTTTTATCTGTACAGAGTTGATATAGTAGAGAAATGAATCTGCATTTTCAGATATTAAAAATACTTCAGTGGTTGGGTGAGGAAGAGACTGGTTCCCAGTGTTAAAACCCGTTTTTTGTGGAACATTTTTTTCCAATTTGGCAAGAAATGGTGACTTTTATTTATTTATTTATTTTTTAATAAACCAACCTTTTCTTCAATTTTGCATTTGGAGACCTTATACCCCCCTTTTTCAAATTGTCAAGATATTCCACTAACATACAATTTATGAACATCAGAAAAATTATTTGTTTGGGGTTATTCAGTCTGAAATCTCCTAGGCAGCCTTTTATACTGCATCACTGAATTGTGGTTTAATTTACAAAAGTTTTAAAAAGTTCATCCTTTGTTGGTTAAAACTGTGGTTTTATGTATAAACTTGCACACAAAATCAGTCGAAAATGCAAAATATTAAATATATGAACATCCCCCAGACAGTCGACAAAAGTTTTTGTACCTATCATGGTTTGAAATGTATGATTAATTAAGTAATCTGACACATTGAATTTGTTTTACACCTGATACTGAAGGTGAATAGATCACCTTCTATCAACTTTTATCTGTACTACCTGTGCCCCACAGGTGAGAAAATGAGAAGATCAAACAAATAAAAAAAACCTATGAATCATCTAATAAAGTCTGTCACTGTTTTCAAGCCAATACACAGACTGTTTTTTTTTTAAAATATTTTATGAATGATACAGGTACACTTAGTATAAAAGTTTTGCAAATGGTCACTGAACTTGCTGATCTTGACCAGGCCTGACGGATATATACATTGATTAGATTTTATGTAAAATATATCTGTATATCTAATTTTATATTTGGGTCAATTACCTCTTTCAATGTTTCTTGTAGCAAAGTAAAATAATTTTAATTTGGTAACTGGTTGATATACTTCCTGTTACAAATCCTTTTTTCTAATTATACTAATTAAAATTATCAAGTATTTGTTGAAATTAATAACAAAAATTTAACTCTAACATTTGTCAATATTTATATTACAAGACACCTTAAATAAGTATACATGTATGACCAATTGCGAATTTTCCCCTATAATGCATCTTCGCTAGCCAAGGATTTCGATCCGACCTCCCTCCTCTCAGAGAGAGAAGCTAATCGTAACCCTTGGCTAGCGAAGATGCCATTAATGGTGGTGTTGTAATTACTGCAGTCACTTATAAATATGAAGTTGAAACGTAAATGTAGTTTGAAGATTTAAGTCCATATTTGTAATAATGTTCTATACCAATTATAATCTTTGCATCACAATTAAATTATTTTATTGAGGATTCTGATATCATTTACTCAAATCATTATTGTTACAGAAATTAGTTCAGGAAGGTTAACTCTACAAAATCTAATCAAAAGGGGAATTTCACATCCTAATTTTTACAACAATATTGTCTATTTTTTAATTTTCAATCCTTGCTTTTTCCCTCAAATAAACTTAATAAAATTATATCTTAAAATCTCATATTTTCTATCACATGGTTTTTGACTGCTTGTATGATTTCCATTCTATAATTACAGTATTGTCAGTGTGATACTGTCATTTTCCACTTTCCACAAGTGGATACCACTAAAATTCCACAACTTCCTGTCCACTAAAAATAGTGGTGTCCACTCAAAATTTGAGTGGACATTTGTGGAAAGTCGGTAATTGCATACCATACATGTACAACATGTAAACTGTTTCTACAAAATATATATGAAATGAGAAATACTCATAATTAAATAATCATACTTTATTATTTTATATATATTTTTTTTCATTTCTTATTTCTTAGAAAATATTTAAGTGTTAAAACTACATGTAATGGCTGTCCACAAATGTCCACTCAAATTTTGAGTGGTGTTTACTCATTTTAGTGGGCATCCTTAATTTTGAGTTGACTCCATACCCTGCAAAATGCAGCGAAAATTCCAGTTCTACGGGCCTGACTATACTGCTTTGTACAGTGCTTCTACATGTACCTGTTGATACATGTACATACCAAATTGCTCTATATTATCATTATATTACAACTTTAATGACTTTTTAATAAATTATTCCCCATTTTGGTACATGTAAGCTCTCTCCCATTTACAGAGTTACCTGTTCTTTGGACGAGAGGTATTCAGTAGATATCAATGGACAAATTGTCCTTTTTTTCGCAAAATATATTTCCTTCCCAACAATATCCTCCACACACAGATATGTTCTTGGATATATTTTCCCACAATTTATTATGTCTAATAAAGGACTTCCCCCAATTCAATATTTTAAGAAAAAATTAAAAGTTCTTTTTGCCCTTTAAGTCAAATTACAAGACACCTTCTGTCAGGAGAGATAACTCGTGCATATGTGAGACAAGTCCAATATCCGCAAGTAGAGGAATATTACGTTTGAAGAGGACCTTTCAACAATAAAATAATGTTATCTCGTCCCTTCTGTCTTGTTAAATAAATAATTTATGTTTAAACTACATCATCCTCCCAAGTCAGGGCATCACACATTCATATTTCTGCTGGTCGGAAGTGAACAATTTTCATTGGTTCTTCTCAAGGTCAAAATAGAATCCATTTGCGCCGTAAGTAGAATTTTCTAGGTCACACACTAGGCGCCGGGCGATATGTTCGACCCGCAAAATATGAATGTGTGATGTCAGGGGTTTGTAGGAAGGAACGTGGATACAAAACCCTGAATTGGGAGGATGAAACTACATTTGTACATGTACTGGCTTTAATACTCAGCAAAATTCTGCGTCCTTCAGATATACATGTATGTATGCATTATTTATTAAGATTTATTATTAAAATCTGAAGAAAAAAAATTGCTGTGTAAGAGTTTTATATAATGTTTTTCTGAATATGAAAATGTTCTTCTTTAGATTGTGGTGATAAACATTCCGGTTAAACTTTCATATCAAATTTCTTCTTATTTAAGTATAATTTGAAAGGAAAAGTTGTATCAAATATTTAATAGGTTATAGTCCGTTTCAAAAAAGTCATCAAGGTTCACTGAACAGCTCCGAGGTAATTTTCCTTAATCAGAAGTTGATCTCTATATTGGCTTTCTTATCAACTAACAGTAAAATTAAATACAAAATCTGGTTGAAATATTAAAGGGCAGCAAATAAAATAAACAAAAATACACAGTGTACATGCATAAGGTAAATGTTGGTTTTAACATTAAATACCCAAAATAGGACATTGTGACCCCAAAAATTGTGATTAATGTACTAGAAACCCAGACAGTGGGTATTGTATAGAGATTTTATTATGTTAAAAGGTACAATTAACCCAGTTTTAAGTTTTCCCAAATTATAAATCTAAACACACCAGAAGATTTATTTAAAATCAGATTTCTTTTCAAGTAATTTGATCAATTACTATTACTGGTTTTTTAAACATTCATTTAATGATTTTAGGGCAAACAGTTTGTGTATTTATGGATAACCCTAAATTATAAATTTAAAAGACTGGTTTCCTGCTGACATATGCAATATGCAGTGTTTTAGATAAGATTTAAGGGCAGAGGGGAATCTTTTTTTTAATGATAAGGGGCACTTTAACAAATGTTTCAGTTTGAAAATTGCAAGATCATGTCAACTTTAAGAAATAACAAATATCCAATTATCTTATAATTAAATCTTAGTCTTCTGTCAGATTTTTTTTTCAATTCATTTAATCTTGTCAATTTGCAATAAAAGTGTTTTTTACTGTATTTCATACCATATCTGCCAAGGGAATAGTGAAATATTGAAAAGGCAGAGGGACGTATTAAAAGACAGCCTATTTTAGCCTTGAGTTACATGTACAACACATTCAAGTACTCTTAAACTATCTACTGTATTCTTGTACATGTATGTATCTTTTCTACTACACAATGTACGGTTATCATCAAAACTTAATGAAAATTAGTCTAAAACTTTAACATTTAATATTTTTATCTTTCAAATCTATCTCTAACTGTCTAATCTACTATTTTTTTCAAGACTTGTCACTATCTCATTCCTTGTACATGAAATTGCTTTTCACTCAATTCTCCATTTTTGGTACATGACAGTTGTCTCCCATTTGAGGTGTTACCTTCTGTCAGGAAAGATAACTCAAGCTTATGAGAGACAACTTCAATATCAACATGTAGAGAATACATTTAGTAGCCAGGCAGTGCTGTTTTTCCAGAATTTAAATTATTTAAAAACTGGGTTCAAAAATATTTATCACCTATCTATAGACTATTTGGGTACCAGATATAATGTTTACAATCGATGTTTCCGCCCAGTACATGTACTGAACCTAGCGTTAACTAGAATTGCTACATGTAGGCATGACTTCACAACTGTTATGTTGAATTCATCTTTGATATGATCATTCAGCATTTTTTATAGTTGGTTTTGAATGACCAGAATACTGTCATCTTTCCTCAAAAACCAAAAATATGTACGTAATGGAGTTTTGTCTCATGAGTATTTACCCCACATCCTTTTTGTACTATGTACATGTACATGTAGGAAATAGTTCTGGCCTACTCGTTCCTCTTCTCTGTTCCTTTCCCAACAAACAATTTACAAACGAAAAGTTTTAAAATATTTTTCTCCTTTAACAACAGACCTATTTTTTTCTCATTCAATGACTTTGCACTGAGTCATAGAAAAATACATGTTTATATACAAATGAAGTTGGCAATATATTGGCAAGACATGTCACTTGTGGTAAATGCCAGCTTCTTTTGACTGCTTGAATTGTTTTACCACAATCAAGGGTTATAAATAACTTCCCACTTAGTCACAAGTAGTTAATAATGAGTCTCTTCCCAATGGTAAAAGGAATATAAATTGGGGGATTGACACAAAGATTGGCTATACATAAGTATTGCTCTGACCCATATTTTGCTACTGAAGATTCTTTCATTTTGTATTTGAAAAAAAAAAACATGAATAAATTTTTGTCAACCTCTGGTCCCTTTTAATTCTCTTCAATCAAAAATACAGTTATAATGATGTACATCTCATTCAAATCATTTTTCAACTTTTGAAACTTTTTAAAATACTTTCTAGAATCTATTTTTATAAATTTATTTATTTGCAAATGTTACACCCAACTGGGTCAAAAATGGAAAACATACAAACGATAAAACATAAAAAAAATCTATTTCAGGAAATGGAACATATTTATGGAAATTTTAAAACAGAACAAGTAATGGTGTCTGTACCAGAAAATTATGAGAAAAGAGAAATTAGTAATATTAAATTCAATTATGGTTTCAAAAAATATTGAAAATAATAAAAAAAAACATACATTCTGATGAATACACCTGTATTTTTAAAAGTTTATATGCAAAAATGTTTAGATATTTCTATCTAGGTTGATTTACTAATAAATTTCTAATCACAAAATAATTTTACACTAAAAAAGGCAGTGTTAGTCATCTTCTTCAACATAATCTACAAAAAAATATTTTACTTTATCTTTGTGTAAACCTTGTTTGTAAATGGCTATGCATATGATGTATGTTAATTCTGCCAGACTTTTTTTGTATATTGCATAATTTGAAATGCAATATTTGATTTGATCTGATCTGATTTGTACATACATGTAAATGTAGAACAAAGAATGTGTCCGAGAAAACAACTGGACCAAAGATCAGAAAACAGCCCAAGGCTACACTATACATGGATCAGATTTCAATTCATCCTTTAAAAACAAGATGAACCCAAACACCAATATACATAATCACTATCTTTATAAACATATAACCTGCTGTTTATTGATCCAGTGAGGCAATACAGTATACATGTAAATATAATCAGACAGGCATAACCTGGATACAGGAGGGTGAACTTTTACAATGTCTCAGGAATGTCTTGTTTTGTCAATGGAGAAAATCTTATCACTGTCTGAACCCTTTCTTTAACATGAATGGATCATTTGAGCATAAAGACCTTTACAATAACCTTCAATTTCTCATCTGACATTTTATGCCTTTTATTAAATAAATATCTAATTCATCTTTTAATTTATCACCTTGCAGATGTTTTCTACTGTGAATAAAGTTAATATTAATTGAAACTTTGGGTGAAAAATGAATTAAATATTTTAAATTTGGGATATTGACTGTGAGTGTACATATGTATATGGGTTATCTTTTGAAAGAAACCCTAAAATATATAATAATTTTTATGATTTATTTAATCCCTTTATCAACATGCTGATTGAAGTTCATATATGCATGTAGTAAATTACCACACATTTAGTATATATGGTCAATATCATAAACTTTAAAGGTTTAAAAGTTCCCCCCTTCTTGACTTTTATACATTTTTGGCTAATTTAAAATTTCACATTTTCTTCTCGTTTGCACCAGGAATCCTATTTCCAAATTTTTCACAAGTCTCATAATTTTTTTCTCAGAACAGCAGGTATCCAGTCTTACGTACCAGAGAGCTAATAGACAGTATCGTTAATTAACATCTGGGCGATACCTATAAATTATCGCAGCTGGACGTCTATGAATCACGTCAAATTACGTAATTCATCAGACAATTCGATATGCATTACAAAAATTCTTAAACAAAAAACATCCGAACTGCCTGCTTAAAAATGATTTACCATACCAGCTCCATTTAAGAAACAAACTATAATCTAATAATTTTACACGTGCTTGCATCGGACCTAAAATTATATAAGTCTGTACACCACACGGGTATTCTAAAAATCATATATTTTTCGTTACTTACTTGTTCACCAGTTATAAATGTAACTCCACAAAACAAAATAAACAATAAAAAAGTCTTTACACAATTCCTCTGATGTGACGAATGCATCCTGATAATTTGCTTTTTGGGGGTCAAAGCCCCGTTATTATTTTCAGAAGTTAATTAAATCCAAAATATTTTAAAAGGTCTGCACTCCTTTAACCTCTCTTATCAAATGCATATCATTATTGTCCAAATCCCAACTTCTGCCCTTAACTCCAGCCGTCTAACGGGAAATTGCAAAACAGCTGAAATTAACTAAACTCCTCCTTTCTTACGGCACTTTCTCACTTGAATGAACGAACTGCTGGAGGACGATGCAATCGGCTCTTCCTACACCCACGTATTACTCACTTAATAAATATCGTACACCTTACAATCAACGTTTGATAAAATACTTATGGGTCATACAGACAGAACGATTATTTTCCTTTAACACACGGCGTAAATATTTAAAAATGCAACACCCGCGGACACTTGTAATAAGTTCACGGACAATGCAAAAAAAAAAAAAAACAACATGTGTTTGATTGATAGAACAGCCAGGTTTTCCCCTTCATCTGAGAAAAATAATCACTTAAGATTTTAGTGACAAAAGATAACGGGTTATCATTTGATTAAGTATAATTAAACTTGAACAAGATTAATTACATAACCCTTTGATAAAGCATTTACCTGTATATAATCCGATATAGGATAATATTAGCTGGACAGCACCGAAAAATGTTAAAGGGACCCCGGCGTAACGATTATTATAACGAAATTTAAATAAATTGACCCGTTTCAATTTTACTACTATCAATGATAAAGATATTCAATATTCAGATTTATCATGATCGTATATTTAATTTCATATCAACGATAATTCTAAATCTATATTGAAGAAAAATTGGATTTTCAATAACTGAAGGGTTAAAATATAATGTTATAAGCATTTGAATTTAAACTTTCCTATAATGTGCAATTGTAGGATTTAATAATGTCCCCCTCCCCCATTGAAATGATGTCCGCTTATTACTTATTTTAATGTGCCCCAGACACAATTTACCTATGAAAAAATGTACTAGGCTATAAAATATTGTCCATCCTATCAATGGACACTTTTTACCATTAAATTTTGTCCTTGAACAGTACGGACATCTTGTGTGTTCGGGTATTTCACATCCGATCTTTTATAGTAGTGTTCTATACAAAGCACAAAATGTCGTCATTCACCTGAAAAGCTATAAGCAAACCTTTAAGCAGACTTATCCACAAAGCATATATTTACGATACTCTTGTCAAGTCATTAAAGATGGCATTTTTTTGGGAATTAATATTTACATAATATTAGGGTCTTGTGACGGTTATATGCGAAATATTTGCCAGGTCTGAGTGACATATTACCCGACACTTAGAATTCATCTAATTTAAAATTAAATTCACGTTTCTGATGTAAATGCTAATCGCTGACTGAGACATTTCTTACTGTAAATATTCATGAAAAGCGCTCTTTTTTTTGTAACCGTAAATGTACACAAAAAACTCACGCGACATATAAAGCCGCACGTGGGCATATTACTGTAGTTCATATGCCGTATTTGCCGGATAGGTTGGAATTTATATGCAAATTATTAATGTACCAAATATCACAGTAGTGTCTGGTATGAAGTATAATAATGATTCACTCATAGGGTCTTTGCATCAGAAATAAACACATTTATTCTAAACCCAGTTGTTATGTTCTTCTCGTATAATTTATTATGGCATGATACTAAACCCCTAACGGGAGGGATTGTGGCTGATTTTCTATATGATAAAGACATAATCTTTCGATCAGTTTATTTGAGGTCTGGAGCTGGCATGTCAGTAACTGCTAGTAGTCCTTTGTTAATATATATATATATTGATCATTGTCATTTTGCTTAGTTTTTTCCGTTATCTTTTCTTAACATCGGACTCGGACTTCTTTTGAACTGAGTTTTACTTTGCGTATCGCTGTGTGTTTGTTTATTCCACCTTTTTAGCCTGTCCCAAGTCAGGAACCTCTAGCCTTTGTTAGTCTTGCGTGTTTTTTTTTAATTTTGGTTCATTTGTATGTTTCGGAGTTGAGTGTGGCGTCCATTTCGCTGAACCAGTATGCATTATTGTTTAGGGGCCAGCTGGCCGAGAGCCCGCCTCCGGGTGTGGGATTTTCTCGCTATGTTGAATACCAATTGGTAGCCTTGGGCTGTTTTCTCCTCTTTGGTCGGGTTGTTTTCTCTTTGACACATTCCCCGTTTCCATTCTCTATTCTATGTGATAATTCTGACGTTGTTTTGTGCCTGTACCTAATGAAGTAATTTCATACAAATGAGTGTAGATTTTGAAGGTGATCTCATTTTAGATCAGCAGTTTAGGAAATATGGGTTAAAAAAATGAAGTGTAACCTGAGAAGCATGGTATAAACATAAATTCATTATTTCCAAATATATATATATACATGTACATAGCAATTTTCAATCGAAGAGGAGTAAGTGGACGTCAGTATTTTAATTGTCTAAAGTACATTCTCATTAAACTTTTCTGGGTATTTCTTGGAACTTAGATAATTTTAAATTTGTTGATATTCACTGCCATCCATTCTTTTTATGTTTTAATTCATCTATTTATATATACCCTTTATTAATTAGTTAAAATTCACGTATAATAAAACATTTTGATAACCTTTGTATTACCTCCCTTGGGGGACAAATAACAACTGCTATGAAATATTGTCTGTGGGAGGACACTATTTCATAACTATTGCGGTAAATTCTGCCCAATTAAGGGACACAATTTCATAGCAATGGACATTATTTAATATTATAATTCTGTGAAATACTGTCCAGACGGACACTATGTTGTCTTACACAATGAGGTTCCATTAATCCATTCTAAATAAAATAAAGGCTTCAATATTGAGGGTTGATTTTTCTCTCTCTCTTTCTTTTTTTTTTGCAATTTGAGAATGTCACGCTAGTCGGAGATTTCACAGACATCAAACAGATTGGCTGCGGCCGTAGGACGCATTTCCATATATAAAACTAAGAAAATGTCCCCTAATTATTATGAACTAAATTCATTACAACTGATGGGCACTTCTGAGAACTTTCATTTTAGGGTTATTTACCGCGGTGTTCAATTTTTGTAAAAACATTCAATTTATTTTTGAATCACATGACAGTTTTCATCCAATGGGAGTATTTTAAAATATTTAAAAAATAATATACAATTGCGGCCCTCGTATGAGGTAGGTATTTAGATTTGGCAACCCGTGAAAGGTTGCAAAATCTAAATGTCTGCCTCAAATGAGGGCCGTAATTGTTTTATTATTTTTCCCACGGTAGCAAGACATAATTTGACTCTCATGACTTTTAATACAGTCGAATTACGCAGTTGTCTCCCTTGTGGGGATAAATTGGGATGTTTGGAGGTAAACAATAGGGTTGTTTCCCGCGATGTTCAATTTTTATAAAAAAAAATTCAATTTATTTTTTAATCACATGGCAGTTTTCACCCAATGAGAGTATACAAAAATATTCAAAAAATAATAACAGTATTTGGATAAAACTGGTTTTATTGGTACCCAAACAATAACTATCCTGACCTATTTTCACTTGGTATACGTTTGCAACGGAAATTTTCGATGAACTTGAATTGAGAAAACACATAAGTTTTATTTATTATTAAGTAGTCAATAAACTGTCAATTTTAAACTAATGGCAAGTAAAGTTGTCAATATAAGGACAGGAACAGGCTACTGTAGGTATGGAGTACCTCGGTACTAAAATCTTACTGATAATCAGATGTAAAAATCAATTTTGATGTAATTAAGTCTTTCACGCAAGAACATGAATGCCACCAATGATTATGTTGATGAATGTTTGATTACAAAATTCTTCCCAATACCACAGACACTGGACAGCTTTAACTTTTCCGCTCTGTCTAACTGCAAATCCCAAAACCGGACGTTACAATTATAATGTGCGAAACACACACGGATGGCCCTTAATAACTCGCCGGATTTTTTCTTTTGTTTTCAAATGAAATATTTCAAGTATGACCATAAAACTGGTGAACTCTCGTAGAACAAATTATATTTTATAAATAAGTATATGAAGAGGCTGGTACATGGTTAATTTCTTGCAATGTGTTTGCAATTTTTATTTTACGAGTTTTCGTGCTAGAAGGTCGTTACATCACCGGCCTTGTTTCAAGTTGCAACACACAGGCAAAATTCTTAATTTTCGTTCATTGTAAATGATATATTTTGGTCTAGTTGTAGTGAGAATTGTGTTTATTTTTGATTTGTGGTTTCTTATCCCTTCCATTTCGAGGGTCATTTATTTGCGTTTGAATTCGGGCCGGGGGGGGGGGGGGGTGGGGGTTACTTGGCCATAAAATTGCTGTCGATATGCATTTAAAAAACGGACTCATAGGAAATTACAAAAAGAAAACATACCCTTCAACAACAATAAACACGCAACTAAACATATGAATTGTTGAAAATGAAATTATATAAATAATACATTTCTAACAGGGTGACGGAGTATATTGTGACCCCGAGAAAATATTGTCAAGATATCTTACAAAGAAAATTATATGAGACGTCTTATAAATTATATGAGATATCTTAAAAACTATATTAGATATCTTATAAACTATATAAGATATCTTATAAAGTTTATTAGATAATAAAGAGCATATTCTAAGTCTAGAATAGTTAATGACGTCTTTGATTCCTGTAGGTTCTGTTACAAATCGGCGTCACCGGCTTGATAGAGACCAACTAAGTACCGTTTACTAAAGGTCGTTAGAGTTACGACTGATCACAAATCCAAGGAATATATACAAGTTACTACTGATCGTAACTCTTACGGCCTTTAGCGAAACAGTACCCAGTCCCTTGTTTTATTATAATCTGTTTATCATGGAAAACTATTTATTTTTTAAGGTTTGTGGTTACTTTTGTTGAACTACTTGTCTTGTACTGATTACTGCTTACTGTTGAAGGTCCCCTAATTTAATCGATCTTTTCATGTTTTCTAACCTATGAGGTGTTGTCTCACTGACACTCATCCCGTATCCTCGTATTTAAATATTGAAAAATACTGATTTTTTTAATTCTCTTCATTGATGGAGAGCCTAAAGTAAAATAAGACTGACTAAAAATGATCAATAACTTTATACTCTATTTATATTCTGAAATATCGTCAATGTAACTTGTTGACTTGCTTATGGAATCTTGCTTTTACGTTTTTGGTCGTTTTAGAATTTCTATATTTTCGGCTTTGAGTGCAACTGACAAGACGATGCATTTGAAAATCGTAAACATTGGTTACTGCCAATAGGATGAACAAAATGCGCATTTTGTATAAAATATTTTGATGATTCATTTCATTATTTAAATGACGAATAAAAATATCAAAAAGATATTTAAATCCTAATAGCAATGAACAGGCGGGACTCCTTCATAAAATAGTCATTAGAACTGAGGACATGGGGCTCTTGATGTCACTTGTACATATATGTCACACTTGATGTTATACTTCATGTGACTAATAATTATATTTTGTGTAATATTGAGATGCCATTGATCTGTCTTGATGAAAATATTATTATTGTTATTAATATATTATTATTATTATTATTATTATTATATACGCAACATGTTATAACTTCCCAACATGATAATTTTAACTTTCAAATTGTGAAATTATAACATCACCGAAGGAAAACAAAACAAATGCATATTAGTGTATTCCTTCGGCAAGAAGTTTGACTTTGTTCACTTGATAACCCTTTCCAACTCATTTTTGGGGGACAGGAATTCGATATTTGAAATGTATACATTGCGACCTTTCATTTGATATGCGACAACCTTACCTTCTAAGAAACTTGCTGGGAGTGTGGGGATAGCTGTAGTTTCCGACTGCCTCTATCTAGTTTGTATCACGTTTTCCATCTCTTATTGCTTATCTTAATAATTTGATTGTGTCCGTCTTTTTGTGTTAGTGTTAGTGTTAGTATTAATAAACAACAAAATCGATAACAGGAAAGGTCAACAATGACACACCAATCGAGCAGTGCAACCCAACTGACAGAACACATGACAGTAAATAACATAAAGGAGTATAAAACACAAACAGGAACATAACAGAATCAGGTTAGTCCGACTTGGTACCGACACTGATCAGTGGTGGGGGTTAAACCGGTTTTATGGGCACCCAAACCTCTCCTTACTCTATCCCGTCACTCTGGTGTATAAAACACAATATAGAATAGAATAAGTTTATTGTACCAAATCGGGACCCCAGGAGGGCATGCATGGTTTCACATTTATAATTGTTGATAAACATATAATCACACAATAGCATACATAAAGACAATATAGCTACTAAATACATCAGCATTAAAAAAATAATAATAATTAAAAATTAAGAAATGATCCACAAAACAATATCTATATAATCTGAATGGCATATCAGGTCAGGAAGAGTGATTCCCCTTTTCTCAGTTGATATATATATATATATATATATAAATTCTGCAAAGAGCATCAAGGGACGGTGCCACTTGGATAAATCCAACTTATGCTCAATGCAGAAAGTTTATTTAAAAAAGTATACACACATATATGTAGAAAAAAAGTATGTTATATTTCACATGTCACCTTTTGAAAGATAAGAACAAAGAGATACAAGTATCTTGTAGTCTTCATTATTGACCAGCCATATTAATTTACTTTTTTCACTCAAGCTTTTGACCTGCTCAGGTAATCCCCTGAACAGATCCTCTCGATGATGTGATTGAGATGTACAATGAAACAGAAAGTGGATTTCCTCCCCAACCTGACCCGAAATAGGGCATTGTTTTTGTTATATCTATTTCCTTAGAATAATGTTTTCTAATTATATTAGACTGCATTGTATAGCAAGCCGTTTTATATTTATTCCACTTTCAAGATATCTTATAAAGTGGAAAAAAATCCAAGATCTATAGTTATGTTTTTTCTACAATATCCAAGAACTATATAGTTATATGTAAATTCTAATCAAGATCTATATTATGTCCATTCTATCTAAGACCCATACTGTTGTAAAAAAAAGTCAGTAGAATGGAACACAACAAACAAACGCCACAAGAATACATGAATAACAAAACGAATAAAAAACGTTTAATAAACTAAACAAAACTAGATCAAGAGAGTACAGAAGCTAAAACACTAGCAATGTGAACTCCCATTAAAACCCTGGAGTCACCTTTGAAATATATATACAAATGTTTAAAACAAATCTATGTTGAAAAAAATAAAGCGCACAATTTAAGCAGAGGAAAATATAATATGACCAACATCTACGTTTGTCCCACATACCCCTGCAAATAATATCTTATTATTGAACACGTTGCTTTACTAAATTACCATCAGATTTGTCCTCAAAGTCACCACACACATGCATTGCATACGATGTGATGACGTGCATAAAGCATTGAGGAAAGTGGTCGTTTGAAATCTTGCTAGATTTATGTGAAATAAAAAAAGATCATGACGTGTTCACGGGATTCCGAAAATTTTGTTTTTGCATGAAAGAATTTAAAGGTTGCAATCAAACCTAACTGTGGAATTTATCTTGTGTCTGATCCCTTTTTCCTCTCTTTCTATCCAAGATCTATAGTTATGTTTTTTCTACAATATCCAAGAACTATATAGTTATACGTAATTTCTAATCAAGATCTATATTATGTTCATTCTATCCAAGATCCAAACTGTGTAAATTCTGTCCAAGACCTATTTAATTATGTAAATTCTATCCAAGATCTTTGTTTCGTAAATTCTATCCAAGATCTATATTATGTTAATTATATCCTAAATCTACTATAATAATGAGAATTCTATCTAAGATATGAAATTCAACAAAACAGAATTTTATGTTTATTCAAAAGACTGAGACGGTGAGTAACGAGATTGTTTTGCTAATACAAGCCCAACACGCTCGCGATTTAGGAATATTTTTGTACTCATTCAAATGTTTGTTTGTAAACAAAGACACGCCAAAGTACGTTATGATGCGAGTGACCTCCCGATTACATTTGAAACAAAGAAATATAACTAACTGAAGCAAATGATTACATTCTAAACAACGAAAAAATTTCAAAAACGTAAAGTTCAAAATTTCATCACCACAGCCCATGGCCAGTGGCAAGGCAGAGAGACAACGAGTCAAACAATCATCAGAACTTAAAAATATTGTGTTTAATTTCACATGGAAACCTTCTTACCTAAATACTAACCCAATTGCTGAAAATATCTTTGATTCTACAGTGGTCGCGGTAGATTTTTTAAAATTTTGCATGAAAAAACGCAATGACCCGAAATTTTGTGTGAAGCTGTGTAATGTTTGTCATGTTAGCATGAAGTATGCTTTTTATTAGATTAATGAATAGAATCTTTATGGGGGATTCTCTATGGTTTCTCTCAATGTTTAAGAAGGCAGTTACAAGATATTGTCAAATCAGTTTCAACTAATCAGCTGATGCAATGATCATTCCATTTCTTCTGTAACGTGTATTATTTATATACGTAATGTGAAGGACATGAATAGCAGAGCGAATTCTGATTGGTTAGATTACTTTTATTATAGAAGAGGCCCTCTTAGAAAGGATTTAAATAGAAAAGGATGAAGCTTTGTCTCTCGCATACAGTACAAAAAATCAAAACTCCATTGTCAGTATTTCCAGTTCTCAGGCAAAGAAATTCCTTTTCTCAAATTTCAACGAATTCTTTATTTTTTAAAATTTTTTTAGATGGTGGTACTGTTACCTCATTTTGAGACTCTCCCTCCGTATTTTCAACCACTTCTTCGTTATTTTTAGATTCAGTATTCCCATTCTTTATAAAATCAAACTTTGATGCCACGCTGCCAAAATTAAAGACTGGAAAATGTTAAACAGCCAAGCAGAAGACTTTTTCGGGTTGCCAAAAACTTTTCACAGAGAAGAATTAATTCCGTACCTAGCGAGTAATGTTTTTGCGCAGCGATCGCGCAGAGATGAATTTTTCACTTTCTGTATTACTCCGCAAAAAAACACCGAATCAATCAATATTTGTAAAGCCGTTCAAAATAATCTCAAATGAAGATTAAAATGTTTAATAAGCAATTTTCATTATATTACAAATGGAAAAATTAAGTAACACAGTAGCCTTCTCGTTTGCATGGTCGATTTACTGCTATCACCTGACGATCCCAAATGTTACATAAGAGCTACGAAAAATCCAACAGAATGGGCAGTAGCAATGAAAGATGGTCGTAAACTCCCACTTTCAAAAACCAATACACGTGAAAATGGAAAATGTGCTGTCCTGGAAAATTTAGCATTGTAAAAGGCAAAAAATCATATGCATCTAAAATAAAACAGTTTTTACTGATGATTTTTAAGAAGTTTTTGAGATATGCTCAAATTACCAGTTGCAGCTTAAGTGAGACACACATTAGTCCTAACAGATGTAATGTTAAAAACGAAACTTCATTTAAATTTAACATTAGCGAATGCACTGATAACATGCCTCTTGTTTAAATCTTTGTAGTTATTTCAAATAAATTTGCAAATGTATAAAATCATGACTTCAATAAAACAATCTTGCCAATTCATCAATTATAAACCATTTATATAGCACCAGTTAATATCACAGAAAACAATAATCAAAGTCAGTTTCTTTTATATCCACGATAGTCTATAACGTCGACAAACTATTTTTTTCGCAGACGTCTTAGTATTGTGTTGACAGTTTGAAAAATATTTTTCAAATCCATTCCGATAACCAGAACAACAGCTGTGGTTAAAAATATAATTCCACCAAGACCAATAACACGAGAACTGACCCTGTCGTCGCTTGCACTTATTAACTTCCGCTTATACAGAGACGTAGCTTTTTTATCAACCTTTATATCAGCAATAATTTGTTGAATATACTGATTTAATTCCGCAGGTGACATTGTCGTCTGACTACAAGTACACAGACAATCTTGTGATGAAGATGAACCTAGAGATGTCGTTTCTTCTGATGACATTGTTGATGTGAATTCCGATGGTGTAACTGACGTTGAAGATTCTAAAATATAAAGATAACTATCTTTGAATATTGGAGACAGGTGACAGTTTCTAGCTTTGTTTAGTATGTGTCCCACTCAACAATTATTAGCGTCTAAAGATAGTTAATTCTCAATTTTAACAGTTTATGAAAGATTGGAAATTAAACTTTGACATAAATTTAATTTAGAATTAAAAGTAATTTATATTTAGTACACCCAAAAGGCATAACAAAAAAGTATTATTTTTGTAGAAATTTTTATCTGGTATCCACTGGTTATCTCCCTTGGTAAGTACAATCATTATGACAATGAAAACGTTTTATTTGCTGTGTTTTCTTATCTTTGCAACGAAGGATACTGTCTTTCACAAAACTTAATTGCCAGTACAACATTGGTAAAATCGTCGTCGGAAACCCACGACCGGTCGCGCTTACGCTTACGCAGTCAGCTTGGCTTGTTTTTCTGTGGGGTTCTATGCTAAACAAAGTTCGCCTGTGGCAACAATCTTGGTTGACAGTCAATGGACACATTTATAAAAGAAGGAACCATCTAAGGACCGTTATTGCTAAGTCTTGTTCCACCTGGCTAAGTGGTTTCAGACAAGAAGATTTTTAAATGAATTTTTCTATAGGGTCCTATATTAAACTTAGTTCGGCTGTGGTGGCCATCTTGGTTGACACTCCAGATGATGGGACATATTTCTGAAAGAGGACCACCTAAGGACCCATGCTGCCAACTTTAGTTCCAACTGGCTGAGTAGTTTCAGACGAGAAGATTTTTGAGTGAATTTCCCATTGGGTCCTATGTTTAACTAAGTTCGGCTGTGGCGGCCATCTTGGTTCACAGTCCATGAAATCGGACACATTTCTGAAAGAGGACCTCCTAAGGACCATTGCTGCAAAGTCTGGTTCCGATTGGTCAAGTGGTTTCAGACAAGAAGATTTTCAAAGAATTTTTCCATAGGGCCCTATGTTAAACTAAGTTCGGCTGTGGCAGCCATCTTGGATAAATGTCCGGATCATCGGACACATTTCTGAAAGAGAACCCCCTAAGGACCATTACTGCCAAGTTTGGTTTCAATTGGCGTTGTAATTTCATGAAAGAAGATTTTTTAAATTCATCCCCCTTTTTTTCTATTTTTACTAACAGCAGTCATGTTCTTGGAAGTCGGGGATGCCGGATATAAATTTGGCAGGGGACCACACAAGGACCATTCCACCAAAGTTTGGTCCCAATTGGCCCAGTGGTTTCAAAGGAGATCTTTAAAGGAAAGTTTACGCCGTCTTTAAAGGGCAAAAACTCCTATAAGGGATCAATCAATTATTTTGGTCATGTTGATTTATTTGTAGATCTTACTTTGATGAACATTTTTGCTCTTTACAGTTTGCCTTTATCTATAATAATATTCAAGATAATAACCTAAAACTGCAAAATTTCCTTAAAATTAACAATTCAGGGGCAATAACCCAACAAAGGGTTGACCGATTCGTCTGAAAATTTCATGGCAGGTAGATCTTGACCCGATAAACATTTTTACCCCAGTCAGTTTTGCTCTAAATGCTTTAGATTTTGAAATATAAGACAAAAACTGCGGTTTACCCCTATGTTTTATTTTTAGCCATGTCGGCCATGTTGGTTGGCAAGCCGGGTCATCGGACATATTTTTTAAACTAGATTCCCTAATGATACTTGTGGCCAAGTTTCGTTACATGTGGCCTAGTACTTTCAGGGGAGAAGATTTTTGTAAAAGTTAACGGACGACGACGGACGACGGACGCCAAGTGATGAGAATAGCTCACTTGACCCTTCGGGTCAGGTGAGCTAAAAATGAATGAATTGACCCAAGGTCGGTAAGTGGAAGCAAAGCGTAAGCGCGACCGGCCGTGGGTTTCCGACGATGTGGTAAGATAAACACAGAATAAAAACTAGAGGCTCACCTGCAATGAACTTTTCATCTTGAGCAGGACTAAATATTTGGCTGGTTTTTCTATAGGGTTCTATGTTAAACTAAGTTCAGCTGTGGCAGCCAAGATGGTTGACGGTATAGGTCAATGGACCCATTTCTAAAAGAGAACCATCTAAGGACCATTGCTAACAAGTCTAGTTCTAATTGGCTTAGTTGTTTCAGACCAGAAGGTTTTTGTGTGAATTTCCCACAGGGTCCTATGTTAAACTAAGTTCGGCTATGTCGGCGATCTTGGTTCACAGTCTACGAAATCAGACAATTCTGAAAGAGGACCTCCTAAGGACCATTGCTGCAAAGTCTGATTCCAATTGGTAAAGTGGTTTCAGACAAGAAGATTTTTCAAAGAATTTTCCCATGGGACCTTATATTAAACTAAGTTCGGTTGTGGCAGCCATCTCGGTTGACAGTCCATATGGGACACATTCTGAAGAGGACCATATAAGGACCATTGCTGCAAAGTCTGGTTCCAATTGGTAAAGTGGTTTCAGACAAGAAGATTTTTCGATCAATTTTCCCATAGGGCCCTATCTTTAACCAAGTTCGGCTGTGGCTGCCGTCTTGGTTAACAGTCCGGGTCATCGGACATCCTTCTGAAAGAGAACCTCCTAAGGACCATTACTGCCAAGTTTGGTTGCAACTTTCCTTGTAGTTTCATGGAAGAAGATTTTTGAAATTCACCCCTTTTTTCTATTTTTAGTAACAGCAGCCATGTCGGTTTGAAGTCGGGGATGCCGGACATATGTTTGGAAAGGGGCCACCAAAGGACCATTCCACCAAAGTTTGGTTCAAATTGACTCAGTGGTTTCAGGGAAGTTGACGAAAAAGTAAAATTCCCATAGGCTCAATGTTAAACTAAGTGCAGCCATGGCGGCCATGTTGGATGGCGTTCGGGAAAATTGGACTAATGGTCTCAGAGAAGATAACGAAAATGTTAAAATTCCCACAGGGCCCAATGTTATGTCCGCCTTATTGGATGGCGCCCCGGATTTCGAACATAAATTTTAAAGGGGACCATCCAAGGACCATTCCACTTAAGTTTGGTTTAAATTGGTTCAGTGGTTTCAGAGGAGTTGATAAAAATGTGAAGTTTACGACGACGACGGACGCAGAGTGATGAGAATAGCTCACAAGGCGATCTCAGAACGCAAAAAGTATATCGTTTCACGTTATGTCTACTAATTATTGATAATTTATTTAATAATTACTGATTTGTGTAAGTGACAAATTACTTTCGTCTGCTTTTATCTTGTCTAGTCAAAATCTCAATATCATTGAAGAATAAAAGTATTAGACACCATAAACTTGAAAGGAATGGGGCCACTTTTACCTGTATTTGTTTCACTCATAACCATTGACTTTTTCTATTTTAAATATTTACCTACTTTTTATCGTAAACGATTGTATGCAATGCATTTTTATGTGAACAAACAAATATTTTATGCTTAATAAGTTTTCTACCCGAACAGGTCATGTATATAGGCGATTAGGGTCAATTTGTAATGCTTTTTGAAATATTGCCAATAAGGACATTCAGAACCAAAAACATTCTACTGCCATATGTAAAGAGATACAAATACTCACTTACAGCAAAACATTCGTTTGGGTTCTGAGTGTCCTTCGCATTGAAAAACTGTTTTAAAGACTTTAATTTGGCATATTTGTGTTAAAACTGTCTCCCAAACCGATATTCAGGTATGTAGAAAAATTCCAATGGCCAGTTGTTTATGTATCAGGTTAGATAAGATGCTGGAGTGGGTGTTTCAGTTGTCTATCTGATTTCAAGCTCTCCAGTTAGGAGTGGTGAGATAATACTTAGAGTTAGTGTTATTAAGAGATGGAACAGTGGAAATTGAAAATCTACGACTGGACTAATTTTGTCTCCTTTCTCTGTAAAATATGATGTGAATTCTTAAAGTTTTTCATCTTAATTCACAATCACCTAAATTGACTGTTTACAAGGTCATTTTCACCTGTAAAATGAAGGAGATCGCTAAATCATTAAAAATACTAAAAAATTTACTTAAAAAAGAAACTGACAAGTACCTATTATAAAAAGATGCTAAGAGATAAGAAAGATCGAAAATCTTCAGAAAAATGTATACAAATACAAATTTATAAAAATAGACCAGTCTGAAAAGTAATATTATCTTCATCATCCAAATTTTGAGGTGCAAAAATTTCTCACAAAATTTAGGATCAGTCATCACACATCACTAACTGAAATTAGCCGATACACAAAATTACCAAAAGAAGAAAGATTATGTAAGTTACTGTAAATATGAAATTGATGACGAATGTCATTTCTTTCTGTCCTCCAATTTAACTAAGAATCTTAGTGTAAAAATATTTTTTCAAGATGGCTGCCAGAGCCGAACATAGTTTAACATAGGATCCCATGGGAAATTTACATAAGATCTTCTTGTCTGAAACCACAAAGTCAGTTGGAACAAAACTTGGCAGCAATGGTACTTAGTTGGTCCTCTTTTAGAGTTGTATCCGATGACCCTGCCTGCCATCTAAGAGGGACCCCAGACCCAAAAATAATTTAACATGAGACGTTATGGGAAAATTCACTGAAAGGAAATTTTAAAAACCAGTGAGCCAATTGAATTTAACAGTAATGTTCCAGACTACCAGATAAAATGGACATATGCCAGACAATTTATTCTGCAAATGATTTCCAGGTGAGCGATACATGCTTCAGGGAGCCTCTAGTTTATGTTATGTTGTATATATGTTGGGATTGTGTTTTGCATTAATGTTTGTTTGTTTGTTTAGATGGGGTTTTACGCCGTTTTCAGCACATTTGGCTATTTCGCGGCGGCCAGTGTTTGTTGGTGGGGGAAGCCAGAGTAACAGGAGAGAACGACCGACCTTCTCTCTTCTAGGAAAATTGGCAATCCTTGTCAATTTAGATAGGAGTCGAACACACCCCGCCACAGGCGAGATTCGCACTCACAACTCCATTGTTGACAGGCTAGTAATCATTAGTAGTCACCGAGGCCCCTTTTGCATTAATGAAGTTAAAGTTAAATAGAACGTAATGCCAGTCAGAAGATATTGTTGACATTCCAATTTAAGTGTCTTTTTGTATTTGTCTCCTATTTGTTACATGTTTCAAGTTTTCATCTTTTCGAGCCAAGCATTAGGTCGAAAAACGAGCATAACCGTTGGTTCATAAAGATTTTATGGGTGACGTACGTTGGCGGGAAGTTGAGATTACCATGAAAGGCTTGTTGTAAATAGCATGAGCTGTTTACTATCCCTGTGAAGTATTTTACTACGAGAAGGCATTACGTGGTACAGCCTAAACGAAAATCGTAAACCTTTTATGGTAAACGCCGACTTCAACCAATAAAATCTAATAGTATTCTTTAGCTGGTACAGGTATTGTCGATTTTCACGATTGCGTGCTAGTCTTACTTTCGGATTTTTTTTTACTTCAGACTATATTTGTGATATTTACAAAACTATTTACCTGTAGTTATTGTCCGCATTTCACCTGAAACAAAAGAAGTTATAATATCAAAATAAGCGATTTACTGGCTTCTCCAACAAAACAAATGTACTTTTATCCACTTTTGTACATTGATGTTTCTTCATTTTTAAAATCTTTCTCTTATATGCTGCTTCGTTATCATTTACGTTAGGTAATTACAAACCTCACATGCTCGCAACAAAAGTCAAAGGATAACTAGTTATTATTTAGAAATTAAAGAAAATCTGAGGCAAGTTGCAATGAGAAAACTACCATGAAATGGAGTTCGAAAATCCTACAAACAGAGGTCGCTATACAGCTATCAACACATATTCATCTTTAAGTCAACGGAAAATCTCATACCTCAAAGCATGTTTAAGGAACAAGTCTGGAAGTTAAAACATATGCATTCAACAAATAATAAGGATGTGCTGTAAAAGATTCAGGTCGAAAACGGGATGAATTATGTTTTGTAAGTGAGAATTTTCCGGGATTCCTCTGACGTCGGAAGACCAGGTATGCTGTATTGTAATGCAATATTTATGTAACACACTTTTTGATTGGTTAAAACTGACCGTCAAATACTCCGTATCTACATGTCGGGGCTAAAGAAAGATCCTTCACTTTACCGCCATTCGGAAGCCATTTTTAAATCACAAAGAGTTGGTAATCTGTACATTGTATCTCAACATTAAAAAACAATGTCAAAAATATCCGTTTAGTGACTCCGCTAGGCGTCGCCAGTAAACTGCATTTTTGACCATCAAATCACCGACTGACGCCCTCGGCTCTTCAAATAGTGTACTGTTATTACTAAATTGACTTGGGACACAAGAAGTCACAATCCATATGTATAACAAAAACTCGTAAAATTTTTGACAGATATTTATCAATATTTATCGGAATTCAAACCAATCTTCGGTAGAAGAAAACAGAAAGGTTTCGTTTCTGTAACTACTGAATAGTTAAACATAAAAGTATTGTTTTTCAATCTTTACCATGAAGGAAAATTAAAAATTGATGATATGTAAGTATGTCATCTATATCAAAAAGTTATAGTTAGTTAACTTCAGTATAATGGGAGTATACTATTTAAATTTTAAGAAAAAACGGTTATACTGGTGACAAATACAAGGTTTCCTTGGTAGATAATAAATTAATTAGTCGTAAAGTACGGATAAATGTCGATTCCGGACGGGCAAGAAAAATTTCCCATTTTAATTAATGGAATGTGTGTGTGCACTGACGAAAAACAATCCAAGTCAGTAAAACTAAAGGTAATTTGACGTCAAAGTTAACATTAGAATAAAGACCCCAATAACTGTAAAACAACAGAGCATACAGACTTTCATACAGCCTGAGAGACAAATTCTCTCGAGCTATCATAGTATACAAGGACTCGTGAAATGTCACATCAAAGGCAGATAAATAATAAAGTGGATAAAATAATATACCAATTCAATTAACGCCACAAATCGACATACCTTCAGACAATAACAACACAAAAAGAGCACAAAACACAACCTAGAACCTTCAGAGAGTCTGGCTTGATACAGACACTTGGCAGTGATGGGATATAACCCGTTTTATTTCTTATCTATCCTGACCCTCTTTTTTATCGTATTTCCCCATGCCTATATCGACCTGCTGAGGCCTTCACAATTTCCCGTATTTCGGCACTGTGACGTCGTAAAGAGTTGACCCCACCCTAATGAGCTGACCCGAATATATCAGCGACGTCATAATGTTTGACCCAACGTTGACCCGAATATATCAGGAAAACATCCAGGTATAGGCGGATGGCCATTGAAAAGTAAGAAATTCCATTAAGATTGCTAGTTAACAATACGATAAATTTATCATCAAGTTTTCTTCAAACAAATATTGTAAAATATAAGCCGCTCGACATAATATGAAGCTTTTTAGCTCGTTCGCTACGCTCACTCGCCGAAAAAGCTTCAAATTGTGTCTCGCGGCTGATATTTTACGATATACGTTTGCAGAAAACCTGATAATATGTACGTATACAACACACTATGAAAGCCAATGCAGTATGATTAATTGCAAGGTTACCGCTTAATTTCACTGATCATTATTACCCGAAGAACTTCTCCGATGATATGATAACTTGCACATTTTTGCAGTTCAGCATCGCATTTATTTTAAAGTTAATTAAGAATATTCACCTTCAAAACATTTTTTGATGAAAAGATAAACTCCGCCGAAATCTCCTTCGTTCTGTACACAATAATCCGGAGAAAAACTGTGAAACATCCAACAATCTTCTTGTGCAAATCCTGGCAAGTAAGCGGCTGCCCAACATTCTAGGTTATTTGTGTTAGGTGAAGCAAGACATGTATCAATGCACTGGGTTTGAGTTGTCTCCATTTTATCTACGAGTTCTGGTGATACTAGATTAGCATAGTTACAGCCCTTTCCTGCTGGTCTAGCATCAAATGTACATTGCCCTGTAACAGATGAATAGATTTTTTTTTAAAAAAATATTTATACATTGTAAATATTAGAATAGTTGTTGGAAATCCAAAAAATAAACGAAAAACATTCGCCTCAGTTCAATATGACTTGCCTCGGACCAATAACTAAGCCAATATGGAAAACCTTACGCAATTATACCTTTATTGACTAACCAGTCCAATATGTCGTATTGACTAGTCCAATATGATCCTTTAATGCCTAACCAGTCCAATATGTCATATTGACTAGTCAATACGGCATATTGGACGGGTATGTGTCGTATTGGCGTACTTTGACATTTTGTATTGTATTGACAGGTTTTATCACATTTAGGCTGATATTCTATTGTTAGTCAATAATATAGTATTATTGCGTAAGGTTTTCGATATTGGCTTAGTTATTGGTTCGAGGGAAGACATATTGGACTGAGGCGATATTGTCATATTGACTAGGCCAATATGATTCTTTAATGCCTAACCAGTCCAATATGTCATATTGACTAGGCAAATATGATTCTTTAATGCCTAACCAGTCAAATATGTAATATATAGTCTTCTATTCTATTGTTAGTCAATAAAACCTTTTATTATCATGTAAACTAAAAAAACAAAACAGTTTGTGAAAAAATAAACAAAACGAAAAATTAACTATTTACAGGTCAGTCTAATCCCCTGTCTTCAGTTCTAATAAGAAGTAAGATTTAGTATATTAATAATTTAATTTATTTATATAAACCAGATAAAAAATAGGATGATGTATTAATATTTTATTTAAAAAGTCTTCTCTAGGTTCGTTATATGTAGAGCAAACTAAGAGAAAATGCTTCTCATCTTCGACTGTATAAGTACAAAAATTACACTCTCCCAAATCTCTAGTTATCTTTTTATATCTCCCTCTTGCAATTGCCAAGTAATGTTCACTGATCCGAAATTTAGTAATTAAATTACGAGATTATATTATAGAGGACATTTAAATGTCAAAATGAATGAAAAGTAAACTAAAAAAACCATAAAGACAAATATTTGCTTGAGGGAAATGCTTCTAAAATTGTTGACAGTCAAATTAAGATTATCGATTGCATTTGCAGTACCGATATACTGGAAGGGTTTGATAATTACTTCCGACAGCAAGGTCAAAGTGTGGTTGTATCGCTATTGTTCTGATGTTGTCGCAAGGTTGAATATGTTGGACTTAAGTAACATTTCCAAACAGTGTTAGTGGTAAATGGCAGTGTACGTTGCTGAACATAAAAAAACATTACTTGGCTTGGTTTGTACTTGTTCATTAAGCTGTACGAGAAACCAGGGGGTGAAAAGCCATCCCAAATTTGGATTATGGATGCGAAATTTCAAACGTAACTGTATACATTCAAGATTATTAAAATTAGGCAAAAATTTACACATTTCTCGATAGTTTGCCAAAATGGCAGCCTTAGGTTTTATGTGTTTGGTATACCTAGGCAAAATGGGTTGGGTAAATTGTTAAGGCGTTTTTATAATTTCTTTTTTGCTTTCCAACACTTCGGAAAGACCTTGCCTGACGGAACTTTATGCAGAAATGTGAATTGTACGCAAAAGAATTTTATATCTGATTTAATATTAATACATGCTTTCTCTATAGCATATTCCCCATTTTTGGAGCATCTGGGTTATCTCCCATTTACGGAGTTATCTGCTCTTTGGAGAAGGTGTCTTCCACAGCCAACAACGGACAAATTGTAATTTTTCTGCAAAATATTTTTTCTTCGTAATAAGATACTCAAAAACATTAATGATATATTTTTTGGATATATTTTCCCACATATTTTAATATCTGATGAAGCCCTTCTTCAATTGAAATAATTTCTGTCCGTTATGTTACATACAAGACATCTTCTGTCAGGAAAGATAACTCATGCATATGGGAGACAACTCGAACATCTGCAAATAAGGAATATAATTTATACCCAGACATGGCCTTTAGCTAAAAATACAAATATATATATATATATATATATATATATATATATATTTCAGTAAGTATTCTCCCTCAACTAATTTACCCGAGGGAGAAAAATATCTCCCTTTGATCCCTAGCCTTTAAGGGAGATAATTCTATTATCCACCCGGGACAAGGGAGATAACTGACTAACATTTCTCATTGACTAAGCAATTTTACCTAAATTGACTTCACAAATAAACATAAGCGGCTCTGAACAGCCCTTTTCCATCCAATCTCCATCCGGGTAATGTAATACAAAACATATGAATCCAGTTGTTGCCGTTGGAAAACCTAGAGAATAATTATTCCATATTGGCGCCTGGTTATCAGCCCACTGTTCACCGCCGACAGCAGTTCTATGTAGACCAGTCCATATATATAAATCTCTGATGAAACAAATAAAAAAATAAATATACATCTATATATTTTTTTTATCTTTACAATGCAATAATGATCTATAAAATGTCTTGTGTATCCTGTGGTGAGTTTGTTGCGTCGTGGACTGTGAAATGTACAGTATCTATTAGATTTTTATTAGCTTGTTCTGTCAAATTTGTGGATACTACTACAAACGTGTGTTCATCAGAACCATTCATGAGATGTAAGAGTTATTGAACAAAGAATTCAGCTCAAGTCGGTTCTAGTGACATTCTTGACTTTGCAGTGATGCGTGAAAGATGAAGAACAACAATAAATGCTTTATTCATGATGTCGCAATGTCAGTAAACACTAGGGGCGCCACTTTGCGGAAACCAGAGTTTGTTTACAGTATACAGGTCCCAAAATAGGCTGGAAAAGGTTGTAAAGAAGCGGAATCCAGTTTTCAAATAACTTTCCCCAAAACAGCTCCACCTGGAGTTTACTGACATTGCAACATGATGTTAAGATGTTATACACCCATATCCTTTCTTTCCAATGTTAGAAGCGCTACCCAAGAAAGTTATTTCTGTCAAATATGCTAGAAAACGAATAGTTTATATTATGTCCACCGATTTAGCAACTTTAGCCAGCTATAATATGACTGGGAGCATTCTTCTTCTCCAGGAAGATCCACCCTATGTAAAGGGTCACTTTCAAATGACATATTAAAAATGATGTGCGCATGCATATTTACACTGAACTATAAAGGATAAAAGGTAAAAAAAGTTTCGAAATAAAAATTTATAGAAACTAAAGAAAAGAAATAATAAAATAGAATGGTACTAGTCGGCACATTCTGTCATACAAATCAGCTGTCCAGTGAGAAATTTCACTTCGCCATCGATTTTTCCCCTTGTAATAAAACAGTGATATAACTTTGATGAAATATCATGAATTATTTGTTTACATAGCTGTATTTTCTGTTTCATCAGGCATGAAATATAAAAAACGGTTTTATAAGGCGTTTCGTCTTCTGCGTGTAATTTCTTCAATAAATACTTATTTCATTCTACCAGGATTTTTATTCTTAAAGGCTACGATAAATTTAAAGAAATATGCTTAATCCAAGAAAATCCGCAAAATGCTAGACTAAGTAATGCAATTCAATACAATTCGTCATGCGGAATTTCAGGAAAAATAAAAAATCTGAATCGACCATAAAATCATAAAATGATATCCCGTTGATAAAAACTTCACATTAATTTCTAAATTTAGAAATTTTTGTTTCAGTTAGAGAAATTAAGATTCTTCCCTTGAATATAAAAATAATAAAATAAATAAATGAATAAATAAAATGATAAATAAATAAACGAACTCCTCTTGTTTTTAAGTTGAGTTAGACACTTACCCAAGATTGGTTCCAAGCTCAGCAGTTATTAGCTGTTGGACATAATTATTTTCCTGTTGAGTTTCTATTTTTAGCATTGTCAGACCCGATCCTTCACAGATCTCTTTAGATTTAGACCAAGAACGTCCAACGTTGTACAATATGAAGTTCTGTTTCATGTTTGTACAAAGCACTAAAAATTAAAAAAAATATATAATTTGTTTTAGTTTTTCTTTTGGAAAAAAAGATAAATTGGCAATATCAGTAAACATAAGATGGCTAAATTTCAGGTAGTTAAAAAAACTTAAATAAAAGATTTTTTTTTAATTAAAAAAAAAAAAATACAACTTTAGCAATTCAGTCCGTTGTCAGAAACTGGGCACTGTAAAGGTATTATACGAAATCATAAGTTGTGCCAATTGTCATTTAGATACTACTAAAATAGCCTTACTGCTTTTAAATATTGAGATATGTTGAAAGGCCTTTGAGAAGGCCGTAGACGTTTGAATTACGGCAGTAAAATACATTCAAACGTTCGACTTTAAATAAAAACATGAAATAATGCATTTACATGTATTCGACTGTTTTGAGAACGGTTCCATACAACCGATAGATTCGACTAGACTGGAGTATTACTAAAGATTGACAGAGCAAAAAATTCTGAGTAGATCTGCAACCTTTTTCGTATAAAGAGTGTTTGACACTAACCCTATCTTTTATTTTATATAATTTACATGTTGACACGTCAAGCATGTTTAACCCTATCTTATTTTATATACTTTACATGTTAAATTTACATAATGTGAAACACAATGGCGATTAGAGTTTCAGGAATCATGTTTACGTATATCCTTTTCAGAAAAATGTTATTTTACATCTTTTAAATCCAATATTTGTTTTTATTGAAGGTCATACAGCAAAGTTCTTAATTCAAATTGTACATAAAACGCAAGTCAATATAAGATATTGCTGGAAATATAAATATTTACTGCATAACCCCTCGTGTATAGACGCGTGTCTTTTGAATATTTAATTAGTTAATCAAATATAATTTCCAATCATCATAACCATAATACTTTTATGGAACTAATTATTTTTTCATATCATATTTACGTTTTTGTGTAACCACTATAAACAAAATTGAATAATCTTGAAGATTCATATTTATTTTGAAGTTAATCATTTTGCCGTATAGCTGAATTTGAATGGCTGAAACAAAAAACAACAAGAGAAAAAAGTTATCAATCCAATAACTAGAGGCTTAGAGGGTCGAGTCTGTATCGCTCACTTGGCATGAAAGCCGTTTTTATTTATGTACCTCAAAGAGAGAAGTCACTTCTCCCTATCATTATGAAGTGTGGTATGCCTCATAGGGACCAAATGTTTCTGCATCAAGGCCCTTCTACTTACAGGTCAACCTATTCTAAAATTCAGCGGTTCTCCAGAAGATTTTTGCATGTATTTCCCATAGAGTCTTATGTTAACCCAAGTCCTCTGCTGGTGGCCATCTTGAATGAGGGATTGGCACCAAAGCACCATGCCAGCAATTTTTTTTATTAACTTGGAACAAAATGAGGGATAAAGGACGTTCCATAGACACTTTCTGTCAAGTTTGGCTGTATTTGGCCCAGCAGTTTCAGAGAAAAAACAAGTTTTTTAAATCAATCAATCAGAAACAAGAATTGCCCACGGCGCCATGTTTGTTGCCTGATCTGGACAAAATGAGGAAACTTTGTAAAAAAACTCCCACAGATGCTTCCTGTCAAGTTTCGTTCATTTGCATGGCCAAGCGGTTTCAGAAAAGAAGATTTCTTTATATCAGCCAATCACAAAACAAGAATTGCTCATGTCAGCCATGCTTGTCGTCCAATCAGGATGAAAAAAAATCATTTTATTAAAGACTTTCCAAAGATGCTTCCTGTCAAGTTTCGCTGACAGTTTTGGCCAAGCTTCCTGTCAAGTTTCGTTTCATTTGGGCAAGTGATTTCAGAGGAGATTTTTTTATATCAGCCAATCAGAAACAAGAACTACCGATGGCGGCCATGTTTGTTGTCCGATCGGGACGAAATGAGGAAACATTATAAAAGACCTTACATAGATGATTCCTGTCAAGTTTAATTCCAGAGAAGATTGTAATGTGAAAAAAATAACAGACGGACGGGCGACGGACGCCAAGCGATGACAAAAGCTCACAAGACATTTAGCCAGGTAAGCTAAAATAGTAAATCGAAGAGATAGCCAATCCTGCGCATCTACAAACTATCACATCTAAAATGCAACAGAAAACACAGAAAATTAAGTTGGCGGAACAGGAACATGCAGGAGTGAACCTAAATGTTCCGAAAAGTGTAATCAGCTTTTACTCTGCATACGGAACATATCGTATTAAACAAAGTCAGTTTGGTAGTGGTGGAAAACAGCAGAGGAATGTGATATGGCACAACAAGGGACACACGTCTAACATTTATTTACTGCCAATGGGGCACTGAGCTGTCAAAAAGGCTAATGGTAAATAAGTTTATGAAATGTAAAAATGACAAATAAAATAGAATGATTGCTTCGGTTGGACATGGCGACGTTGCCATTAATTTTCCATTCCTTACAGACTACACCAGCACTGCCTACAGCCAAGGAATCTGTAAGTAATCGTGATATATATCCCATAGGGAGAATCGTAGATGTCACAGAAACGGTTCAAATTTAAGGTTAAGGTTTGATCGGTTTTTAAACCAAAAGTTAAATAAAAGTGAATTGGACTAGTTTCTTTTTGGTTTCCAGTAGTGTCCCTTGAATGAAGTCTTCTTCATATGAATACTGAAACCAAATCACATTAGCTAATATTAAACCTCACACGGCACCAATTCTTATACATTTTATATTTTGTCTTTTCAACATTTCTGGTCTTGAGCACAACTGATGAATAAAAAATCGACGATTCATATGTAAATTTTACAAAATATGAAACCAATAAACCATCTTATGACAGAGCCTGGCACTTAATGGCTAATTGATATCCCCGGTGAAATTAGTTCACTAGCAGATATAAAAACGTAGTGACAGGAATAGACCCTATGATGCAAGACCACACTACCGCCCTTAATTACAGCTTATATAATATATAATAGCATCTAGGAGCTTGTGTCAAATATTGATGTTTTATTGGTGTAATGTCGTTTCTTGTAAAAAAAATTATATAATTTATTGGAAATCTATGAATTGAATTAAACATCAGATTCCTTCATTTTTATAAATATTCATCAAACTTAAATTTCCTACAGATTAGACTAGCATATCTCTTCACTTGCTACTCCAGACAATTATGTAACCAAATTTTGCCTTCATGAAACAACATAATGGACTACAGAATTACAGCTCAATAGATTCTCAGTAGTAATTAAAATTCTAACTGTTGAGATTTGGATTTCATGATATCACTTTATTGTCACGAAAAAACTCTTTCACTCAGGAAACGTAGGACAAAGAGCACAAGAAAGTTTAGAAATAAATCTAATTAATAATAAGTCTATGAAAAAAAGTTTTAAAAAAGTGGTCCAAGTAATTTAAATTTTCTAGTACAGGTAGGAGAATCCATTTCAATTCTTCTTTGCACACAATTATTTTACTCATATACTCAGAAATGTACCACCATAATGATTTGATTAGTGATATTATTAATTCATGCTCTCTTTAAGTAATTTGGTGGTCTTTTTCGAAATTCCATCTTCGCCTTTTAAAACATTGTTCAATTCAGTATCAAATAATGGCGGATACATAACTTGTAATACTTCTATATCGAGCATTTGCACTACATAATTCGTAGATGCAAAATGATGGCAACCTGCTTGCAACAAAAAATATTACGTTTATGACAATTCTAAAGCACTTTTGAATGATTTTTCGCTCTACGGTTAGTTCATTTAAAAATAATTTCTGGTTTCACGTACCAGACTATAAAACTACTAACTGTCTGGCAAAACTGTCGTATAAGTCTTCGATTTTACCCGATACCTCTTCCGCTCGTGATTGTTTAAATACCAATACTGCTGTTTTGACATTTTTTCATGCTGATTTTACGATTTGTTTGATCAAACTTTATTGTCTCTTTCATTGAAAGCTACAGGAATTACGCAAAATATTTTCTGATCAATTGAATAACAGCTTTTGTGGCTACAGAAACATGGATCAGCGTATTTACAATGCATTAGATTAACTTTAATTTAATTCAAAATCTTCATGGAGGAAACGTAGGGCAAAGAGCACAAGATATATTGTATCACGTTTTGTTGAACATTACAGCTATTCAGTTAGTGGCCAGTATACCCAACCTCGAAAGTTTTAAAAGAACCACTTAGTAAACCTGGTTGTCGACGAAAAGTGTTGTTCCGGGTTTCTGAAGAGACTGAAAAAGTAGTACAAGTGGATCGAGTTCGAGCGACCAAAATTCACCTGCATGAGGAGAAAATTTATTTCTGTCCTATCTGGAGTGCAATGTAAGTTACCCACTTGGTGGGCAGTGTAAAAGTTCCCTATGTCGCGGACAATAGCCCAAAAGTGACCAGTGGTCTATAAACGTCATCGCTAAATCATTGAGTACACCCAGGTAAATGAGAATATATATATATATATATATTTGTTGATCCTGTACTTTCAGGACATAAGAATAAGTGCATCTTTATTGATCTGTTATTTTCCATCTTCAGGATATTAGCTTTCTCACACTTTTCAGCACAAGATGTATCAATTAATACGCCTTGTTACATATAGAATCTCCTATGATTTCAACAAAAACCTCCAGAAAATGCCATTGCTACGCATTTTGTTCACATGAACGCCATTTCGGAACGTCTCTAGTTTATCTTTCCAATAAACGTAAAACAACGACGGGAATTCCGATGCAGATATTTAATCACCAGGAAGCGGTAAAAAATATTATGTATTTTTATCTCATCGATTAACCACGTCAAGAATAGGAGAAAGTATTTTCATATGATACGTTTTTGACTTTTGGACGGGTATTAATTTTCAAAACTGGTAAACGAGAGAGCCTACCATTTCGGAGAACCAGGGGCCGTATGCATAGTTAAGATTTTGCTAATAAATGACTTAAGTTAAGTAAACTTCGCCCACATTTCCTATGTAGTATGCATAAAACAACTTAAGTTAAGAATATGGTTAGCAAAATCTTAGTTTATTGAAACCCCGCCCACTCCACTTAAGTCATATGCATAAAAAAACATAAGTTAAGAAACTGCTTTATATTTGACTTAACTCTAAGACACCTACAGAGGTGTCTTAAGTCGTTTCAAAACCAATTAAATCATTTATTTGTGCGACTATTATGACTCGCAAGAAATTGGGATTTGTGCAATCTCTAAAAATCCGTTCCTTTCTTTCTTTAGTCTTATACGGTATCGAACAATGTTCAATATTACTACTTTTTAAAGAAAGTAACTGATGAGAAACAATTATCATTCATTAAACGCATTAATTTCGTGCGTGTCATAATATTAAGCACTGTATCATTAGGCAGCACGTTTGTAAATATACTGAACCGCAAAAGAAACGTCGCACAAAATGACATGTTCACATACATTTATTTCAAAGTGACATTTATATATTTTAAATTAATTTTTACAAAATTTAATGAATGATTTACAGTCTTTTGGTTACAATGTTCACAAAAACGTCACAATTGTCGCAACGTCACATGTTTTCAATGCTGTGCTCCCACGTCCGTTAATAACGTGTATGTCCTCCACCGGCACCAATTACTGCGGCACATCTTCGGTACATGGAGTTGATGAGCCGATTAATAAACGCCATCGGAATACGTGCCCATACTCTCTGAAACGCTTGTGAAAGTTCAGCTGCAGTTGTCGGACTTGGCTGCTCATTATTCAACCGTCTTTGAACTTCGTCCCATAAATGTTCAATAGGGTTTAAATCTGGACTCAAAGCCGGCCAATCCATAACATTAATGTTATTCTGCTGTAGGAAGTCTCTTGTGGCTCTTGCGGTATGCGCACGTGCATTGTCCTGTTGGAAAGTCTTGTTTTGATGACGTGCGAAATGGGGCTGAACATGGGGTGTCAAGACTTGGTCGATGTAACGGGCAGCTGTTACGCCATTTCCTCTGCCTGGGCCAAGGTTCTGAAAGATGACTGGACCAAGTTTAACGTTAAGGCCGATTCCACCCCATACCATGATGCTAGGTCCTCCCCACGCGTCTGTTTCCAGAATGCAGCTGTCTTCGTAACGTTCCCCGCGTCTTCTCCACACTCTGGTTCTGCCATCGGCTGTTGAAATGCAGTAACGGCTTTCGTCAGAGAAGATGATGTTACGCCATTGTCGATTTCGCCAATTCTGTCGCTGAGTGGCCCACTGAAGACGAGCTTGACGGTGTCGAGGAGTAAGAATAGGTCCTCTTGCTGGACGGCGACATCTCATGTTTCTAGCAGCTAATAGCCGACGAACCGTATCATCACTTATGGGTCGTCCATGTGTTCCAACAGTGTTTCTGGCAGTTTCGGCAGCTGGGGTGAACCGATTCATCAAATGGTGACGAACAATGCCTCTATTCTGTCTAGGGGTAGTGACTTGGGCTCTACCACTCCGTGGACGGTCATTTGTGCTGTTTGTTGCATTGTACCGTGTCCGTAGACGTTCAATTGTTCGAACAGCACAGTTGAAGTCGTTGGCAATAACTCTGGCAGATTGCCCAGCATCCAATCGACCAATGGCCTGTTCTCTCTGTTGTGGAGTCAGACGTGGCATAGCTTCTGTGTCAACACTGATACTAACACTCTTTAATTTTCTCCGGCCTTTTATACCCATAAAGGAGCATGAATTTCACGAACATTTAAGATTTAAGAAAAATTACCGCCAAGTGTGTCCCACGAGCGGTTTTAGGTACGGTCGCTCTACGATATCAACTGAAAATTATTCAACCGAAAATTTAATTCACAGGTAATTTAATCTTACCTGGTGATGTAATCGTAATACTGATTATATAAAAATCATTAATTAATATTTATTTTGAATTTTGCTAACATTTTGAAAAAGCGACGTTTCTTTTGCGGTTCAGTATATATAAAAAAAAAATTAGAGAGTAGATTTTAACAAAATTTAAATACATGTACATGTATGTAGTATATGAATAAGCCAAAAATATGCCAGACACCAAGAGAAAAGGGGGTTAAAAGGATATTTCTTTTTTCAAAATATTACAAAAATTCATATGACTTGCTTGTATTGTAAGTATGTAAGTTTTTGCAATTCATTAAGTCGCACAGATAAATGATTTAATCGGTTTTGAAACGACTTAAGACACCTCCATATGTGTCTTAGACTTAAGTCAAATATTAAGCAATTTCTTAACTTAAGTTGTTTATGCATATGACTTAAGTGGAGTGGGCGGGGTTTCAATAAACTAAGATTTTGCTAAGCAAATTCTTAACTTAAGTTGTTTTATGCATACTACTTAGGCAATGTGGGCGGAGTTTACTTAACTTAAGTCATTTATTAGCAAAATCTTAACTTAAGTAGTTTTATGCATACGGCCCCAGTACTATTCAAACACGCCATGACTCCTTTTTAACCCATTCACAAAAAATTATTCATATGAGAGTTATTTAAGAAACAACGGCTAATTGGCGTGTATTGATATGATAAAAAGTGAGGGTTTCGGATGTAATATAACTTAAGTTTGTACAAAGATCAATCTGCCATACCCTGTACATGTAATTAATTCTCAGCGAACTTATTAATCTGAGAAACTTCCGGAAATGAAATGCAAAATACCACCATTTACCGACAATATGGTATAGTTTGTGAATCATCACGTACACCGATTTTAATTTTAAGATGTAAATGAAATCTTGTATTAATTTTACTACTTAGATGCTGCAGAATGTTTGCAGCATGAAGGTAAAAAGGATTAATTATAATGCTAAAAATAGAGTTTTAAATGAATAGACAAAAAAATCGGTTATGTCATTTCATTAAAGCAGTTAAGGCGATAAAAGTACAACATAAAGGTTAAAATATAAAAAAATAAGAAGATACGACTAGGCTACGTCTATATAGTGCAAGAGTTTCACTCCAAAAGTCTCGTTTTGTGAGAAACTCTTGGTTTTTAAGTGTTCCGGCTAGGTCCAGTATTCACAGCCGATAGGCAAATTTTGACATAAATTGTTTGGTAAAGGACTAAATACTATAGGAGATAAGAATTTGGAAATATTTTTCAGTACCGTTCACCCGATTTCACGAAATTTCTCATTTCTAGTTAGCGGTTGTCTTAATTGGTAGCCATACTGTATTGACTTTTATGTGAAGTTTTGTCAGAGGATAAAGAAAGGATAGGAATTGTTGCGATACATAAACAACGGATTGGATTTAACCCTACATATTCTAATATCGGCAAAAAAAATACGGAAGCGAGAAAACAGCGGGAAAGTCCCTTTAATTTACAATCTAAAGGAAAAGACAGAGTCATGAACAAGCAAATGCCACAAGGATGCATGTTTAACTAAAAATAAACAAAAACAAAAAATGAACAAGACAGCACAGAAACTAAAGCACTAGCAAAGTGAATTCCCACTAAAATCCTGGAGTGAAATCAGGTGCCCCGGAAAAGTAAGCATGTCCTGCTCCGTTAACGGCACCCTAAATTGAGTAGGATCCAGTGACATGTAAATTCCAGTCAGTTGTCAATTTCAGAAGATGAGAGTCGTGAGATAAAAACTTCGTATCAGCCAATCAATTCGTGGTGATGGGAGCAGCCACTTTGATAAGGAAAAGGGCAAGGAAGTTTTTGCAGAATTCTTGATCGAGTCTGCCTTCTTTTTCACATTTTTTTCAAAATATACTACTATAGGATTTTAGATGAGATATAAATTCTGCCTTTGACCACATTTTCAAGCCCGTCCCCCAAAATATTTTAGATTTTTTTTCAAACTCCTTCATCGCCCTCTAAAAATTAAATGTTACTCATGAAATTACTGTATCGAGTCGGACTATTCTGACTCTTCAGGGTCACCGAGTTTTAATCCCATAACTGTGCGAGCGGAACTCTAAAATGAGAAATATGCAGAATCGTCCTTAACCAAGCTAGCACGAGGAGATAATTAGGGCAAAAAGCGATTTTATCTCCCTTTGAGCGTTAGAACTTGTCAACGACCACACAATTGATGCGCAATTTGCATCGTCCACGAATTCAATCCTCTTTTATACAAAGATGGCGCTGTGTTCTTCCTGTTATTTTCAAGATACCAAGAATGGCGGGATTATTCCGTCTTCAGTAGACATAGGATATCTGAAATTTCCTCAATATCACAATCATATCAAAATTTTACCTTCATTCAAGATATGGTCTTGTCGAATTGCTCATTAATATATATATTAGGAATACGATTTTAAAGTTATATTTTCATTAGATTTTTACAATTGAACGGAATGGAAAAGGCGTTAGATGTTGTATATATGCGATATGATAACTATATTCAAAATTTCCGTCATTTCAGTTTGAACATTTAATGTTTCAAATATCATTTTTTAATCAGGTGCATCACAGACTATCCTTTTGAAAGCGAAATTGTGCATATTGATCGTTTATCAACTGACATTTTAGAGAATTTCCACAAATATCACTATTGTTTAACTCATATTATATATCTATTAATTTTTCTTATTTGATATCATAAACAACATCGGTTAAAATGCCATATAAATAATAAATGATTCCTTAGTCTTTACACTTAGTAACCATGGAAACGTACAAATAAATACAAGAAATGTTGATTTAAAGCAAAATTTGACGCAAGGCATGTGTCATTTGTTACACTATAAAGTATTAATGGGTTGTTTTAGATGTGCAAAATGCGTTTGATCCTGCCTATTTTTTTCGTCGAAATTTTGGTCCTGGACGCTATTGCGGTCTAAATTTTTATTTTCATTTAAACCAAAAATTTCCTGATCGACACAGGTCCTGCATTTTTTTCACACATAAGTGATCCCGTCTTTTTATTTTGCCCAAAATCCTGGTCCTGCCTTTTTATTTCAAATTTAATCCTAGCCCCCTATAAAAATCAAATGGTTGCTCCCTTATTGAAGTTATATGTGCAATTTCGCAGCTCTAGCTAGCGGTAACCTTGTTTTATTGGCTTTTATAACGTGTTTTATATTTCAGAAGTAAACGGGCGGTTTGGGTACAATAAAATCGGTTTAACCCACCGTGTATTTTAAATATTTCAAATTAAGCAATAACAATGTGACTAAACCACTCCAAATTTCGAAGCAAAATACTCTAAAGTTAAACTTGTTAAAGTTTTAACGACCATAATTGCCCACGCGATTCTTCAAAATGTCCCGGATGTTACATACTACGCAATGGCAATGACCTCGGTATTCATCGTCAAACATCGGAAACGCAATACCCCTAATGTTTTCATGAACGCCGCGTAAACCGACGAAATGAGTTCCTGTTAAAAGCATGGTTTCAATTCTGTCAGGCATAGTTAACCTTATATTGACTTTGGTTCAACTGTTGAGGCCAGTTTTTGATCTATTGCTAAAAAATTTCTGGTGTTTGTTTTTGGCTTTTCAAGTTTTGGAGGCGTACCTCATGAAAATTAATTTAAAAAATGTGCATTACACGCATGGAATTTGGTATCGGAACTGAACATTCAACAGAATGTTATCTAGATATACAATTTGAATACGTTTCCTATTTTGCTCTCTCATAATCTTTTATTCTTTATTGCATTTGAATTTTGATAGACGGTCGTCTATAGGTAGTTCGTTGTGAGTTAGATGGCAACTCGTGGTGAATCTTAACTAACTGGGATTGGCAGCTTTCTCCACCAATAAAAACCGTTCGTCGCTACAAGTGGAGTTAAATCTCAATTAACCAAAACAAATAACGAACTAGATAAAATTATTCTGAACAAATTCAAGAGTGTGCAACAGATACTGAGTTACGAGAGAGAACAGTCACTAAGGATTTATCTGGTATTTACAGTTGTACATGAACCGAGAGTGAAGACATAGTAGTATAAGGAATATGGCCATCTACCCCTGTATTTGTTTCACTCATAACCATTGATTTTTTAATTCTAGATATTTACCTACTTTTTATCTTGAATGATTGTATGCAATGCATTACATAGGTTTTGTGCTTTATCACTAATAAGTTCAAGTTTTCTATCCGAAAAAGTCGTGCATAGAGGCGAGTTGGGTCCATTACCAAACATTTTGCATCTCTTTTTGAAATACTCACACGAAGGACACTCAAAACTAAAATCATTCAAATGTCGTTTGAAGAGATACATAAACCCAATTAAAGCAAAACAAATAATTTTGTTCTGCGTGTCCTTCACGTTGAAACACGGTCTTAAATATTTTCATTTGCAAATTTCTGCTCAAACTGTCTCTCAAAGCAAGTTTTATTTAGTGTAGAAACTTTTTCATTGTAATATGACGTCTTATACATCGTCAAACTATATAATACCCTATATATCTACTTTTAGCACATGCGTATAGAGGCTTTTATATCACCTCGAATAGAGTAAACTTTAACAAGAGAAATGACATGCAATTGTTTATCTTTACAAAGAAATCATGCGATACAACCACAATAGTTGTGTACAAGAACAATTATTGCTTCGCATCACGGTGCGGAGCTATTAGTTTCAGTAGACATACACGCCATCTTGAAATAATTACTGATCGCTGATTGGTTACTTTATGATGCGGCTGAAATACAGCAACAGCCATTGGTTTAAATGAGATAAAGAATTAAAGACTTTACTCGTTCAGGATATGTCATCAAACTTAACTATGTGTATATCAGTTCCGATCAACTGTCATTACATGTTTTTGTAATATTCATATATTCTGAAATTCATTATTGAAATCAATTATTAATACCTGTATATTTGCTTTGTTAATCTGCAATACACACGGTTTGTTTTGCTTAATCGTATACACTATAATCCTATGTTTACAATAAAAAATGCATGATCTCTACTTTATAACTTCTGCCAATCTAGGCACACGTCGTGTCTATTTGTTGTTTTCGCGCGGAAAATTTTACTGGTCAACAGAGAATTCCAATACTAAATCAACAACCACATCCTCACATATTACCATAAATTAAGATACTGCGAAGCAGTCCACAGCTTTTTAGAAAGCTAAAACTTGTGACAACTGTAATACATATTTACGTAGGCCCCGCCATCTTGATTTTTTAACGACGTGACGGTTACCGCGGAAAGTCTGTGAAACATGTTTTATTCATTTTTCTTGTGTGAATGATGAATTACATAACTTGACTGTGCAAATGGTTATCTTATGAAAACAGTTTTATTCAAAATATGCTCTTAAGGATGTACACCTCTGAGGAGCCAAAAATTTCTAGTATTAAACTTTTTTTCTTAACCTGATTTTTGGGTTTATATGACTGTAAGAAAGTAATTTAAAAGAAAAAATCATATGGTGGTGGACTTATTTTTTTGCTACGGTCATTTGAAAGTACCCCATTTTTGATGATTTTCCCATTTTTCATCAATTTTTACCCATTTTGGGCTATTATCATGAAAAAAATCACAGTTCCACTATTGAACTTTTTTTCATACTTTCCCTAAAAATGAAGTGGACCAATCTGAATAAATGTAACTTAAAAAAACTATAGGTACGTATTAATATATGAAAGTTTTATAAAAATTTTGTTGTTTTTTCGTGTCAAAATGACCATGCAGTCAATTTAGTAAATTTGGGGTTTTTCTCATTTTTTTTTAGAACAAAGAGCATATAATTTCAACTTCTTTGTTATAAATGATTGCAAAATAAATATTAAAGAATTTTAAACAGAAAATATTGATATGGGATGTACCTGTGTTTAGTAAAATCATTTCTTTGTACCCTTCACCAATTTTCTCAACATTTTGGCCGATGACACTGACCAGATTGGTTATAAAATTTGAAAATTTTATTACTCAAAAACTACTTATTGTAAGTATATATTTTTTTTCACAGAGTTTAGTTGGATTATAATATTTTTTTAATCCATTAATATTTTCCACTTGTATCACATGTTTTGGAAATAATTCCCGAACGAGATTTCAACGAGACTGAAACATCAGAAGAATACATCCTTAAAAGACAGAATGCAACATATTAATTGCAAGAGAAATAGAAGATGTTGAAAGGCATTGGTCGGCTTTT
Organism: Mytilisepta virgata; assembly: GCA_028015205.1. Taxonomy (NCBI): domain Eukaryota; kingdom Metazoa; phylum Mollusca; class Bivalvia; order Mytilida; family Mytilidae; genus Mytilisepta; species Mytilisepta virgata. The sequence goes on along the minus strand of CM051511.1, from coordinate 35,896,282 downwards.
TTGGAAAATGGCCCTAGAAGTGAAATAAATGCACGAAAAAATTCCCGTACCACTTTTGAAGCGGCTATATATATTCCAATATAAATAATCAGAAAAATTTTATATATATAATTGAACTGGAAGACCTTATTTAACGTCCTTTGACAGACGTTATTTATTTTATTTTTATAATAAATAGTTGAGATCAATTATACATGCCATTATAGTTCAATGTCGGTTAACGTCATTTAAATCAAATATTTGTTTCTTGTTTGTGTCACTCAGTCTGGTATGACGTTAACAATAAAATAATAATTAAATAAAACGTATCTTCTGTATTTTTAATGATTTAAGTGTTGACAAATTCTACAAAGTACACTATTTGCTATTTACGTAGTTTGTACAACACTCGTGTGGTGACGTGTGTTTAAGTTTGCATTAATGGAATATCGGTATCAATTGCACGACCAGCTTATTACGAAACAAATGTTTGAAGGGAGTTAAGTGTTTAAATATGGAACACAAAGGATACTTTAGTACGTTTCCGTAGCACAAAAGTACGACGAAGTAGTTCAAATATCGGCAAAAGAATAACGAAGCGACAAAACGGTTGGAAAAGTCCACATATTCGAAATCAAAGGAATATACAAAGTCATGTGAATGGAACACAACAAACAAACGCCAGAAGAATACATGTATAACCAAAAGAATAAAAAATTGGTGAACTAAACAAAACTAGAACAAGACAGCATAGAAACTAAATCACTAGCAATGTGAACCCCCATTAAAAACCGGGAGTGACACCCATGCTCCAGAATGGTAAGCGTGTCCTGCTCCATTGACGGCACCCGTCACATTGCCAGTGAAGTATCAAGTCTGGTGAGGTGTCAAGTCCGGTGAGGTGTCAATTCCAGAAGGACGTGAAATATAACTGAAGATATCTAGTCTCATACGCGAGTTAGAAACTTCGTATCGACCAATCAATTCATGATGACGATCGTAAATGTTTTGGAGTGATGAAATTAACATAGACTGGTAATAACCCTGTATAAGAAGTTTATGTGACAGCAATCTCGCCCTGCCGAGAAAGTCGCCGAAAAGAGTGTAATACTAAAATAAATTACTAAATAATGTATGTTAAGATAAAAGAAGATAAGAAAAATTTTCATAGCAAATTTGGGCTTAATTCAGCACAAATAACTTCATCGTAACTGATAAATTCTATCATGCCTAACCCTAACCCTGGATACACAAAATGGGCGCATTTTCGTCAATTTACGACACTTCAGTTGTGCTCAATGCCTAAAATGTTGAAAACCAAAATGATAATCAAAAAGATGTATTTTAAATATTCTTTCGACCAGAGTACCCGTAGAGAAATCACTGTACATCGGCAGGAAAATAGGCACTTATTAAAATATTTCAGTGGTTTGATTAATAAACTGTCGGACTTACGGCCGGGCCCAAATTTTCTTGGTTTTTTATGACTTAATTTTGTTCATACTTTTCAATATTTTTTTCAGTTTTGGGTGTTTTTGTAACGTTTTTAAACTTGTTTAATTATATTTCAAATTGTCCAATCCTTTTCTATTATGCGTGTCTCCTTTTAGATACTTCCCACAGTATGTATTCTTAACCATACTAGCGAGGTTCGTTGTTCAATTTATAATTGATTGAAACTAGAAATTTTATAATTGTTTGTGAAATTACTTTATTGCGTCATGCCTTATATTATTTTGCATATACTAATAATGCAATTTTTCATGCTGTAGATTTTACAATCTTATTACACCGCATTTTAATTTTCTTTTCATTCATTATCAACTGAATTATGTAAGAGTTAATTTTGCTCACTGCAAGCGACAATGACAATTTACTTAATGAGTCAACTTAAAGCACTATTTAATCAAAATTACGGCTCAGGAGATTAACAATTTTCATTAAAATCTAATTTAATAGTCTTAGACTATAGGCTTATATATATCACTTACTGAAGAAATTAAGCAAAAGAAAACGAACTAATGTGAACTTATGAACACACTGACTCAACAATGGTATTTATAGCCAGCTAAAATCTATATGGACTTTCAAATGTCAAAGTCAAAAGCGCTTGTCGCTGCTTCGATCAATCACTGTCCGAAATCATTGTTTTTTGTGGAATATATAGCCAGAAGACAAATTTTGTAATGCAAGAATAAGATCTGAAAGTACCCGAAAAGCGAAAGAAAAAAGGACACGGTTTTTTTTTCTTTGTTCCTCCTTTTCTCTTTAATATTCAGAGAAAAATAATAAACAGGATACAAACGTTATGTTATTGTTTTTACACTGCAGAATACGAAAACCCATATTTGACTTTTTCATAGAAAAAGAAATTTAATAGAAATCAAGAGCCTAGTCCACTGAATTGTATGTTTTGAAAGTAAAGCTCGGGGCAGAAAAAAAAACACGGAGTGTAGGTGTCTTAATTAGCTACAGAATTTTTTTGTCGAAAATTAGACACATTTCTGGTTAGTGCAGTTTCTCACAATCTTGATGTCAAAATACAATTTTGAATAACGAAGACCTAATCCATTATGGCAGTGTTAAATGACTCCCTTTGCATCGATTGACGCAATACTGGATCAAGAGCACAATCAAAGAGCAGTTTCATCGCTATGAAGTTGCTGTAATTTTTACATATTTATTTTTTTGCCCCTTATAAAGGCATTTTTAAATGCATTTTGTTCTAAGTTTACAGCGAGCGCAGTGAGCGCTATAGGAGCATATGCATTTTCTACATATGGTTCATTTAGAAAAGTCTTTGTTTAATGACTTAGGCTAGAAAAAAGTTTCGTTCGCCGGAAACGGAAGTAAGTAAGGGAAATAACTTGCTTCAATTATAATTTTAAAATCAGAATCGAGATACCGGAAATGAGTTTTTGGAATGGGCTATTGCTGTGCTCGCATCATTGGTCACGCCAACAGCTATATTAGTAGAATGTTGAAAGTTGATGTTTTAAAAATGTCATAGGTAAAGTTGTGCTTTGGTCAGATGTCAAGATTTAGGTTGTCGTCTGCTATCCGAGAGACTCTGCTGATATTTTTGTCAATATTTTGAGTTAGCACAGATGATTGTTTAAATTTTGATATTATGTTACAGAGAAAGTATATTTGTAGGTTTTTCTGGTATTAGAATACACCGAGGGTTTTTTTGCTTTCCTAAGATTTTTTAACCTGATAAAATGTGCATCGTAAGCAAGGATATTATGAATCGAAGTTATTTTAGTTAACACCGAGGCGATACCGCTTCTGATATTCCAAGGTTTTTTTATGTTACATTGCGTGTTTGTATATTTATGTTTTTTTCGGTAAGATTTATGTCCTCTGAATTTTCCCAGGTATTTGTGACAATTTAAAAAAAAATCAACTAAAATGATTAAAATATTGAAAATTTTATTCAGATATCAATTTTGTCTTGGTCAAATCGAACCTTTCGACATTTTTGAAAATTAACACTAATTGATGATGATTATTTCAAAATAATTCGATTAATAGAGAAATGACTCATTTTATCTATAACAGATGATAAATTAATGTACCATAGTTATATACAGAAAAAAATGCACAAATATCGTTATTACATGTTTTGATTATAAAGTCTTGAGACCAGAAAAAGATTCTTGTCAAATAATTAATTATTACTTGTATGCTATCTTTACAGAACGAAAGCTGAATTTCAAAATAGAACTTCCAGTGATTTTATCGGATGTGTTTATTTCGTCGTGAAAGTAATTATGTCAACAAAAGTGCAACACTATTATACAGTAAAACCTGTCTACACAGAACCCCTGTGGAACAGATGATTTTGTTCGGATTACACAGGTTAAATTACTAAAGAATATGTATTGAACAGGTTATAGTGAATATAAAATAAAAATAGAATGAAGGAGAAGGGATACCGATATTACAATTAAGTCAAAACCTTTCAAGACCTTTTTCATAAATGTAAGGATTTCTTATATAAGCATATTACCAGGCGCACAAGCTTAATTTCAAATGGTATTTCACATCCAAATTTTATGGAATGGTTTAACAAAGCTTTATAACAACCGACGTTAGATCCTATTGTAAAATTATTTATATGGACTACAAGAGATCCGAAATATTTATAGTCAAGGCTGCCTTTAGAGTTTACGAAGAACACTTCCTAAAATTGATTTTCAATTCATTTAGATTTTTTTTATTTGTTCAATCAAAACACAAACTATCTCTGTTTGGCACTATTAATAAATCAAAATTAAATGACATATTTCGGCCTTATTGAACGGTTCAAATTCTAATAAATTTTCAGACATACAAAAAATTTAATATTCAAAAACAAATATTTAAAAATTTATTAGTATGTATATGGTATATTTTTACACTCTTATATGATTTTCATACGTAAATCTATAAAATAAGTATTATACACGATTAATCCAGAATATTGTATGAGGTTTTCAGTATCATATCCCATATAATCTCGAGACATATTTATCATTTAGTTTGCATATATATTTTGGGTTGAAATATAGGTTTCTCAGTGGGATGATATCCATATCATCAGGTAAGGATAATATGGCTCAAAATTAAGAAATTCATATCTGATTAGGCGTGGGATGTGATACAGATATCATACGACTGAAATAAAATTTTCACTGGCATTATATATCAAGAAAACCGATAATATTTCTGTAAAAATATATGAAAATGCAATTTTAATGACACAAAACATGACTGTTCAAATACACGAAATTTGTCAATAATTTTTTATTCTAAAGTACGGTTGTTTCTTCACTAATAAGTGGGAAAATATCAATATTTTTACACTATGAATAGGAATGTCGAGCAAATGTTACGCAGCGATCTTCTACGATCTAATGCATCAATCTTACATCAAAGTATAGACATTCAAAAACCTATAATTATAAGATCATTATAGTGATTTCAGTTCTATTTTGAAGAAAAATATCATGTAACTTAAAGCAAAATGATAATAATTGGACTGGCTTGATAGCTGCGTCAAAGCGATATGCACTACATGTATATTTAATTACAATTTCAAAATTAAGGTAATTATAACGATTAAAAACTGAGTTACCTTAATAAATTACAGACTTTTGATAAATTGGAATGTTTTTTAAAGGGTCATCCTTATTAACAGATGCTTACGTCATTTATAATCAATAAATAAGGTAAAAAAAGTGCAGTTTTTCAAAAATAATTACAAAATTTATATTGAAATTAAAAGACATGCAATTTTGAACATGAAAAAGGTGAAAATTGATAACATAGTAGTAAAAATGAATATAAAAAGAGTAATATGAAAGTAAATTGTATGTGTTTAGAAGTTATATTAATCTCTCTCATTCGACTCGGGCCATATCATTTTCTCTGGTCCATACCACGACAGTATATTGACTGATCGTATATCGTGGTATTGTCCTGGATATCAGTAAAAATTATATGAATATTTAGTTATCACACATTTCAATTTTCCCAACTACAATGTACTATATTACACGTTGTTCTAAGCTTAAGACGAACATAATTTTATTGTTTTTATCTTTTTTTCCATGTTGATGCCGTTTGAATAATATATCTAATTCTGATACAATAGTATAAACTGTAAAAACCGTGTTTAGATTTAGGATACTTTAGAAATATGTTTAGATTATATTGTTATTAAATGGGTATTTTCATATAAAGCCTTATTATGTCCGAGTCAGTCGTATTGGGTCGAGGTCAACTGTATAGGCTCGAGGCAAGGCCGATGGCCTATACAGCTGATCGAGACCCAATACAACTGTACAAGGACATAATACAGGCTTTATATAAAAATACCCATTTTATGATACCTTTATTAACTAATGACTTAAAATTACAGTACTTTTATTAACCAATGACTTAAAATACATTATAAATTGTCTATTTATATATAATCCCAGGTGTCTGAAACGGGTCATTAATACAGGTTTTATACAGAAAAACTGGAACTGGCCTTTAACACAGGTCTAATACAGAAAATCCTGTTTTTGACCTGTATAATGACCAGTTCCGGTTTTGTATTAATTGGACAGTTTTTACTCTATTTCAACACATTAGTTAATAAATAACTGTATTTAGAAATGTGTTCATACCCTAAACACATTAGCTTGTAAAAATGTTTTCTTATTTAGATAAATTATGCTCTATATTTATTTTTCATTACCTTTCCATGTTAGTAAAGCAAACACATTTTACCTTTCTTCGTTTTATAACGTGCTTTTCCATTATCGTTGTATTGTATTTTCTTGGTCTCTAGACGTATTTGGTTTATCATTATATATTTTGATGGGATGACACCTCGTATTTACTGAACACAAAGGGACGTGAATAGTTAACAGTTGTTCAGATGCTGTTCGGGACTCGTTAAGAAATCAGAAATTTGTTATTTACATAATTATCTAAAGTAAATACCGTGTCATGCTGCAAGATCTTTTTTTTTATTGAAAGTCAATGCTGACTACTATTATTAAGTCAGTTATTTGCTAAAAATGTTTTGACACTTAAGGATCGTTTGGAGAAAATACAACAAACACTGTTAATAATTAAATCCAATTACGTAATAATATCTTCAAAGAGAATTTCTGATGTTTACTTTTATTGTATAAAGGATCTAATAGTCGCTCCTACCACGAACATGTTCCAGCAAATATGAAGGCTACATACAGCACCTTCCGGTAGTAACAACCAACCCATTGTTTTTTTTTTTTTATCTATGATATTTTTTTTTATACTTTCGATTTTTGCCCTTTTGACCTTAAAGTCTATTGCTATCATTTTATGAATTAGTAACAGATCTCCGAATCCCGAATTGCCGATTCCCAGACTGCCGACTCCAAATTGCCCATTCACACATAGCCGAATTTCGGCAATTCGGGATTCGACAATTTGGAATGTTACCGTTTTACGCCATCTCTACGTCGGATGACATCTGAATGAGTTAAAATTTTATCCATGATTTGACAATCTTGTTATTTTGAAACTTAATTAGAAGCGAAAATGGTTTTCAGCTAAAACTGATTCGAAGCGCTAAGTAGGCATGCAATACTCTTCTCTTAAAACATGTGTATGTTTATTGAAATGATAAACACTCTATGATACCATTCTGGAAACAGCAGAAATCCACATTTCGTCAGATAACGATAGTTAGCAGTTCTAAAACAAGAATGAAATCCAAGTACGTATTTTCTTGTCTATATGAAAAATTCAAAAAAGTATTTACCAGAAACCATTTTGCCCATACGAATTTCATTGGTTCTTTTCAACGTTGGTGTTATTGTGGTTATATGGAAATAAAAATTAAAACAAAAGCGGACTTCATTCAAGGGCTACTGCGTGAAAACAAAAAGAAACTAGCCCAATCCTTTAATTTCACATTTCGTTATATAGATGACGTGCTGTCGTTAAATAACGACAAATTCCAAGGCTTTCTACATCTCATCTACCCCAGTGAGCTTAAAATTAAGGATACTAAAGATACACCAAAGTCCGCTTCATATTTGGATTTGTTTCTTGAAATAGACAATGAGGGACATTTGAAAACAAAACTTTATGACAAACGTGAAAACTTCAACTTTCCTATTGTTAACTTTCCCTTCTTGAGTAGCAATATACCAGCATCGCCTGCATATGGCGTCTACGTTTCTCAGTTTATCCGATTTAGTTTTCAGTGTTTATTTGTTGTGCTTGTGGTTGTTCTTTTTCCTTCCCGGGTTTGTCTGTCCAATGGATTACGTTTTTTTAATGGTGTTCATATATGATGAACATAGCTTTTTTAAGGAAAGAGTGTAAGTTCAGTTATGAAATACTTTCGGTCGTTATTGAAAAAAATATATATGCAATTGTCAACAGAAAAAAAATTGAAGCCAGTTAAGGAGTGTTACAAAAAATGATGTAATCTCAAGTTTGTAAGTTTCTTTAAGTTATCAGAAACTACACGCTTGAAGATCAGCAGAATTTAAATTCAAATTTCCGGTTTTAAAAAGTTTTTGGTCAAGAGCATCCTTTATGAAGGCTTATCAAATAATGCTCATTGCCCACAACGGATTTACTACCTTAATTATTTTTTATGACATGATAATTAGATACTTCTATTGAATTTTTCAGTTGATTAATTTAGAAATTCTGTGAAAAGTAGAGTTTAAACTCTCCACGCAAAGATAATATTACTATTACTTGTTGATCTCTGAATATACCATTCCCTTAGTATTTACTGTTTCAACAATAACACGACTTTTAGATATGTTGACATTTTCAAATTATTAGAAACTTATCAGTAACAAAGCCTTAATTTAATGAATGGCCTTTATAAAGCTTTGGAAATATTGTTGTTCAAAATAAATTAAACCAACTAATCTTCTTATAAACGACAACAAAAATTATGTATTTTTGTATCATTTTTATTTTATTTTCGCTATAATACCATGTATAACTAGAAATACTGTGAGCAAAGCTCACTACTTGATACCCCCGCCATACATAAGATACATGAAAGGAAATGTCAATATTTTGGATAGGAAAACTCCAACAGCAGTGAGATGAGTTTCATCAAATTCCATTCAGTGGTTTAGGAGGAGTTGCGGATGGCATACTGGAACCCCCTATCACAATGTCCATGTGTTGGTATGGGAAACCCCAAATGTTGGTCAGATCAAAATCTAAAATAGGAGGTGCACTACAGCATCATGTAATAAAGATCCTCTGAAAGTTTGATCAAATTCCATTCTGTGGTTTAGGAGGAGTTGCGGATGGCATCATGGTACTTCTATCACAATGAATGTCAAAGTCCATGTTTTGGTATGGGTAACCCTAAATATTCATCAGATAAAAATCTAAAATAGGAGGTGCACAATGCCATCATTAGGTGAAGATCCCCTGAAAGTTTCATCAAATTCCATTCAGTAGTTTAGGAGGAGTTGCGAATACAAAGGTCGGACGAACGGACGGACGGACGAACGGAGGGACGAACGGACGGACACAGCGAATAATAATAAGACAATCCCATATAATATTTGCTGTAAAACCATACCACAAATTAGAAAGTTCCGTGTAGAATTTAAAGATATTATAATTCGTAAACAACAAAATGGATAACAGGGAAGGTCAACAATCACATACCAATCAACCAACGTCAACAAACAGAAAGAATCCCATAAAAGAGCAAAAACACAAACATGGACACAACAGAAAATTGGTAGCCTTACTCAATTGGTACAGACACTGAACAGTAGTGTGGTTAAACCGGGTTTTATCGGTATCCAAACCTCCTTTATATGATCTGTAACTCTGGTGTATAAAACATACTATAAAAGACATATCGTCGGAAACCCACGGCCCGTCGCCCTTATGCTTTGCTACCACTCTGGTAAGTGGTAGCAAAACGTATGAGTTTTCGACGATATAAAAGACAATATTTGTAGTTTACATGGAATCACAGATGTCGACGAGAGAACAAAAACATGGAACGAAAAGTACAAATCAATGATAGCATGCTGAAGCCGGAGAAAGAGAAGAAAAAAAAAACAAAAAAAACCCCAATACTAGTAGTTTCGAAAACAAACTTTCAGACACTCCAATGTATAGTATATTTTAAGCCACTTTCATTTACTATCTGCTAAAATAAACATTCTCTGCTACACATGTAAATGCATTGAATTAACGTGCTTCATTAGCAGCCCTAAAGACAAAAAAGATGGAAGGATAAAACATTGACTCAAAATATTGTAGAGCAGACTCGAAATACCTTCAAAATAAATAAATCCCTTACGAAATGCTGATTCTTCGGTATGGACCCTACTACACTTTATAAATTGTAAATTTTTAAAATGCAGGTGAAGTATCGTCAAAAGAATACCGATGTGACAAACTAGTGGGAACAGTCTGTTAATTCGAATCCAAGGAAAAGATAGTGAGAGAATGAATATGATATGATTCATGTTTCCGGACTATTCTAGATGTACGGACTGACAAATATCATTCCTTAATAAACCAAGACATCAAAACAGTTTGTTTGTTTGTTTGTTTAATTGGGGTTTTACGCCGTTTTCATCACATTTTGGCTATTTAGCGGCGCCCAGTTTTTATTGGTGGAGGAAGCCGGAGTACCCAGAGAGAACCTTCGACCTTCGGTAGGAAAATTGGCACACCCCGGCACAGGTGAGATTCGAACTCACAACCCCAGTGTTGACAGGCTAGTGATTATTAGTAGTCATGACGAACTACCTAGACCACTCGGCCACCGAGGGACTTAATTCGGAAATGTTACTACTTTCAATGTTGAAACATTCATAAAGGAGAAGGGCCTCTTTCCCTGTATTTGTTTAACTCATATCCTATAATTTTTAATATTTACCTACTTTTATTGTAAACGATTGTATGCAATGTATTTTATGTTCATAAACAGAAATGTTATGCTTTATCATTAATATGTTCAAATTTTCTACCCGCAAAAGTCATGTAAAGAGGCGATTTTTTTATCTATTTTTGGAATACTGCAAAGAAGGACACTCAGAAGGCAAAACTATTCAAGTGTCTTTTTGGTTCTAAGTGTCCTTCACGTTAAAAAACTGTCTTAAAGACGTTAATTTAACTTAAAACTGTCCCCAAAAGCGATATTCAAGTATGTAAAAAAAAAAAAAAAACTTATTTGCTAGTTATTATTAGAAAATTTGGCCCCTCTTCTTTAGTTAATTAATGTTGATAAAATATAAAAAAAATATTATTGTATCGAATTTACTATTTGGATAACATTTTACCGAAACAGCTTTCAACGCAATAACACCATTATAAAGAACTAAGTTCGCGTTGTATTTCGTTGTTAGTTTTCAGTGTTCTTGTCTGTTTTGTGCTTTTAACAATTTTATGTTAGTCTGTTCCTTTTTGTCTGTTTTGTATTGTTGCCTACGTATCATTTTACCTTCTATTGAATGCTGCTGTTAACTATTACATAGTTATCAAACCTTTTGAAGTCAATGACCATTATACTGTACACATGGAATATTTATCACGTTTCTGAAAACATGTGACAAACATATATTTCACACGTTTTCCAACATCTACTTTGCATATGTTCTAGAGACATATTTTGAACATAGTTAATGCAACATATTTGCAAAAGAAATGATAGACGCATGCCAGTATATTTTCAAGCACTTTTCGTAAAGGTTTTTTTTCAAAATACACGTTTACCATATATTTCAAAAACATGTTTATCAAATATATCTCAAACATGGGTTTACCATAAGATTTACGTACAGATTTTTAGCATACATTTGCCGCATCTTTAGAAAAAAAACATGTTCACATATATTTGGTGTGTAGACTGTGCAGCAGCAGTAAAAAAGGAATTGCTATAGTTTTTAGTAATATATACCTTATTTATGTTTTGCATCATGTCAAAATAAGTTTATTCATGTGAAATGTGATACTTAAAACCAAATGGTAATTGTGTTTTTCCAGTAAATTTCGCTTAAAATGATTTTTTAAGATTAAATCCAAAAAGTAATATGCATTTAAAATGAAAAATGTAATCCTTACTGTTTGACCTTTGGTTTCACAACTTAACCGGTAATTACAAATTAATCAAATTCAAACTTTTATTGTGTTAAAATCATAAATGATTTGTGACAAAAACAAATAAAGACAAAAATACAAGTATGAAAAAATATTGTCATGAGTCCCCTGCCCTCAGTTCTAGCAACTGTTTAATGAAGTAACCTATTTTTTCTACTTGCTTAAAAATTAGGTGTTGATGGGCTAAGGATAAATTGCAACTTCTCACTATCAAGTAAAATCATTAAATTATGAGAACAATCTTTAAATATTACTTGTCCTGAGGCTAAAAGGGAGACAAATTTATTATCTCCCTTACCTACATTGGTTAGGAAAAGATAACTCACTCTGGTTTCTCATTGGAACTAGGATTTCAAAAAATACTACTTTAGAATGATGTGAAAAATTACTTAGAATGTAAATGAATGATTCAACTGATAATTTAAAAGAAATACTGTACAATGTAGTTGAATGTTTTTTACTATCAACAGGCAAAATGTGAAAAACATATTGTTTATTTCTCAAAGATACGTTAGTGGTGTTTCAGAAAACAATAAAAGAATATTTAATTTCTCTGCATCAACAAGACAAAAATATCGCCTAACATTGCGTCCTGAAAAAAACTATTAATACTACTAAAAGAATGAGACAAATTTTTGTTAGCCGGGTTGCCGTTTCAACAACAAATGCGACGTGCGATCTTTATATATCAGAAGTATGAGACCATTGTGCAGTTTAAAACTTTTATCAGTACATACGCAATTGTTTCCGCGTTTTGCTAATTACCCCTAATTAATTAATGCGGATCACGAAAACCGATACCGTTCCGGAAGTATACATCACAAGAAGTTTCCGGTATCGACCGAGGAAAAGTTTGTCTAAAGACAGCTCGACAGAAAACGGTTTAGGATTTCGTTGCGTAAGTGTAAAGAAAAATGCACAAAAGAAAATGAACAATCGTCCTTCTATTCAATCATCTGCACTGGGAATTTAAAAAGCGACCACATGCCCAAAATGAATGAAAATAAAAAAGGGAAATATGCTTGCTTCCCCGTCTTATAAAGAACACTTCACCCAAGGCTCCAGGGATTAAATATCCAAAAAGAGAAGATGCACATCGCGTCTTTATATTTGTAAAAACAAACGTTTTGTCGGCAACTGGAAATTTTAAAAACAGAAAGTGACCACATGCCCAACTTGACATGCATGAAAATAAAAAAGGCAAATCTGCTTCTCCGTCTAAAAACACTTAAGAGGTTACTACCCAAGACAACAGAAGATGCACATCACGTCTTATTTATTATATTTGTAAAAACAAACATTTTGTGGGCAACTGGAAATTTTAAAAACAGAAAGTGACCACATGCCCAACATCACATGCATGAAAATAAAAAAGGAAAATCTGCTTCCCCGTCTAAAAACACTTCACAGGTTACTACCCAAGACAACAGAAGATGCACATCACGTCTTATTTATTAAAAAAACTATCGTCTGCAATAATGTGCGTACACTTCGTAACTTGAGTTAGGGCACCATAGCCTAAAATCAATTTTAAAATTCACCATTTTTAAACGAAAAAGTAAAACCATGAAATTTTCTCTTGACTCGCGATATTGACCTAAACGACGTTACGTATATTGCAGATTTGACAATGATATACATGTATTCAGGTATAGTATATCAGCCTGTAGTAGGGGTTGAAAAACATACACAGACTAACCCCATTTATCTCGACAAAATTTAGTGGCAGATGAGAATAGTGATCAGATAGATGTGGCCAAGTTCCCAATGGAATTGGCATATTTAGTAAAATCACATGTATGATTTTGCTTCAAACCTATTTTTGTTTGGGTTATAAAATGGTGAATGTTGGGCGGGCAGGGAAAAACAGACATGAACTTCCATAACAGTTTTCTCAGCAACTATCAGTCAGAGGCTCCTGATATTTGGTATGCAGCCTCAGGTGAGTGACCCATACTATATATGCAATTTCAGGTCTGTCGCTCATCAACTTTCTGTTTAAAAAAATTCAGCTACATGTATAAACATGCAAATAGATAAATCTGTGATGGTTTCTCAGCATCCAGGTGAAATTAGGTCATTGTGACCTACATTTAACAGTTGAGTGACTTGATGGTTTACAATCAAACTAGCTACACCTAAACAAGTCATTTAAACTTGCATGCAGATGCACTAACGATGGTCTGTCAGTATCCAGGTGAACGGTAGAGTGCTTGGGTTAAGGTTTAGGTTAAACCTGATCAGACCTAGGTATAACTCAAAAACTACATGTACAAGAGTCATATAAACTTGCATGTAGATGTATCTATGATGGTTTGTCAGCATCCAGCTGGAAATAGATCACTGTGACTTGCATTTCACGACTGAGTGACTTGCCAAAAGTTTACAGCCAATTTATCCATAACTCGGCAAGTACATGATCTAGAGAATATAAACTGTCATGCCACAACATATATGGTGATTTGTCAGTACTCCGGCAAATAAGTTCAATGTGACCTCATACTGTTGCATTTATGGTTGATGGACAGCATCCAGGTGAACTTAAGTAACTGGGAGCACTTTTACTTCTTCAATTCATGGCTTTGTGCCTTCCGTCCAAAAGCATATTACGTTCACTGCTTAGTACTTCAGCTATGAATGGTGCATTAATCATATATCATCATAAACCACGGGTTTCTACTAGTCTAAACATAGATTTTCAAATGCTGCAAAAATTACTACAATCAACGCAAAACCGATTGAAGCACTTACTTATATTCGGCTTAAATTGGAAGTTTGAATCAATCCAACACTTAGTTCTTTGATTACATATTATCTGAGTAAAACGCTTTTTTTCTATGGTAACAGGAACGGACATCGAAAGTTTCAGTGCAGTTGCATATTTGTCCCAGTTGGGCCAAAAAAAAGCAAACAAACAAAAAACAAAAATAGGAGTGTTTCCTCTTGCATGTCCAAAAATAATAGGGTCGGTAGGTCGTTTTTTTTTTTTTTTTTTTTTGGGGGGGGGGGGGGGGGGGGTGGAGGTCCTGCTTCCATTGTGTTTTTTGTGTATTTTTATAATCAATCTGTTATTCTGTCAGGCTATTTTCATCAGTTTATTGTGTAAATTATATAAGATATAAAGAGTCAGTGTTCAAAAGTCACAGAAGACATGGCCGTGATTACCAGCCAATAAAATTTTCGAACTTTGCCATTATAGCCGACCATTTGTTTTATATCAATCACGGTCAATAAAACGCTTTCTTAATAGTGTTGAAAATAGACCCAGACTATATTGGGACATGCTAAAGGAAGAGATTATTTTCCGATCACAGTGAAAATTGGCGAATTTTTTTTTTTTTCGTGGAAAAAAGTTGGGGTCGGAGCAAAAAAATTAGGGTCGGTCGGGCGACCGGAAACACACCTATTTTTTATTTTGGCCTTGGGATAACAGGATAGACAAAATTATATGTTTATTGATTCTATTGCAAAACAATATCTCCATTGCATAGTTGCGTGTTTGTTTTTTTAAATATATGTGGACTATCAAATGTTTCATTTCATTTTCAAGTATTTCATAAGGTCTACAGACACATAATTGTTTATTCTAATACTTAATCTGTCTATCCTGTTACTTTATTCAAGGTAACAGGATAGACGGTAACAGGATGGACAAAATTATATGTTTATTGATTCTATTGCGAAATAACACCTCAACTTACAGCGGTGTATGGTTATTTTAGTTAGCGTTCTTTGTTTCCAAACAGTTAGTGACCCTTTTAAGAACGTATGGGTGTAGAAATATATACATTTGTTGGTAACATGATAGACATTTTAAAAGGGTATGCTATCAGTTTTATTTACTTTTCTGGTTATAACTTCGCTTCCGTTTCTACTAAAGTTCGATTGTTTTGGTTGTAATTTGGAACACCTGTGTACGTTTGATTTCATCATAGAAGATATTCGTATTTGCAGGCACAAATTATTGCTCTGCAAATTTTGCACCGGTAACAGGACAGACATGCATTTCATGGACGCCAGAAAAATTTACTTTTTAGGAGCAGATATATAAATATCTTCAAGACATTACTAAAATTCAATTAAATGCGATTCAAAAAAATAATTTTGCCGATTTGAAAACATACAAACAGTCATTGAAAAATAAAGTGCAAACATGTTTTTATCTATCCGGACACTCGTAAATTGCTTAATATTTAGCTTCAACATCAATTTATTTTGGATTGCAAGGAGAAAATCGTTCTCATTCTAGATGTGCCGATTCGAAAAAATTGTGAACTTTTGTTTAAGCACAAAAAAAATAATGCCATTGTGTCTGAATATTTTTTTAACAATAGGTGGACAGGAAATTCGACTTTTTTTTCAAATGTGATAATTAAAAAAAAAGACTTACCAAACTGCAAATTACTGAGCAAAAGTAGAAATTTATAACTCCACATGGTATCCATATCAGAATCCTTTACTAAATGATTTGAAATGTCTCGTATGTAAATATAAGAACAAATATTAAAAGGCGGAGTTAAAATAACAACGCAAACTGATATACAACTGTCTATTGATCTTGTTTAAATTCAATACAAATTATATTGCTAACAATATAGTATATATTAATGTGCCATTAGTTTGATGAGTAATGTATTTTTTAAATTTTCTGATAATATCTGAAATGGACATTAAAAAAAGACTATTGACAGGTCACATTTGTCGAATCGACGCTTAATAGTATTATGTCAAAAGTAGCTTTTGTGCAAAGTGAAAAGTGTGTTATTCAAAATAAAACATTTTCACTTAAAAACAAAAAGCTAATTTTAGCAACATAATCTTTATTCAACAGGGATTTTTGTTTTTGAATTGAAGGCTCTTAACGTGATTAAGGACCTTACTCTGCCTTAAGCCCCCTTTACACTGAACGAAAACTGCACTATGACCATAAAAAATGTTTTGATCGTGGAACATCTTAGTGGGGTCGTACTGAGGTCTTCAGGAATCTCCAGGTGCCACGACTGTTTTGAACATGCTCAAAATTTACGTAGCGAGGTCGTCGCCACTTTTGATCGTACAGACATCGTACCGCTGTCGTAGAGGAAGCGCAGAGACATCGTAGTGAGATCGTAGTGAGAACTAATATACATTCAAGCAAGAAATTGTCCTTTTATATAGTTTATTTGCTGGTCGTAGAGGAAGCGCAGAGACATCGTAGTGACATCGTAGTGAGACGTCGTAGTGAGAACTAATATACATTCAAGCAAGAAATTGTCCTATTATTCGCTGATCGTGGCTAGATCGTGAGAACAACGTAGCAAGGTCGTAATACTCGTGGTAGCAGCGTAGTGACAAGGTATTACGATCGTCAAGCGTGTCGGAAAATTAGCGCGTTACCGTAACGTTATCATTACCGTAATGCATTATTACATATTGTAAACTGAGACGTTCGATTGTATGAGCAGTTTTGATCTTGACATAAAACTGAACGAAAACACAACGCATCTTTTCTTCTGTTAGCCAACATTTTTTGGTGCCGTGACCGACGGCAAAGAAGATACGATCATGGAGACGAAACTAAGAGCCGTGCGTGCAGGCAACAAAGCGTATGTTACGAAGCTTTTCACGAAGTTTGAGGAGTTGAAAGAGAACGGAAATAGTGACATTGTCGACCCGGAAGATGTGACGGCAATCGAGAATGGAATTCTACAGAAGCAAGAAGTTCTAAAGAAACTGAACGATCAGGTAATTGAAGCAATGTCCGAAAACGATAATGTAGTCCAAGAAATCACTGAATCAGAAGAGTACATGTTTGATCTAGACGGAAAACTGAGACAAATTCGGAAGTTTGCACAAAAACTCAAAACAAATATGCCCCATGACTCACATGTACAAGCACCGCTTAACGTTAATGCAGAGTTTTTCATACCAAGCGTTCCTCCCGACAACACAAACACTTCCGCTATCAACCCTCGGGAAGGTCCAAGTTACAACATGACTCCTCAAGACAACCACGTAGATATTGTTAACTCATACAGTACATGTAATCCAAGAGAAATAGAATCCAGGCAAACCCCTCTAGTTACTAGCAATTATCATCGCTTACCGAAGTTAGATTTTTCAAAGTTTGACGGGAACGTGTTAATGTGGACCACATTCTGGGACTCCTATGAATCCGCCATACATTACAATCCTAGCTTAACACCAGTACAAAAATTCAGTTACTTAAAGGCTCAGCTACTAGGTTCCGCAGCACAGACCATCGGAGGTTTCACGCTTAATAATGCAAATTATGACACCGCCGTAAACTTATTGAAAGAGAGATTCGGATCCCCACAAAAGATTATTAATGCACACATGAAGGCACTGAATGATTTACCAGCCCCAGCGAACGAACTGACAAGCCTACGGAACTTTTCCGATTGTCTAGAGACGTATGTTAGAGGATTAGAGAGTCTAGGCCAAATGCAAGAAATGTATGGTTCATTTTTGGTACCAGTAGTAATAAGTAAACTGCCTGTAGAAATTCGTAAGAATATCGCCCGAGAACATGACAGCGATACCGTAACATTAAGCGCGCTGAGAAAAGCGATCATGAAAGAGGTTAGAGTTCTAGATGCAGGAGAATTCTCGGACAAAGATGAATTTCAACCGACATCCACGCTCTTTGCTGGAGCTAGGAGACAACACGAGAAACAGTCTAGTTCAAAGACACGTTCACAAGCCAAATATAGAAAAGACACGAAAATGAGACCATGTATTTATTGCGGAGAATCACACTTTCCAGCCGACTGCAAGAAGGTTACAGATGTCACTGGAAGAACTAATATTTTGAAACAGAAAAGGGTATGTTTTAATTGTCTAGGCGACCACCGTGTTAGTGAGTGCAGATCACAAAACCGATGCAAGAAGTGCGACAAGAAACACCATACAAGTATATGTGGAGAAAAAGACAGGAGCGACAGACAACAGGACAAAGGAAAAATAACCAGCGTTAACATCGTAAAAACAAACGCGGAGTCGAATACTACAGTGATGTATACAGCACAGCAGCGCCCCAACGTGTTACTTAAAACAGCAATAGCACCCGTCACGTATGGAAAACAGACGTCAGACACTAACATTTTATTCGATGAAGGGGCTCAGAGATCTTTCATAAGCAAGAAATTGGCCGATAAATTGAATATAAAACCGACCGGTAGAGATACAATAGAACTGTCAGCATTTGGAGACACAGCGAAGAATATCCGACACTTAGAAACAGCAACAATTCATTTAAATACACACAATGCAAAGAAGTTAGCGATTCGGGCATTGATTGTACCAGACATAGCCGTACCACTGCAAAATCAGATGAAGTATGTACCCAAAAATCTACCGTATCTGAAGAACGTAAAGCTTGCACATCCAGTTACCAAGGACAACAGCTTTGAAATCGAACTATTAGTCGGAGCGGACTATTACTGGGACATAGTCAAGGATCACGTGATTAGAGGCAATGGACCTACAGCAGTATCTTCCAAAATCGGATACTTATTATCAGGACCCGTAAATAGCGACAAACAGAGTTCACAAAGGTCATCAGTACTTTTAAACATGATATCATCACACGAGGAAGAAGAGACAAAACTTGAGAAGTTTTGGAGTTTAGAATCCCTTGGGATACGTTCAGCGGAACATGACGAAGACGAAACATTTCTGAAAACATATCAACAAAGATCAATCACGTTTGAGAACGGACAATATACTGCTAAGTTGCCTTGGAAATACGATCACCCGGAGTTACCTACAAACTGTTCAATCGCCAAAGCACGCACGGAAAACGTAATTCGTAGACTCAGCCAACAACCGCATTTACTTAACAAGTACACAGAAATACTAGAAGATCAAGAGAGACGAGGTTTCATAGAAAGAGTTGACGAGAATGATACCGCGACAACAACCCACTATATTCCACATCACGCCGTGAGAAAAGATTCAACAACAACGCCCATCCGAATAGTTTATGACTGCAGCTGTAAACAGTCCGCCAACCACGCAAGTTTGAATGACTGCCTAATATCAACTTCCCCGGATTTGAACGACCTCACGAAAATTCTAATGCGATTTAGATTGCGAGATTATGCTATAAGTACAGACATAGAGAAGGCATTTCTTCATGTGAGATTAGACGAGAAAGACCGAGATTACACACGCTTCTTTTGGCTATCGGACCCAAGTAACCCAAACAGCAAGCTTATGACGTACCGATTCAAGTCAGTTTTATTTGGCGCAACATCCTCGCCATTTATTCTACATGCCACACTTATGAAGCACCTAACTGATCACAACACTGAGGTTTCAACCAAAATGCAGCAGGATTTATACGTAGACAACATATTATCAAGCTTGGACAATGAAACTGACGCAACAAAGTACTTCAAGGAAGCAAGAACTATGATGCTAGATGCCGGATTCAATCTCCGTTCATGGAGCTCTAACAGTTCAAAAGTACGTGAACTTGCTACATCACAGAATGTACTGGAACGAGATTCTCTCGTTAAGATTCTTGGACTGAAATGGGACACAGAACAGGACACAATAGCTTTACAGAAGGTAAAATTTTCGGATATGGATCCTACAAAGACGACAAAGCGAGAAATTCTCAGACAATCATCTCGCATATATGATCCGTTAGGGTTACTAAGTCCCGTAACCGTTAGAGCAAAGATACTGATTCAAACATTATGGAAGGAAAAATTCGACTGGGACGAACCGCTACCAACGGAAATACAAAATACTTGGAAACAGCTATCTACGGACCTTGAGATTGCAACTCAGACGGAGTTGAAGAGACAATACATTTCTGATATTTCAGATCGCAAACCACAATTACATGTGTTTGTTGACGCTAGTTTGACCGCATATGGAGCAGCAGTATATATAACTAACGGACAAAATACAGCACTGGTCATAGCAAAAAATAGAGTCGCGCCTCTGAAAGAACTTACACTTCCGCAACTTGAACTGATGGCAGCGCTGATAGGGGCCCGATTAGCCGACCACGTAAAGTCAGCGATTGATTGTGAAGATGTACATTTTTGGTCTGACAGTCAGATAGTTTTACAGTGGTTATCTACGTCTCGGGAACTCAAGAAATTCATTCGTAATCGAAAACAAGAAATCAACGAATTGACGAAAAAGCATGATTGGAGATACTGTCCAACCAAGGATAACCCTGCGGATTTACTAACTAGAGGAATATCTGCATCACAGTTGGAAAACAATGAACTGTGGTTTCATGGACCAAATTGGATCAACGAAAAGTCGGAATGGCCAACATGGAGATCACCAAACACGTCAATATTATTGACAAATGCCGAAATAGAGGAATCGAGTACATCGAAAATACCAGTCGACACGGGAGTACATCACATAGTGGAAATCGAAAGATATAGTTCACTGCCGAAATTACTGCGGGTAACTTCTTACGTTCTTCGTTTCATAAGAAATATGAAAACACCAAAACAACAGAGAAACTTGGAAAGATTCGTCACTACGAATGAATTACAAGAAGCAACCGTATTGTGGATACAAGATGTTCAAAGGGAAATATACAAAGAGGAATTCGAAAATCTGAAGTCGAAAAGTGGGAAACGTACCGCAATAACTAAACAGCTCAAGCTATATCTTGATGTTAATGACAGCATTCGATGCGCCGGGAGAATTCACAATGCGCCAGTTGGAGAAGATACAAAATTTCCGTATCTCATACCAGGAAAACATCAATTCACGAAATTACTTATCAGTGACATTCATGAGACACTAAAACACTCAGGAGTACTTTCTACCGTTAACCAGATTCGACAGAAATTTTGGATACCACGGATACGCCAAATAGTTCGGAGTGTCTTGCGCAATTGTATAGCATGTAGGAAACTCAATAGTCAACCGTATGTAGCACCTGACCCGCCACCGCTCCCGAAATCAAGACTACAGGATTCGTCGCCATTTAGCGTGACAGGGGTTGATTTTACAGGACCGTTCAACGTGAAAGACAACCATGGAATCAACGTCAAAACATTTGTGTGTCTCTTCACTTGTGCTTCGACACGCGCTGTGCATCTCGAAGTAGTTCAGGATCTATCGGAGAAAAGCTTTCTACAAGCATTTAGAAGATTCACAAGCCGAAAATCACGACCACACACTATGATTTCGGATAACGCAATGACTTTCCTAGCCGCATCTGAGACTTTGAAGAGACTAACACAGTCGAATACACTGAATAATGAACTGTCGAAATACGGAACAAAATGGACTTTTATTCCAAAACGCTCCCCTTGGTATGGGGGTTTCTGGGAACGCCTTATTGGAGTAACCAAGAATTGCTTGAAGAAAACGTTTGGACGAACATATGTTACGCTAGATACTTTTGAAACTGTTGTGACCGAAATAGAAGCGATAGTAAATGACCGACCGTTGACCTACTTATCACCAAATATTGAAGACGAAGAACCGCTTACGCCCTCACATCTGTTATATGGAAGAAGGATAAACATTACGCCGTATCCACGACCGGAACTCGAAGAACATTCTTTCAATAGTGGAAAACACCAACTTTGCAAACTCTACAACGCACAGACTACTTTGATTGATTATTTCTGGAGTCGTTGGAAGTCCGAGTATTTGACAGCGCTCCGAGAATTCCACCGTCAGACAGGAGAAAACGCACAAACGATTTACATAGGGGATGTTGTGCAAGTGCAAGACGACAAACTACCGAGACACCGTTGGAAACTAGCTGTAGTTGACGAATTGATTTACGGAAACGATGGACTTACTAGAGCGGCTATCATTAGGACCGATACGGGACGAACGTCACGTCCTATAGTTAAACTTTTTCCGCTCGAAATTCGATCGAATGTGATAAATCTACAAGAAGACGATGACAGATCCAGAGAAACCGATTCAGAGGAACCCACTACTTCAAGAGAGTTACCCAGACGAATTTCATCAATCCGAGCGAGGGAACAGATAAAACAGTGGACAAAGTGATGCATTATTACATAGACTGGTTCCATTTAATTCATAGTGATTTAGTTTCATTTCAAATTTCTGGAGATGGACAATAATTTTCTGAGAGACATTTTAAGTGAAGTTGTAAATTTTTCTAGTATTTCACTTTTCTATTTTTTGCCGGCCCCGAGAATGTCGGAAAATTAGCGCGTTACCGTAACGTTATCATTACCGTAATGCATTATTACATATTGTAAACTGTGACGTTCGATTGTATGAGCAGTTTTGATCTTGGCATAAAACTGAACGAAAACACAACGCATCTTTTCTTCTGTTAGCCAACAAAGCGCGTATCGATGTCGTGTCACAATCGTGAGAGGTTGTACAACATCGTCCTACGGGCGTCGTGTGATCTTGTTATTGTCGTAGCTTGAACGTACCACAAACGCAGGCATTGTAGCGAAAACGTAGGAGAGCGTAGTAGCAACATGAAAGATTATCGAAAAAACGCATTTTGATCGTATGGTAAGCGTAGGGGTGTCGCGAATACCTTTACACTGAAGATGGTTTTCCAATTTTTCCACGACCCTGCTGCGATCTTGGCGATCGTAGAGGTCGTGGAGAGCGTAGCACAGTCTTCGACCTGTGTAAAGGGGGCTTTACCGAACCGATGGACTAATATCGTTTATCGGAACTATCTTCGGAAATTGTATCGAAAGCGCATCGCAAATTATATTCCTGAAATTTTCATCCCGAATGGGAATCGAACCCGTGATCTTGGCCTCGATGCCAACAGCTACGCCACGGCGTACTGGTTGATTATTATTACTATGGCATTATTTCAAGCATTTTAACGGTTACAGACTTTTTAACCCACTTGCCTCCTAGGACGGTATTGACCAGTACCATTTTATAAGTGGGGTGCGTCGGTGTACATGAAACACGCATCAGAAATTATCCACATTATATCGAATTTTTGACCCAAAAATATCCAGGAAAGCTAAAATTACATACCCAAAAATTGTCCAAAAATAATAAAATGCTGTTATCATGATGAGACATATCTATAACATTTAACATTGTGAAAAGTCAACCTGAATTCTCCTCAGTGCTTTATAAAACTCTGCAGAAATTTTTGAAATCCTGACCGAAATTCTCCAGAGTGTAAAAAAATCCCGACCCGAAATCTCCGCCGGTTTTTTAAAATCTTGACCCGAATTTGCCGCACGTCCCGTATCTAATATCATTGAGTTACCCCCCCCCCCCCCCCCCCCCCCCCCCCCCGACGAATTTTCTTTGCATTTTACCAGCAATAACTCTGTAAAGCATAACCTTTAATAGTTTTAAAACTTCTTTCATAAATATAAACCTAGAAATAAAAAATACAGCAAAGATCTAATATCACGCTATTAGATTCAAACTTAAAATTACAAAAGTACAAGGAATTCTGTGAAAATTGGCCATATTTTCCAATAAAGAAAATCACATTTCAAAATTATTTTCAAATTATAAGGTTTAGATTTTCATAAATGGTAATAGCATTTAAAAATCAATTAAACATACAAGCTCGTGACGTTATACCATCAAAACACAAAATTTTTTCAACAAGCACTTTGTATATCACAGTATCGTATTTAATCAAGGAATAATCAGGTTAATAAGCTTTCTAGGTCAATACAAAATTCAAATCCAGTACAGTAAGGTTATTTTTCATTAATTGATGTTGAAAACTTAATTTTCATAGAATTTACTGAAACGTTTGCACGATTACAATGAATTCATTTTAGTTTCGAGGAAATGAACACCCTCCGTATAAGAGCAGAGTATTGAATATAAACGCGCTACTGGTGTTACGGCGCGTACAATACTGGAATTAACTTTTGTATCAGTATTGTGGGCACAATACTGGTAATTCCAGTATTATTCTCAAATAATACTAGTAGTTCCAGTATTGCGGAATAAAACAAACTGGGATTTCAATGATTGTGAACGATATTTTCAGTATTGTAAAATTACAGACAATACCGGAATTCTAGTATTGTATGATGATGTATGATATAAAATACTGGTTGGGAAGTCTGGTATTGTGGAGATGAAGTGCGAGTCCTCAGAGCATATACAAAAAGTGGGAAATTCGCCGATTTGTTCTATAATGGATTTTTTTTCAATGATTTTCTACTAAAACGCTTAATTTTGTCACGGAAACCTCAACGTGTATCTTTAATAATAATTTATCTTTAAAATTATGATTATAGTTGCATGGAAAGTGCACTTATTATACCAGTGTAACGTTAGCTCACATTTCCTGGTATTGGTATTCTTGTTGAAATAATTGTGTGGTATTGCTGGCGTCTAGCTGAATGTACTTTACAACAATTTGTCATGACAAGAACAGCAAATACAGTACATCTTCCAGACCTATTTATTCAAATAATTAGAAAATAGAATATAAAAGGTCATTACAGAATTAAGAAAGTTTATATCAAATTAAAAAAAGTCATCAGCTCTAATGTTTTATATGTAGAATTCGTTCGGGCATCCAAAAGGACAGTCGTAGGAAAAAAGGCCGTCTGACACATAAAACGGGCCAGCCATTACAAAAAGGGTGTCAGACACATAAAACGGACCAGCCATTACAAAAAGGGTGTCAGACACATAAAACGGACCATCCATTACAAAAAGGGTGTCAGACACATAAAAGGAATCTCTAACTAATAGCACGTAACAATCTCTTAAGGATTTTGTCAGATGTTCAGAATCATCTGGTTTTATCCATTTGAATGCCATAAATTATTTTTCCCTCTAACACCCGTTTTTATTTTCATAAAACTTAGATTAATAAGCCATTTGTAAAAATCTACTAATAAAATCCTTGTTATTATTTAATGGTTTTTGAGAAAAATAAAACTTGTCAATGATAAAGCTATGTAAAATCAAGAGAGCATATTTTCCCCACCAAATTTTCAATGGCTTATATCTCGAAAACAAGCACACGGACCTTATAATTTTTTTCGCTCTTTCAATTCCTTTATTAATCCACTATCAATAATTACCAGTGTTATGAAAAGCTTGTTATTCGGAAACTGATCACCGAACATACTTAAACTACTACACCTATTCATTAGTCAGGTCATCCTTGATGAGGGGGGATGTGCAAATGTCCACACGCATGCCTAATAAAGAAAACATTTTCACATGGACAGGCCTATGCATGTACATAATACGCCACTTTAGAGTTCGTTGCAATTCCGTCAAAAACTCTGGTTTTAGTGAACGTCTTTAGTGCGTTTACGGGCATCGTCACTTCCGTCTCCGTGTTGAGCGAACGGTTGAAAAAAAAATGATGCTATGTTGCATGAAATATTTGGCAAATTAAATTCTTATAAGTCCGTCGTCGTCCGCAGTCATGGAGGAATTGTGATAAAGTACCTACGGAGCAAAATATATTTCTAGATCATCCTGCATAATGACGATCACGAAGACGCTTGATGAACTTTAATAGTGTAGGGATACAGGCGTGCCCCACAATCTGGTAAATGACGTCATAAAGGCGCGCATAATTGACGAACTTTTCCGGTGATGGATATAACACGAAACTTCTTTATTGATAAAGCAATTTTACAGAGACACATGGTCAAGTAAACAATTAATTTCTTGTAGTATTTCTGTCAACATATTGTCAACACCATTCTTCTTACGACGATAATTCAGTTTGCATCATATACAAAAAAAAGTTATAGAATATATACGACAAATAAACTTCTTTCCTGCTTTTGTTCAGATAACAATACATGTAATGATCATTTGACATTTCTAACGACATAATAGAATTATCTCTAAAAATATTAAATTCGCATAAAAATATTGAAAAAATCTGTCATGCTAAAAATAATTTTATCTATAACTTTCTTAGAAATATAAGATCTATAAATGCGATGAATAATTTAGGTAGCAAGTTATAACATACATTTCATTTCTTTAATCTGAACCCAATATAAAATTACTAATTCAATTTTTCTATTGTAATGTCACCATTCCAATAAATCATTTTTCAATGCTTCTGCATCAGCAATCACTACATGAAAATCCATGATAACCCTTATTTTTTAACAACACTGAAATATCACAATCATTTCAATGATTCTACTTCAGCAATTATGACATAAAAATCTATGATAATCCTTATATTTTAACAACACTGAAATAAGACCCTAATCATAATCCTTATAAGGGAGCAACCATTCCATTTTGAAGAGGGGGAATGGTGGGGGCTATGATCAAATGTTTGATCCTGCCTAATCTTTTCGTGAAAATTTTGGTCCTGGTTTTTTTTCGACCGCTATTTTGGCCTAAATTTTTTTTTATTTAAACCAAAATATTTCCTGATCGACGCAGGTCCTGCATTTTTTTTCACACCTAAAGTGATCCTGTCTTTTATTTTGCCAAAATCCTGGTCCTGCCATTTTATTTCAAATTTGATCCTAGCCACCCTCACCCCCCCCCCCAAAAAAAAAAAAAAAAAAAAATCAAATGGTTACTTCCTAAGTTCTTCAGAACTATCGCTGTCTTGTGCTCAATCCCTAAAATGTTAAAAACCAAATATAAATGACCAAATGTAAATGGAAAATACTCTTCAATTAAATTTTAAATGATTTAGGAAACAGCTTCTGGCTGGGTCTTTTCCGTTTTTCCTTTCAGACTATTTTCCAGTATATTTTTACAACTTTATTAAACGCTACAAAAGATGAAGCCAAAATTTTTGGATGTCCTGATTGATAGATTGGTATGTTATTTAGGTCAGACTCCATATTCAGATGTGGATTTTTAAAATTTGAATTGGCCTCACTGATATTTTGATCATGGGAAAGTTCAGGGTTAATAATATTCATATACATGTATATATATTCATAAATTGCAAAATCCAGACAGCGTGATAAAGAATTGATGGAAGTTGACCATAAAAACAGAGATACCATAGCAACATATCAAATATTATTTTCTCGGAAAATTAAGGTTTTTTGTGGCGTTTTAATTGAGAGGAGACTTAAATTATCATATTCTATATAAAAATTTATTATATTTGTTAAGAAACACAAAGAAACATTTCCGGCTCATTTTCTCACTATTAAACTAACCAGTTCACGTCACAAAAATTTCTAGATCGCAAAATTCAAGCACACATGGTACCACATTAACTCCTATTTTTGGTTTCGAAGCTTGTTAAGTTTAAGTTTTCGTAATTTGTTATTCTCAAATCTATCCTTTTTGAACTCGGAATTCCTTATCTATGGGTGATATATTCGCCATATGATTACAGTGCTGTCAAACTTTACCAAAATTAAAAAGCAATACAATTCTGAGTTGCATTATCCAAAAAGATAATAAATTTATCTCCCTTTTAGCCTCAGGACAAAGGGAGAGAATTTAATTATCTCCCTTGCCTACATTGGTTAGGAAAAGATAACTCACCCTGGTTCCTCATTAGGGAAGTCACACCTTAACTACAAGTGACAACAATTGCACGAACACCAGGACGAGAAATTGTCGATGTGATATGAAAACGAATCCTGCTCTGCTTTGTACCAGACCGAAACGCTGAGCCTGATTTTTAAAGTGCTAGTTTATGAGGTGACGGTCCGTACGGAGACATAACCCTATCATAGCTTACCAGTCTTTGGTATTACTCATTGAAATGTGGAATGCTTAGTGGAGAAGCACCAAATTCCAGTTTGTTACCACGAAGCCACTGAACGAAGTGGTTTAGTTATAAAAGTTCTCTAATGGTCTAAAGAAAATATATTGTTGATTTTTTTTATCCTGATTATAGACAAATGATCGAAAATTGTTATTGTTTTATTAATGAAATATTTTTCTGTGAATTTTTAAGGTTAAGGATTTAGAAACACGTACTAAGTAATTATTTCTTCTAGAACCGTTGGTTTCAATTAATAACGTTACTACGTTAATTGATACACTGCATAATCCGGTTGAATGTTACCGGTAAAAAAATCCTAAAAGCTGGTGGATAAACAATGAAATAGACAAACTATATAATAAACTATATATGAATAAGAGTAAAGAAAAAAAAGATTTAATTATCAGGATTTGCATTTGTAATTATCGTCAGTATTAATCTATCACACTACAATTGGGTCTCTGTAAAAGTGAAGATTATAAGAAAATCTTGACGGTATCCGGGCACAAAAGACATCGAATCGGACCAAAGTTCAGCTATATTTTTCTGTGAGGCAGAAGTAGAAGGACATATGATATTTGTTAGATATTTTACAAATGATTTTGTACGTTATCTCGAAGATATTTATTGCATCTTTTTGATTAAAAGTTTAATTAGGTACATGTATTATTCCCTTTGTAGTTTTGTATCTGTAAACTTTTTCCAATTGAATATAGGTTGTAAGTAGCAATTTCTAATTTTTCGCTTTATTTGGATGACAATTTGTTCATTTGAGTGGTCAGATCATGGTTTATTGGTTAACGTCCAGTAGCCATTATTACGTGCATATCTAGACGAGATCATGTTCAGGTAGAAGGGAAGTGAACACTGACTTGTACTAGACCTACACACTGAGCCAGGAGCCCTATTTACGAAATATCTTAAGAGTAAAATTACTCGTATGTTATACTAGAAGAGTAATT
Organism: Mytilisepta virgata; assembly: GCA_028015205.1. Taxonomy (NCBI): domain Eukaryota; kingdom Metazoa; phylum Mollusca; class Bivalvia; order Mytilida; family Mytilidae; genus Mytilisepta; species Mytilisepta virgata. Next base: position 35,867,038 of record CM051511.1, on the reverse strand, counting down.
TTGCTCTTAAGATTTTTTTGTGAAAAATACTACAGATTTTTAACGTCTAGTTCATGAGCAAACAGTCCGCAGGAAGATATGTTGCCCAACCCGGACACATTATTCTGACTCGGAGCCGACCAGTCTTTGCTCTTATTCATCATGCCGTGTGCTTGAAGGAGATTCAGCAATTACAAATTTTAAATTGTTTGACCCGACCCTGGATAGAACTTGCGACCTTGGGTGAGATGCGCTCGTGCTAACACGAGACCAATTGGAAACTCGGAACTACAGATGATAAACAGTGTAGTATATAAAAAATAACAATCCAAAGATACTAATATTAGATATATTAAATTTATACTATGCTGTATACGCATTTCAAGGAGTTACCTCTCATCAGCAGCGTTAAAACCGAAACATTTGGAAGTCTAAAAACCAAACTTATTTTAAACAAGAAGTACTCATAACCAAAAATACCTAAATAGGAAGCCAAATTTCAGCTAAGGAGATCTACCATGTGCAATACAAGGAATGAACCCTTAGTATTTCTATTATTTTTGAATTTTGCTAAATACTGGTAATTTCTGTAACAAATCAATGAATAATCATGTCAGACAAGTCTGACGACTGGGTTGGTCAACAAACATTTGCCAGATAAAAATCGAAGGAAACATATCTATTAAATCCGTGGAATCAGTAGACAAATAATTGTTTTGAAATTGATATTGATGTGGAAAAAACCTATTTTAAATAGACAAAAGGCTTAAGCTATCTCAATCAACTTACGACTTCTCTCCATTTGTAAGCGTACTTTTCTTCTGGTGTGCAGAAGTTCCGGGACACGATATAGCCTAGCATATTTCTTCCTTTAAATGTTTATGTTTATTCCGTTAGAAATAAAATTATAGTGTGAAACAGTCATGGAATTTTTATCCTAGCGTATTTTCTACACATTGAATAGAAAAAATATTCAAATCTAGCGAAACAAATAAAAGACGTTTACATTTATATATTTGATAATATTTCGTAGATACAGAAATCAAAATATTTTAATCTTGTTTGATTTTAAATGATAGACAATTGAATTTTGTTATTGTCGTTAACTATGGTCGTCTCATTCATTATATAGCTGTTGTACAATTGTTCGTTAAATTCAGTGGCGTAGCTTGCCTCTTTCTAAATTTGATGTTTAACCTTCTAAAACGGCGGATCAAGATTTTTTTAAGGATTTTGCCTGATTTCAGATCATACAACGTGCCATTTGAAAATGTATATGACCTAACATGATTCTGAGATTAAGGTGGTACCCAACACTACAGGGAGATAACTCTTAAAAATCAACAGAGCGTTTTAATCAAATTTAATAAGTAAAGAGAAATTAAGCTTCTCTATGATCAAAACTGATGTTTGCCAAACCGCTATATATTCAATGAAATTATTCCCGTGAACTGTGAAATTCTATTTACTAAAAAAAATCAACATTTATGTCAACACGTCAAAGTAAATATTTCCTAAAAGTTTTATAAAAATTAAACGAGCCAAATTTATTTTAGTCGAGGTGTTGGGTACCACCTTAAAGTAAATTTGAAGACATTCATAATGGTCATAAATATATTAGGACAATTTTTATAACCAACAAAAAACTTTCAAGAGAAAATCGAACTGGGATTAACTTGATACACTGTTACGTTAATGAGGCATATGCAGCTATATCGGTCATAATTATGTTAGGTAACTCTGTTTAGACTTATTAAGTGGTTACCCAATATCGGGAATCTACTGGTCCCGTTCATGCCAGGCATTCATCGTACTTCGATAACTCTGTATTGATTATAGCACGTTCTCCACGTCTTCACTTTAAAAAACTTTTTATTTGAAATATGTAGTAACATTTCACATGGATTATAATTTCAATATATGAAATTGTGACAATAATTAATAATATGAAATTTATCACCAATTTATACAAACTGTCAAAAGTACATAATTAGTGATAAAGGGTAATGGTGAAAGTTTTTTTAAATTTTTTAAGCCGCGAGAAAAGCGATTTTTTTTTTTGGTAAAATTTATTTGAGTTTTATCTGAAGAAATTTATTATGCGCAATTAACATGCTGTGTGTTTCAGGTAATTATAACTAATTAACGATTTGACATGTATATTGTACCTTGACTGTCCGGATGTTTATTGTTCCAACCGTTAATTAAGGTACACAGGTACATTGTATGTATACAGGTAAACCGTTTGCTGACCAAAAACAGCGTGATTTCATTTTTAATGCAACATTTTAATAAAGAGGTGTGTGTGTTTAAGGGGGGGATCACAAAGAATGCAGTGATGAAATATAATTTCAAATGTCAGATAAGTAACATTTTAATTTATTTTAAATTAATAATTTATCTTTTTGGTATTTATATATTTAACATTTGACATATTATATGAGTAATTCTATTTACTCGTATATATATATATATATATATATATATATATATATATATATATATATATATATATATATATATATATATATATATATATATATACTTTGTTATGACAAGGTAGAAGCTGATTAGGATGGGCGCCATCTTGAATAATAATAGTAAAAAATAACACATTTTAAAATAGCTAATTTGCAAATCAATTTGGAAGGGACATTATCAAAATTTAAACTATTGCAATTACGATATTTCGAAAAGTTATGAAGGTTTTACTCAAACATATGATATATGAAGACCAAAGAATATACTTTATTAGTAACATCCGAGACATAAAACAATATGTCTCTAGTAATATATCAGTATCTATAGTATGCATATCCCCCCTTTTTATTATAACTTCATCACACAAACATTATATAATAAAATCCTCGATTGAAAAGAAATGATTTCTGTATGAAATGATCCATCATCTGTGTTAGTTTTCATTAATACTGGCAAAGGTGCGATTTTTTTCATAATCTATATCGCCCTTGGCGAGGATAAGTTAATATGCAGTGCAATTGGAAACTATACACTTATTAATAAGTTATGTCAGCTATATATATATATATATATATACTTTATATTTCAAACATAAGCGTTTGTTTCGATGCAAATATGAAATTGAAAATCATTAAATGTTTGTATTTTCGCGCCTAGTGCCATTTCCGGTCATCGTCACCATCTTGAAAAATAATAACAGATTTTCCGAAAATAGCTAATTTTCAAATCAATTTGGAAGGGATATAATAAAAAATTAAACTATTGCATTTACGATATTTCAAAAATTTATAAATGTATTAATTAGCACATAGCACCAAAATTTTTTCATCAGTTTTGGTTAAATCGCAATTTTATGTTACAAACGACAAAAAACCCAATTTATCGGAGTTAGATGATTTAACAATATGGACTTAACGGGAAAATAAGATAAAATTTTCAAAAGCATTTGGAAGGGATAAGACAAAAATTTAAACGTTTCCAAATAGCATAAATATATTTCTAAATATATGAGGAAGTACTACATAGCACCAAAATTTTTTCAGCACGAACTAAAAGTAGTTTATTTTATCGATTCCTGATCGCCCAAGTGCATTTCTATACAATTTACTTGAGCATGGTATAGGTGATGTGTGACGTCATCAAAGTCACGTGATGACTTCTATAGTTGGATATGATTAATTTAAACACAGTTTAACCATCCTCCCAAGTCAGGGTTTTGTATCCACGTTCGTTCTTTGTAGGAAAAAACGTGGATACGAAACCCTGACATTGGAGGATGAGTTTAACAAGCTTCACTGAATAAAAAACTGGCATTATGAGAATTTTCGTAAAATAAATTCGAGTCGGGAGGAAAAACAGGATCTTTTACAATACATGGAATAAAGTCCTGATGAAGACAATGGAAAATCCTCGGGGGGGGGGGGGGGGGGGGGGGGGAGGGGGGCCACTTCTATACTTAATTGATAGGGGGTGCCGCTGGGGCCCTGTAACCCCACCCTTTTCATATAATTAAAATTTTTAAAATGTATACCTTTTCATATATTGCATAGGTAAAAATGTAACCTTTTCCCATATTAATATTGGTTGACTGTGCGGTGTATACCAATTAAGTGTCGAAGAGGAAAAATGTGTGGATAAAAACAAACAGGAACAACCAGAGACATAATAGACGAAGAATTAACAAATAATACCAAAAACTAAAAAATAAAGAGTACATGCAGCAAACCCAATTAAAAAACCAAGGGTGAATTCAGGGGATCTGTATCTTATTTATTGACCTTATGATATATTTATGATAGTTTTCCCGACCTATTCACATATTTTCAAGCTTGAAAAGGTGACCTATTCCAGTGGCACGTCCTATCACCTTGTATATAGGAAGTAGCCCCCCCCCCCCCCCCGAGGGAAAATCAGTAATACAGTTGTTGTTCAACGCAAATCTCTGGATTAATCTGTTTCAAGTACGCTATAGACGGGCTAGACTGGCCTCAGTTCCTCAATCGGATACTCCTCGGCTATTTCCGCCTACTGTCGTAAAGACTGTCGATCTTTTACGGAAATGGTCGAGTGATGTTCCGATTGGTCTTTTATGATGTCAACACCGTTAAGTCACAGTAACGTCTTAGTAACGCAAACGATGACGAAAAGGAAGAAGCTGATATATTTTGCTGTCGTAATTTCCTTGATTTTAAAGATTTCAGTTGTGTGTTTGAGTTTCAGTCTATTGTTCGAGGTGCCTTCGGAGGATGATATGCTAGAAAAATGTCCTGCATTTAATGTAACATTGAGGTAAGCAAGAAATTTTAAAATTTGTAGTTGTATCGTATAGCGTCTTTGTAAAGATAAACAATTTCATGTGGAAAAATGGTAATTTTTCTTGTTAAAGTTCACACACATGTGCTAAAAGTGTATATTTATACAATATGTGTACATTGTCAGAAAATATAAAGTTTATTTGTACGAGCCTTAGAAACGGGTAGAAATGCGAGGTTTACCGAGCATTTCTCGCCCGTTTCGCGGCGAGTGCAAATTAACTTTATATTTTCTGACAATGTACATATATTGTTTTTGTCCTGAAACACTAAATTATTATCTGTTTGGGCCGAAAGGCATGAAAATGGAACATTTATAGAGCTGATTTGAAGAAGGGCCGTTTTTGGCGCGTAATTTAGGGAAACACGACGTCATAATCACTGTGAACGAGAACGCAATGAAAAATATCGTGAGGACAAGGCCAAGGGTACCAGAAGACCATATTGGGCTACTAACCCAATATCGAAAAACAATATAGGGCAGGCTATATTGGTCAGCTTAAATCGTAGTTGCAGGTTAAATTGTGTAATATATCGTTTGACGATATTTTGGACGTCATATTAAATTAATAATTTTGTCCTCTGCAGAATGACCATGGAGATTCCGAAAGTAGAATAATCCCTATAGCTAAAAAACCTCGTAATATTATAATTTCTAAATAACTAATGTTTGTGAATTTTTTCTAGCCTCCCACCAGTTTCTCTCGACAGAAAGGGTCTGAATAACGTCTTGTCCAAGATGGTTACCACTGCCGATGTCACAGTGAACTATGTTATTCATATGAATGTTTGGAAAGTAAGTTTGAGCAGATATATGTTAACTTGTGACTTTTATACCTTTTATTTATTTCTTAATGTTTCAGTTTAATTCTTGTGTTTCTTTTCTATACTTTCTTGATTTTCTTTATTTCATGAATTTTATTCAAAGTTTTATTTTCCTTATATTCTGTCTGTTTTATTTCCTCCAATCAAAACGCTGCATGTTCTTCACTTCTTTCATCTTTATTTGTCTGTCATTCACTCTTTTCTTTTACTCAGTGGCTGAGTACAAACCTTTTACAGCTGTTGTTGTATACAGTGATTGTTTACCTCGTCTACAGTTTGATAAGAAGTAACATAGTGTATGCTGGATTTGTTAGAGGTTTGTAAATTTTCACGGAATGTTATAATATCCACCGTATTAAATAATTAACGCTTTGAAGACGGCACAATTTTTAATTTCTCATTTTTTATTTTTGTTGCTTTCAACAGCTATAAACTAAGATCAAATCGGTATGGAAGGGAATTACCGCCATAATGATAACGATATATTCTTGTTGTATTATTACTATTCTTATTCCTATTATTGTAATTGTCAGCTGTATTATGATAAATCTTATTTTCTAATTTCATAAACATCTAATTTCTATTTTATATTATTAAATTGCTAAATTGTTACAGGCCGATTATTAATTTTTTATTGTAACTTTTCTACTTTCATGCATAAATTTTTAAATTTTATTTTCCAAAATTATACTTTTAAACTTTACAACCTCAAGCTTGTCAAATCCTGAAATGAAAAAGATCAAATATCCCGTTTCCATAAAAAATACACGAATTAGAATTTAGAACTTAGAACTTAGACGAATAGCAATCAGCATATTGGAATTTAGAACTTACGAATTGGAATTTAGACGAATGCGAGTTAGCATAATTGAGTTGGCATAATTTAATGTCACATTATGACGATCAGTGGCGCTGTCGTCTGTACAATGAATCTCCCTCATCATGTGACCTTGTTTACGACAACTAGAACGATAGCTGAGGGTCTTAAAGAGGGGGTATGAGAACGAACAACGTGAAATAAAAACATTTTCGCTGAAATCGAATCACGAATAATAAGCAACGTTCTAAGGAAAAGAAAACGGACATATACAATTTTTTTTTTTTAATATTCACTTCTTTATTAAATTGAATATTGATGGAACTGATTAGCCTATATCAGAATTTCCCGTATCTTCAATACCGTAACACGTAAAATAACGAATCGCGGGCAATAAAAAGAACTGGAAACGCCCAAAGATCGAAAACACGAGAAATGAAATGGGGAAAACGCAGCACGATAAACACGCTGTACGTTACCTCCCTCATAACTCTGGGGCCGTCAGATTTACGGCTGTGGTTCACTGTTTACCCAGTAAGTTTTAAAAGAAATATTGGATGGACACTGGTGGATTTAGAGAAGTGGAAGGGCCCGCCCCTTTTTAGCCGAGACCATATATTATGTATAAAAGTCCCATAAAATTATCCCGGGTCTCCTGTTGTCTTCGGGGCCTGTATACGATATTTATTGTGGGTAGGCCTACTCACAATAACTATCGTATTTTACAGGCCCTATGCTTTTTCACTAAAGAATTGTCAGATGCCGTGACCCGGATCCGACACTGATCACAGGGCTCGTATCAATATAGTCTTTCGATCACCAATCATTACTGGTTGATACGAGGGAAGGGGGAGGCTTTTCATAAAACTTTTCATATTGAATCCTTGAAGTCCTCAGTGGGTGATGTGAAGCCCCCGGAATTTCCTGGATTTTCTGAGATAAATTTTAGCATAAAAATAAAAGTTTTATGCCCCCTGACAAAAAATTGGGGGTGGGGTGGGTGTATATGCCGCTTTGTTCGTCCGTCTGTCTGTCTGACCCAAAGCAAATCGTTTCCAGATGATTACTCAAGTTTTCTTTAACCAATCATTCTGATATTTGAACACAACGTTACTGGCTTATATTAAAATACAGGTCAAGTTCTATTATGGGAGGAGCAAGGATCCCAAAATTTAAACCTCACCCCTGTTTTCTCATAGCATTTTTATAACAGAAATTGACCTGTGTTTTTTTATAAGTAACATTGTGTTCAAATATCAGAAGGATTGGTCAAAGGAAACTTGAATAATCATCTGGAAATGGGACAGACAGACAGACGGACGAACAAAGCGGCATATCCCCCCCCCCCCCACACCCATTTTTTTTTGTCAAAATTTATCTCAGAAAATCCAGGAAATTCCGGGGTCTTCACATCTTGGATATCCAAAACGGCTTCGCCCTGGACCAACTGAGGACTTCAAGGATTCAATATGAAAAGTTTTATGGAGAGCCCCCTCCCCTTTCCCCAGTATCAACCAGTAATGATTGGCGATCGAAAGACTATATTGGTACGAGCCCCTGTGATCAGTGTCAGATCTAGGTTTTCGAAACGTTGGGACACGGCATCTGACAATTTTTAGTGAAAAAGCGTAGGGCCTGTAAAATACGATAGTTATTGTGAGTAGGCCTGCCCACAGTTAATATCGTATACAGACCCCGAAGACAACAGGAGACCCGGGATAATTTAATGTGACTTTTATACATAATTTTATATATGGTCTCGGCTTAAAAGGGGCGGGCCTTTCCTCTTCTCTAAATCCACCAGTGTCCATCCAATATTTCTTTTAAAACTTACCTTGTGTAAACAGTCAACCGCAGCGCACCAGTTATGAGGGAGGTAACGTACAGCGTGTTTGAACTTTTTTATTTATCGTGCTGCGTTTTCCCCCATTTTATTTCTCGTGTTTTCGGTCTTTGTGCGTTTCCAGTTCTTTTTATTGGCCGTGATTCCTTATTTTACGTGTTACGGTATTGAAGATACGGAAAATTTTGATATACGTTAATTTTAGAAATACATATGTAAATTATATCAATATTTAGTACCATCATTATTCAGTGTAATTAAGAAGTGAATATTATCTAAAACAATGTATATGTCCCCTTTCTTTTCCTCAGAACGTTGCTTATTATTCGTGATTAGGTTTCAGCGAAGATGTTTTATTTCACGTTGTCCTTTCTCATACCCCCTCTTTAGGACCCTCATATATCGTTCTACGTAAACAAGGTCACGTGATGGGGGAGATTCATCAGACGACAGCGCCACTGATCGTCATAATGTGACATTAAATTATGCTAACTCGCATTCGTCTAAGTTCTAAGTTCTAAGTTCTAAATTCCAATATGCTGATTGCTATTCGTCTAAGTTCTAAGATCTTATTCATGTATTTTTATGGAAACGGGATATTTGATTTTTATCATTTCAGGAGTTTGACAAGCTTGAAGGTGTAAAGTTTACAGGTACAATTTTGGAAAATAAAATTAAAAAATTTAGGCATGAAAGTAGAAAAGTTACAATAAAAAATTAATAATCGGCCTGTAACAATTTAGAAATTTAATAATATAAAATAGAAATTAGATGTTTATGAAATTAGAAAATAAGATTTATCATAATACAGCTGACAATTACAATAATAGGAATAAGAATATGAATAATACAACAAGAATATATCGTTATCATTATGGCGGTAATTCCCTTCCATAAATCGGATCCCTAAAGGGCTATTAAATATAGGTGTGTTACATATCTGCAAACGTATTCAATCGTTTCCATTTATAATTTCAATTTCTCGGATCTAATGTTTAAAAAAAAACGAGTATCTTTACATCGTTAATAATATGTTGTTGGTGTGGCCAATGATGCGAGCACAGCAAAAGCCCTTTCCAGAAACACATTTCCGGTATCACGATTCTGACTCTAAAATTATTATTTGAAGCAAGTTATTTCCCTTACTTTGCTTACGTCCGTTTCCGGCGAACGAATTTTTTCTACCCGTAGTATGTTACACAATATGGATATATTCGCTTTAACAAATAAATTCATTTCGGATTGCATAATGGCTACCCCCACTAAACAAAGACTTTTCTAAATGACCCATATGCTTCCATAGCGCTCGCTGCGATCGCTATAAAACCAAGGCTAAAATACAGGATAATTTCAAATTGAAGATACTATTTCTCACATCAGAATGTTTATAATTTCTCTTCACAAAATATTACAGAGTTAAAGTTAGTACAACGACTCATGGAACACGGAAAATGGCAGATTGGTGAATATTTAGATAAAATGAGGGGTAAATATATAAACCTTGGAGTGGATTTTGATATTCCTTCTTGAAATATAATCTTTTAAACTCGAATCATGTGATTATTTGCGTCAGTTTCACATTCTTGAGGATCTGATTTTTTGTACTAATACGTGTATGTCTAAATGAATAATTAAAAAAAAAACTGGGGTTTTTGTTTTACACCATTGCGTGACCATAATATTAGGATCATGTGTTCATTCCGAAAAAAAATCAGGGAATACAATCACCAGCGGATAAACCCTCAAAATCAAAATCCTATAATTCCAATGTTGTTTCCAAAACTTCAAATGCAGTAATTTTATTGGCTAACAGCAACTTCCGGTAAAAAGTTTATAACTTGATAAATTCCTTTCATGACGTCGTGCGTATGAATACGTACGCGTGCAATATAGTGCATGCGGAAAGTGTTAATTTAAAATGGAAAACGTCATATTTCTGTATTACTTTGGAATTATAAGTAATAAAGGTTATTTTTACGTAATTTATCAATGTGTAAACTTGGGTTTATCACTCACAAACTTTGCATAAAGTCCTTCGGAATTCAGGTGTTTTTCGGTCATTCGTTGAGTATTTTACGATATTCAGATTCTTGAATTAGTTATCCTATAATTACTATAATGATGCTAATAAGGTATACAGTAATACACTGGCTTCACGCAAAATGAAACGGTACCAAAATATCTGAAAAGTACTACTAACAGTTTCTTAATGAAGCGTTCAATTGTGATAATTTTTATGAAAAGAGTATATTACGTTATATTTACAGAATTAAAGATTAGGTTAGACAAGAACAAACACACGAGAATCCCAACTCTTCTCTTGGCTTTAGAAAACGTTTACAAGCAAATCGATGCCAGACTTCAGGAAGAGAATAATATTATGGCTCAAATGGAACTATGGAAATCAACAATGGATGCCAATACAAGGAAAGTAAAACAGGTGAACGAGTATATGTGGAGAACGGGAAATCAGGACCAGGTGCAGAATATTAGGAACGTTGGAGTATATGCAGGTAATTCGTTTTAGATCATGTGTTACCTGTAGTTTTTTTGTTGTTTATAATAAAAACCAAGTACTACTTGTTTTATTTATTTAAGAATTAAATGCATCATCAACACGAACTCCTATAAATACCAGGAGTGGACCCAGATGCTCCGGAAGGCTAAGCAGTTCGTTTTGTATAGGCATCCGTCGTGAAGTTCAAAAAAGTTAATCCGGTGGTAGAGGTACATGAAATGTTACGACAGTGGGAACAGGTCCAACATCATCTGAGATTATAACTATCTTTAATACAGATAAATGTAGTAGAGGGGAATTCCACTCGAGGGGTCACATTTTTCTGTCAGACACGAGGCTTGAAGCAAGTTATTTCTCTTACTTTACTTACGAACGAACGAAACTTTTTCTAGCCTTAGTATGTAGCAGAATATGGCTGCCCCCATTAAACAAAGAGTTTTCTCCTATATGTAGAAAATGCATATGCTCCTATAGCGCTCGATGCGCTCGCTATAATTGTTCCAAACACACGGAAATATGAGAGAATGATATTTCACATGGGTGTCTTACACCGGCAAACGGGTCTTCAACCGCTTGTAATGAGAGAAATTGGAACATTGTAACGGTCAATCAATTCGTGATGACGACCGTAAAACGTCCTAAGTGATGACATCAACTTATCCCTGATAATACCCTGATTAAGAAGCTTTTGTGACAGCAGTAATCCTCTTTGTCGAAAGTCATGGTAACTCACGCATGCTCTTGAATATCGGATAAGCTGAGAAACGTAGACCTATATGCAGACGATGCTGATATATTGCTACCCAAGAAGGGAAAGTTAACAGTAGGAAAGTTGAAGTCATCCCGTTTGTCATAAAGTTTTGTCTTCAAAAGTCCCTCATTGTCTGTTTCAAGAAACAAATCCAAAGATGAAGCGGACTTCGGTGTACCTCTATTATACACAATGTACTTAATTTCATGCTGACTGGGTACAGCTGTAAAAAGTCTTGGAATTTGTCGTTATTTAACGACAACACATCATCTATATAACGAAAAGTGAAATTAAAGGATTGGACTAGTTTCTTTTTGTTTTCACGTAGTAGCCCTCGAATGAAGTCCGCTTTCTATGAGTACAAAAACAGAATACTCACAATATTTTTGTCATGTCTGTTTGTTTGTTTGTGTTTTCTTTCCGATGCTTTACAAAGTTTTGATCTTGCAGGTTAAATCATAATGCGCGTTGTACTTAAAATTTGTCCAAATTGTGAATGCAATGAATATGGACAAACTGAAAATTCTGGCATCAACACGATTGGAATTAGAATGGATTACTGTAAAAGGACTTGTAGTAGCATTTGTAGAGTTTTACTTTTTTATCATTAAAAAAATGATCTTTTTTAGGAAGAAGATTCAATGAAACCACTGAAGATTTACACGACCAAATACAGGAAATTAAAGATGTGTTAGAAGAGTCTTCCCAGTTATTGGATATTAAGGGTAAGACAATTAGTCCTCCAAGATATGTTTATATCAGTTATAAAACACTATACTCAAACTGTGCATCAATGTGTGAATTTTTTTTTCAATTTGATCATTCAGACAGAACTCTTGGCTATAGACCATTTTCATGCTTTTTATTTGGTTCTATTTATTTTAAGGACATTTCCTTAAAGTCATCGCAAATCGCTTATTGTTCTAATTATAAAATAAACCGATTTTTTTGTAGAGATTTTTATTGTAGCCCTTTTCAGTTAGATTAATTAAAAATAGTTGAGGATTGATTTTAATATTTGCAGTCTATGAACGAATAACCTAAATCATGTGGTACACACTAAATAAACAGCGTAAAATTTAGTCTATGATATGATACCAATCTAAATGACGTATTACATTCAATATTAAATTATTCTGTTTCTTTTTTTTCTTGTCAGGATTGCCACTGAGATGTTATTGGTGAAGAGATACTGTGGACTAAGTTGTGTTATTATTTTATTTCTGTTTTATGTATCATTTGCGTTGTTTTGATTAATTTTATTTTCATTAATAAATAATAGTAAAAATAAGCATGTTCTGTTGACTTATAAATAGCAAACAAAAGTGTAATAGAATAAATAAATAAATATACAAACCTAAAGCAATCATACTATAAAATCAAAAAAATAATTGACAAAGATATCAGATGCTCCGGAAGGGTACAATACAAAATGTCAAAGTACGCCAAGACGACACATACCCGTCCAATATGCCGTATTGACTATTAATAGAACATATTGGACTTAATAGTCGATAAAGGATCAAATTGGACTAGTCAATATGACATATTGGACTGGTTAGTCAATAAAGGTATAATTGCGCAAGTCCAATATGGCTTGCCTCAGACTAATAACTAAGACAATATGGAAAATCTTACGCAATAATACTATATTATTTGACATGTTTCTTATTAGACTTTCTTTTCCAGAACTATTTATTTGGCCTTAAAAAATTGCCACCAACACAATGCTAATTTTGAAAGCAAACTTTACTTGTAAAACCATTTGACTTAACGATAATTTCAAAATTTCAACGATAAGACAAGAGATGGCCACTTAAAAATACAAGTCTTGAAACAGGCACATATGTGGCGGCCGTGGGGAACATACATCTGATATCAAATGATTTTACTAAATGGAAAAAACAAAACTTGACAAGAAGCATCTATGTGAGGGCCTTTATAAAGTCAGACTACAAATATGGCCGCCATGGGCATTTCTTGTGTCTGATTGGCTGATATAAAAAAATCTTCTCCTCTGAAATAGCTTGGACAAATGGAACGAAACTCGACAGGAAGCATCTATAGGAGGTCCTTTATAAAGTAAGACTACAAATATGGCCGCCAGTGGCATTTCTTGTTTCTGATTGGCTGATATAAAAAAAATCTCCTCTGAAACAGCTTGGCCAAATGGAACGAAACTCGACAGGAAGCATCTTTGGGAGGTTCTTTACACAGTTTCCTCATTTCGTCCCTATCGGGCAACAAACATGGCCGTCACAGGAAATTCTTGTTTCTCATTGATTGATTAAAAACTATTTTTTTCTGTGGAACGAAACTTGACAGGAAGCATACATTGGGGGGGGGGAGTCTCTACAAACATTCTTCATTTCATCCCGATCGGACTACGAATGTGGCAGCCATGGGCAGTTCTTGTTTCTTATTGGTTGATATAAAAAAAATCGCTTGGCCAAATGGAATGACACTTGATAGGAAGCATATATGGGAGGTCCTTTATAAAGTTTTCTCATTTCGTCCCGGTCGGGCAACAAACATGGCCGTCATGGGCAATTCTTTTTTCTTATTGGTTGATTAAAAAAATTGGCCAACTGGGACCAAACTTTGGTGGAATGGTCCTTGGATGGACCCCTTCCTAAATTGTGTCCGGCGTCCCCGACTTCCAACCGACATTGGTGCTGTTAATAAAAATAGAACAAAAGGGAAATGAATTTAAAAGATCTTCTTCTATGTAACTACATGTCCAATTGGAACCAGACTTGCAATGGTTTTTAGATGGTCCACTTTCAGAAGTTTGTTCGATGACCCGGGCGATCAACCAAGATGGCCGCCACAGTCCAACGTAGTTTAACATAGGACCCTATTGGAAATTCATTTAAACATCTTGCTGTCTGAAACTACTGGAAGCCAATTGAGCAGCAATGGTCCTCAGGCTAAAAGGGAGACAAATTTATTATCTCCCTTACCTACATTGGTTGGGAAAAGATAACTCATTCTCGTTCCTCATTATACAGACGTTTGTTTTCTCATATCCTTTTATGGATGTTGATTGGCAAATTGAATCCAGGTGAGCCTCTAGTTAAATTTCATATCTTATTGTCGCTTTTGAAGTTGCTAGATGATGTTTTACAGCCTGATATAGCTCCACAACTATTGATGAAAAATGGTTTTCGATTTTTTCGGAACAATAGCTGAAAAATGATTTAATTATATGTCGGCTCATTATTATTTTCAACTATGTTATCATGTAGGAAGAAAAGCTATATTTCAAATCTACTATAGAAATAAATTTGAAGTTTAATTATTTTTAGCAACGTAACAAAACCTTGAAAAACTTGGAGTGCTGGAAAAAGTACAGCAGTTAATGACATACGTGTTATAGCTGCGCTAAATGTTCTAATGGGCTAATTAGTTTTATTGTCACTGAAAGCTGTAATTTTATATATTTTAAGTGCTCGTAACTATACACGAAGAAATTCAGTAAAAATTTACTATACCTAATACCGGTAATTGAAAATTGATGATCGAGAAAAAGGTTTGCTGTGAACTAATTCTGAATTAAATATTTTAAAATGACAGAAAATCGAACAGATTAAAGTTCTATAATTTTCGTTTAAAACATTTGACTGACATTATTTCGTATATGATATTTATAAACACTCCTATACCTGTGAGCAATTAAAATTATATATTTTAAAAATATGATTGTGGCACATTTTTCAGTGACTACAGATATATAGCTATTGTATTATACAGATTTTCATGCATAAGATTCACACATTTCGTCGATAAACAACTCACCATTGGACTCAATACCTACAGTGTTGACCCCCCCTCACCCCCTCCAAAAGACCTAAAAAAAACCCCCAAAAAACCGAGGAGTATATTCAAATGCCAAATTTAACAAAAGGGTAATGCAAAAGCCACATAAGGACAGAGCTATGTGCTAGGGAGATACTCCTTAGTTTTCGGAGTTTTACGTACCAGTAACTGTTTACCCTTCGGGAGCACCTGAATTCGCTCCTGGGTTTTATAGGAGTTCGTGTTGTTCATTGTTTTTCAGTTTTCTGAGTTTATTTGTTGTGCTTGTGGTTGATCATTTGTCTCCCCGGGCTTGTCTGTCTAATGTATTGAATTTTTTTGGTTTGCTCCTTAGGTATATTTATCCTCTTTCATAATACTCAAAACTTTTAAATAAGTAAATTTAAAATATCACTCTAACAACTCAGCTGGTGATACCCTCGCAGATTTGGAATCCAAAGCAGCGGTATAACCACAGTGACAATAAATAAACCATAATACCAATTTGGATGTATAAAATGTGCACAGTTTGTCGATTTACGACTCATCAGTTGTGATTAAGCCTATAAAAATATAAAAATTGCCGGTGTAACGTGGAATTGGAACAATGGTAATTTTCCACGGTGAGGATAATTTATGAATAAAAGTATCAAAATTCAACCGTAAAATTTTGACCAAAAATTCCCCCGGGGTCAGTTTTCAACGGGATTCAAAATTCCACGTCAATACAACGGCTTACATTGTCGGAAAACATACAATTTATTTGTACGAGCCATTGCAAATTGTAGAAACCACCTGTTTCATTGTGATTACAAATAAACTGTATTTTCCGAAAATGTACATCTTGCAAGGATTTACTGAAAAAGGAACAATATGTATGGACGTCTGAAGGCTATGCAAGCTGAGACACCTTGATATTTTAAATCTGGATAAAGTGGTGTTCCTGAAATTTTAAACATTTAAACTACACATCTGCAGGAATCGGAAAATGATTTTCGACACCTCAAAAATCTTTCTTTTTTTTTGGCGATATTTCAATTTTTTTTTCTTTTTAGGGTAGAATCGATGTTAATGACGTCATAGTAAAAAAGAAAATTTCGTCTACCATATGATAGACGAAAACAATTGACCAATCAAAATAACAATCCAAAGATACTAATATTAGATATAGTAAATTTATACTATGTTGTATACGACGCATTTCAAGGAGTTACCTCTCATTAGCAGCATTAAAACCGAAACATTTGGAAGACCAAAAACCAAACTTATATTAAACAATAAGTACTCAACCAAAAATACCGAAATAGGAAGCCAAATTTCACCTCAGGAGATCTACCATGTGCAGTACAAGGAATGAACCCTTAGTATTTCTATTATTTTTGAATTTTGCTAAATACTGGTAATTTCTGTAACAAATCTATGAATAATCATGTCAGACAAGTCTGACGACTGGGTTGGCGAATACCCTCGGGGACCTAGGGTCCACCAGCAGAGGCATCATCCCAGGAGTTTCAAAATAACAATCCAAAGATACTAATATAAGATATAGTAAATTTATACTATGCTGTATACGACGCATTTCAAGGAGTTGCCTCTCATTAGCAGCATTAAAACCGAAACATAAGGAAGACCAAAAACCAAACTTATATTAAACAAGAAGTACTCAACCAAAAATACCGAAATAGGAAGCCAAATTTCAGCTAAGGAGATCTACCATGTGCAATACAAGGAATGAACCCTTAGTATTTCTATTATTTTTGAATTTTGCTAAATATTGGTAATTTCTGTAACAAATTAATGAATAATCATGTCAGACAAGTCTGACGACTGGGTTGGCGAATACCCTCGGGGACCTAGGGTCCACCAGTATGCATTACATCCAGTATTAAATTATTAGTTCATATATCAATTTAATGGGCTAATATATAATTGTTTATTACAAAAAATAAACCATGACGGGTTAAAATGCAAATATTACATGAATTACAGCTATATTCACAAATAACATAAAACACATAGTAATTAACTTGAATCTTACAACTTACAAATTAATAGAAGTCTAAATTTTAACTTAATGGGTTTAGTAAACGTACATTAAAAGTTGAATGAAACATACATTGATTACGGATACATCACAATTGATGCTACTATATTTTCAGACCTTTACCTGACAGATGAAACACTTTAAGAGTTATAATTGTATTCAAATTTCTATTGCTGTCAAAAAAATCATTTAACATGTTTAAATATAACTCTCAGGAACGCTTTTAATAATGCCTCCCGGAGACTTTCTAAGTCTATTTACAATTATTCCCTAAAATTAGACAAATACTATATATGATAAAATAAGACTCTAGAACACTTTTAATAGAATCATATGGACAAAGTTAAATGGATTAAACTGAGTATTATGGTCGATAATAATAAAAATAATACAGTTGGAACTGAAATGTTGCAAGCTTTGCACGTTTCTATTTTCTATATCTATAGAAAAAAAAACAATACCTAAGCAATTAGACAGTAAGCAAACACAACAAGACCAAAATCCAAAGACTAGCCGAATGGCAAACGAATACAATATCGATCCTTTTATATTTAATCGTTTAATTTTCTAGTCGAGATTTTATTAAACATTATACAAAACTATCTGGGCGTCATAGTGTATGGTTAGCGAATCGGACTTCAAAGTTGATTCAATTCCCGTTTAGGATGAAAAGATTCAGGGATCAAATTAAATTCGAACTATAGATAAAGAATGGTTTGCTTTTTAGCTCACCTGGACCAAGGCCATGTGTCCTTTTGTCACCACATGGCTACGTCGTCGGTCCGTCCTGACGTTCTGTTAACTTTTCACATTTTAATCTTCTCCTCTGAAACCACTGGGCCAAATGGAATTAAATTTGGCAGTAAGTAGCTATGTAATGTCCTGTATAAAGGTTGCTCATTTCGTCTCTATCGGACAACAGACAAGGCCACAATGGACAATTGTTGTTTCTGATTGGCTGAGTTTTCAAAAATCTTCTCCTCTAAAACTGCTTTGCCAAATGGAACAAAACTTGAAAGGAAGCATATATAGGAGGTCCTTTATAAATTTTCCTCATTTCGTCCCGATCGGCCTGCAAATATGGCCACCATGGGCAGTTCTTCTTTCTGATTGGCTGATATAAAAAAATCGCGTGGCCAAATAGAACGAAATTTGAAAGAAGCATCTATGGAAAGTCTTTTATGAAATACATGTATTCCATCCTGATTGGACGACAAGCATGGCTGCCATTGGCGACTCTTGTTTCTGATTGGCTGATATAAAATAATCTTTTTCTCTAAAACCGCTTGGCGAAATGGAACAACACTTGACAGGAATCATCTATGGGAGGAGTTTTACAAAGTTTCTGCATTTTGTCCAGATCAGGCGACAAACATGGCTGCCATGTACAATTCTTGTTTCTGATTGGCTGATTTAAAAAAAAAAATACTTGAAACTGCTCTGCCAAAATGAGCCAAATTCGACAGAAAGTGTATATGAAGGTCTTTTATCCCTCATTTTGTTCAAATTGAATAACAAATATGGCTGCCAAAGACAGTTCTTGTTTTCTGATTGGCTGATTTACGAAACAATCTTTTCCTCTAAAACCACTGGGCCAATTGAACCGAAACTTCACAAAAAGCAGTGTGGAAGGTCCTTTGCAGATTCCTTATTTTCTTTCAATTAAATATCAGTTAATAAGATATCTTTTTATAATTTATAAGATATCATATATTTTATGAGATATCTTATAAACTATATAAGATATCTTATAAAATATATAATATATCTTATAAACTTTATCAGATATCTGATATTTTTTTCTTTATAAGATATCTTATAAAAAATATGAAATATCTGATATATTCATAAGATATCTTGAATCATATATGTCGTATTTTTAAGTCTCCCAAACGAAGTTTGGAGACATTGTTTTTATTGCGTTTCTTATTCTTATTCTTATTATTATTATTATTCTTCTTCTTCTTATTATTATTATTATTATTATTATTATTATTCTTTCTCGCGCCGCCAACTTTGTCCGGGGCACTTTTGTACTTTATACTTGACCGATTTCAATCAAATTTTGTACAATGATAGTACCCCATGAGACGGAGACTTCGGTACTATAGGGGGTCTGAGGGGGGATCATGCCCCAGCCCCTCAAATGACAAAAGACTTAATATCTTGAAAACCATTGAGATCCCCACCCTATAACCATATATATTATTACTCCTTATGACAAGACGAAGCATTTGGTATCACATGGGGGTCTGAGGGGGTAATTCCCCGCTCCCCTCAATTGACAAAATACTTAATATCTTGGAAAACCATTGAGATCCCCACCCTATAACCATATATATTATTACTCCTTATGACAAGACGAAGCATTTGGTACCATTGGGGGGTCTGATGGGGTCATGTCCCACCCCCCTCAAACGACAAAACCCTTAATATCTTGAAAACCCTTGAGATCCCCACCCTATAACCATATGTATTATTACTCCTTATGAAAAGACGAAACATTGTACTTCTAAAATGATCAAAAGTTATAACCTCCATTACACCACACAATATTAGAATGACATTGCCTGCATCAAAAGACAAAATTTATATATTTTAATCAATATACATGTTGCAAAACTGAAAAATAATACTCATAAAATAGTCATTGTTATTGCATGAATGTGCAAAAATGACAACTGTGTGATTTATGTTTCAGTTTATCTTTTAATAATATGTTTGGGAAACTTCGTTTGGGAGACTTAGTAACAGTTCACTGTTACAATTATTACTTGTTTATAATATGAGATATTTGGTAAACTTTATAAGATGTCTTATATAATTTATGAAACATCTTATAATGAACATTTTATAAGATATCTGATAAGATTATAAGATATCTAATAAGATATCTTATAAACTGAATTTAAAACAACAATGATCGTCCCTTCCAACGCGATCAAATAATATCCAATCGTAAATTTCCTATACATGTATATTCGCTGCGGAATAGTTACAAACAATGGCGCCAATATTTCTCAACACATCTGGGGAGGAAAGAATAGCGAGTGTTGTTGGCATCGGATTAAATGTCATCGACGACACTAGTAAAGTATCTGTTAGTGTAATTTATTGCTTCACGAACATTCAAAAACCTCGTTTTCTCCATAGCCATTTTGTATGCATCACGTGATCTCTTTCTTGCAGTTCCAACTTATAAGGACCTCCCCCATTACAGAGAAACTGTATGGACCTGTGGAAGACCTATAGAAGCCAGATTTGTTGAGGAGACTGGCATTCAAGTGTAATGGCGAACGACAAGAAGAAGAAGAAGGACCTCTATTAATTCATATGTGTGTATATGAAAGATGACATCGTCCCTTTGGTATTAACATATTCAGATGGACTTCCAAATGTTCATAAAATTTTACGTAATAGGATGAAAACACTACACCAGTCTGAACGCATGAAGACAGTATTTCAGAGACCACCATTGGTTGCTTTTAAACGTGATAAAAATTTGAAAGACATTCTTATCCACAAAAAACAGAACAACATTTTTTATAAAACGAAGAATGTATCGGAACCGTGTGCTAAAAACTGTGCTGTTTGCCCGCATATGGTGGAATCAACTATATTTACAGATGTGGAAAATAGACAATATAAAGTAAAAGGTTACATAAACTGTCACTCGGCAAATGTTATTTATTCCATATTCTGTGATTCTTGTAATAAAACAGTTTACGTGGGACAAACTGAATCGTTGTATCAACGGATGATTCTGAATTTTTCAATGATCCGAACGAAAAAGTCCGATCCTGTCGCCGTTCATTTCAACTCCACAAACCATTCATCAGAGGATTTAAAGATTAAAGGCGTTGAAAAAGTATACGGTAGTGACACTTATCGGAAAGTGAGAGAATCGTTTTGGATTAAAAAACTAAATACGCTACATCCAAATGGACTAAATTCTCAAACTGACGTTTAAAGGACATGGACAGTCGGAAACTTTTCCTTTTTGTATCAAGATTTAGTAATCCATTTATATATAACATTTTTGAGTGAATCCCGTTGCTAGACGAACAGTTTAAACATTTATTATTCTAGGGCAATTTTTTCCATTCTGAAATTCTAGAACTGTAACGGAAGTAATTTTCTATAATTGTAACGTAATTCATTCTCTCTATTGTTACCCAAAACGTCATCTATTGTTACATGTACGCATCTATGTTACCAAGAGTTACTTTCATAATAAATTCCGCTGAGGAAAGCCGGCGACGGGCTGAAACGTCCGGAATTACGATTTATAGTTTTTATTTATATATATATATGAAGTTTTCAACTTTATAAGATATCTTATATTTTTATAAGATATCTTATGAAGAAAAGTTTATAAGAAATCCCAGAAACTGTATAAGATATCTTATAATGTTTGTAACATATCAAATAAAGTTTATAAGATATCTTGAAAGTGGAATAAATATAGATACGGCGTGCCATAACAAGCATCCTATTGAAGATCATCTGGCTACATCTAGATGTCTATTTTCGATAAGACATTCACTTCAGATATATGATATTGTCAAATTGACATTTACTCCTCTCCATCTTTTTCATATTTAATGTATGATCACTAACTAGAATAAAAACATTTCCAATACGTAAAACACATGTGAATAGACTACCTCTTTGTAACACCAATAGAAATGCTACAAACAAAATAGAATAATTGAAATCGGTTCATCTCATCTCGCTAGGCCAATGCGCAAGAAAACCGAATGGCAGGTTAGAATTGGATAGTCCATATAAATGGCAAAACGAAAGACAATCAAGGACAATGACAAACACAATTAACACAAAGAAACAAAAGAAAAACACAAGAATGATTAACTCTGATATTTTCATTAGATAAGTTCTAATCCGAGTCTCTTGTGTAGAAGTACCTTTCTTTTCATCGTACTTGTTAAACTGCCTTATGGGTGCCACGCCTCTTACACAATCGTCAGGATCTCAAATCATTTTTTTTCACAGAATATGTATTTTGATTTGTTTTGTAATTGAAAAAGCTTATATTTCTGACAGTTTAAATCTTATTTCCGCGCAACATTCTGTTCCATCAAATTCGCACAATTAAAGAAATTTGAAGGTTTCTCTGTGCAATAGACACATACGTATGTCATGTTGTTCCTGCAAAAGAACCAGAAACATCCTTATAGATTATCATTCTATACGTGATGTATGTTGTACATCTCTTTATAACCGTTAGATGCAAATATATATATCTAAAATCATAAGAAGTTCTGATGATTAGATAGTATCCATAGAATATGTATGAGAAAAAAGAACAAGAAATAAATTTAACCAAAATACAGAATATTACTTGCACAAAAGCAAAAATTTTCTATTATGAAATCAAATTATTGTCTGGGTAATACATGCGAGTCGATCACTGTAAAAGTTTGGCATTTTTCGAATTGATACTTGTAATGTTTTGTTCGTAAAAAAGGGGGAAAAACAAAAGGTTGTCTTGATGAGCCCAATAATATATATAATGCCAAGACTTCATGAATTATAATTGCAAGCTGCCGTACAGTATGAATTTCTATGCAATTCACTGTACAGTATTCAACAATTCGCTGTACAACGCAATGAAAATATTTTGACTGAAATCGTCCAGAATAAGCTATCTGTACAAAAACGTTGAATAAGCAATAAGTTATAATGACCGATAGTTTCTAATTTTTTTCACGAAATACGCGATATACATCTAAACTAGAATCGGTTTGAAGCGTTGTGCGATTGTTTTGACAGGTACCAGATGCATTTGTTAGTTTAAAACGACACAGAAGTCATTCTGGATGGTTACACATGCTGCAATTCATTGCTTATATATCTTACAAATTGATATATAGCTCCTTGACAACATAATACATGTATAAACACGAATAAATTATGAAACTCCTACCTGATGTGTGTTACCCGTCATAAAGTATGGTAAGTATACTGAACGGGAACTGCTTACCATTTTGGAGTCCACGAGTTAATCTTTATAGGAGCGGTACCAGTTTCATAAACGTTCGTACGACTATGATCAAGACTGTTCCCAGGACGTCAATAGATGGATGGATGAATTATTGTTTAACGTCCAGTGGCAACCAGTGGCAACCAGGTGCATACCAGGACGAGAACATGTTGATATGATAGTGAATATGATCCCTGCTTTGTACTAGACCGACACGCTTAGTCGGATTTTTAATGTGCTAGCCCACGAGGTAACTGTCCGCAGGAAGACATATCACCTCACTCGGACACATTATACTGACTCCGAGCCGACCAGTCTTTGCTCTTACTCCTAGATGCCGCGTGCTTGGCGGAGAAGCAGCAAATACCAGTTTTAATGTCTTTGGTTTGACCCGGCCGGGGATCGAACCCGCGACCTTCCGCACTCGGGGCGAGCACGCTACCACGAGACCACCGAGGCGGTCCGAAGTCAATAGAACAAAAACACTTACGAATAATAGCAATCGTACGATGTTTTACTGCACGAGTCTTTTTACCCTTTAAATTGCGTCTGTTGGATTGCTCCCTGTTTTACACAGAATTGCTAAAGAAGAACGGCCATTTTCCCTTGAAGTTGTCTAATGCATTTCAAAACCTCTTGGGACATAGCCTGGTATGTGGTCTCTTCAGATTTGCTAATATTTCCTTTCATTTGGTAGTAGATAAAACTGTGTTGGTTATAATATTCCAAAAAAGTAAAGTCAAGAAATACCAAAGGGATATTCGAAGGAGGGGAAAATCGAAACAACTGACAAACTCCAGAGAACAACAAAGGCAAGACCAAAACAATACATACACTACAATTAAAAACTAAAAACATATGAACAACATGGACTCCACCAAGAGATACAAAATGCTTGACAATAGATCCAAATGGCCCCTATCTATACGACTTTTGCGAGTAGAAAATGATAAAGCATAAAATTTCTGTTTGTTAACATAATAATGTATTGTATACAATCGTTTACAATAAAAAGTAGGTAAATATTGGACAATATATAAACAATGGATATGAGTGAA
This sequence comes from Mytilisepta virgata, assembly GCA_028015205.1. NCBI lineage: Eukaryota > Metazoa > Mollusca > Bivalvia > Mytilida > Mytilidae > Mytilisepta > Mytilisepta virgata. The sequence goes on along the minus strand of CM051511.1, from coordinate 35,842,608 downwards.
ACAAATACAGGGGAAATAGGCCATACTCTTTTATCAACTGAAAACAAGTTGTTGGAATTGGATAGACAAAATTTTAAACTCGCATAGTGAAACTGAAAGAGATTCCGAAGCTCTTCCCATTTTTTAAGTGGTTAAAAGAGTTTTTATTTTCTGTGTTATATGTCAAGGTTTTTTCATTTTCCATGTTATATGTCAAGGTTGTCATTTTAATCCACCTCATTTATAGGTTTGCTTTCATGTATTCTTGTAAATTTTTCCATCAGGAAACATCTAATGGTTAAAGCCTTCCCCTGCAATAAAACAGAGGCATATGAATATTTAACCATGAATTACTGGTTTACTGTACCTTGAAAGAAATGAAAGCTAACAAATTATAAATTGCATGGTTAGCGATCTTTGGCATTTTAATTTTCAAAAAATCTTAATTACTGTAAGCATGTAAATTAATCATCAAAGTACATGACTTATTCATATTTGCATATTTGGTTATGTTAGCTCATTTAATTCTCTAATTATAGTTTTTTGCTTTTGTTTCTTTTGTATCTTGTTCTAATGTTCTCACGCGCACTTATCCATCTATTCTATCAATAGTTCTTTTATCGTACAGCTTCTGTATTCTTTTGCCGATATTGAAAACCTACATTTTTTTCACCTTTTTAAATGTCAACGAATATCGGATATTGAGAAGTTAATTATTTCGTTCTTTTATGTCCATGATCCATACTTTTGGCTTGCTTTATTAATCAATCCAGATATTGGGTTTCTAATACTAAACACCAAGGGGTTCCGGATGGGTTCGGGAGGGGGTTATTTGCCTTAGTTATCTGAATTTTGGCTCGTCATGTCAAATAATTTTTGCCCTTAACATAATTGTAAAAATATGTATCCCTTAAAAGATACCTGGGCCTGAAAAATATTATTATTCTCCAGCTCAGTTGCTAGTATTTCGATACTAGCCCGAAATTGATACTTATTTACTGAAATTACAAAATCGTAAATTCCGTAGACGACCTATATGTGTTTTCAGGCAAAATTTAGACGTATCGCTATATAGAAATATCTGTTTGACCCTAAGCCATATTGGTTAATTCATTCATGAATTGAAAGTGGAAATTTGTCTCTTGTGCCTTACAACCCTCGGACATATTTTGCGATCAATATAACATGGAAAAACAAAATCATTGCACAAATATTTATTCTGTATTTGTTCCTCTACGTCGTCTTGATATGCAGACTCGCTGTCAACAGAAGTTTGGGTTATTGATTTGGTTTTCCACGAATTTTCATAAAGAGAAAAAATTGTCTAGATATATATTCGGGTATATTAACATTGGTATCAAAGATATTTTGATGGAAATGATATTTATTTTATGTATTTTCATAATCCAGCTGATCATTGTGCTAAGGCCACACCAAATTAATTTTTCGCTCTTAAAATAAAATAATGCCAAAAAAAAAAGGAAAAATACCAATTTTTACAATTTTTACAAAATACAAAATTTTAGGAACGGGCGAACATTTTTTATTTTTAATTTATTGAAAAATGAAAAATTTGGGGCGAATTTTCAGCCTTTTTGCAAAATCGGAGCGACGAAATACAAAGAACTAAAGATCAATTTTGTATTGCCTAATGTTTGTGACAATTGACGTTTTGAGAATCAGACAATTGGACGATGCCCTTAAATGGCGAATGTTACCAACGTAACACAGTGGTAAACAATCGGATAACTCGATTATGACCTAAATGTGAAAATCATTTTTTTAAAAACTAAATCTTATGCTTAAAAATAGTAAAATTAAAAGTATCCACACTTTTTAAATAACAAAAATTACAATTAATATTTAAAGCAGACTTGACTTTATAGCAAATAAATAAAATAAGAAAAAAAGTAAATAAATAAAAAAAAAGATAAGGCGTACTTTTCACTTTCGATATCCGGCATTAATAATAATGACAATTTTAGAACAGATACTTTTAGGTTTCGTCAATTTAGAAGTTGAACCTCTTTTCAAAACAGACTTTTAGGAAATACATTAATACTTGAAATCCAAACAAGTACGTGAATTAAAAGGTCATTCAGTACTCGTGAAGTGATTTTCAGCTATTAGGGAAATTAACACATCGTCTTAGGAAGAAATTTTCAATTAATTAATGTACATGGTATATGGATTTCAATGTTAACATCAAAGATTCTATTATTATCATCTAATGCATATTAAACAACAAACTGAATAATTATTACTTTTTATATCAAGTAATTACGTAGGATCGAGAAATCTTTTAGTTTTCAAATTAAAGTGCTCGAATTTTTTCAGGTTTATGATGCCATAAATGGGATTTCATTAAAAAAAACTTATTTTATGTATAGACATGTCTTTCAAGTTCCCTCTTTAGAAAAATGAATTCGATAAAACATAATTTTTTTTAAATGAACTAACTGATATATCATATCGAATGAATTGTACAAGTCTGGATTGTTTAACAGTTCTTCGGGATTTCTATAAAAATGGTGCTTTTTGTTATAGAAAAACTGTTGGGCAGGAAATGTATTAAAATTAAGCGAAGATGGAGGAGATGAAACAAATGAATTTGCAATTAGCGAATGAGTCAGCATTCGTGCAATATTTTCGTCTAAATGAAACCATGTTCACATTTAATAAATGAAGATAAGAACTGCCAATCACGCCTTAAACAAACCCAGTTGAGATCTTTGAAATTGACTTCGACATATGTTCAGCACAGCATGGTCTCTTAGTAAAATTTTCAAAATATCAAACATAATTACAATAGTTTCGTTATCCGCACTGTTGGCACACATTTTGTATTTATTACCAATACTTTTGTTTTATTTAGAATTTCGACTTGATTGACCATGCAATACGAAGTTTATATTTCACAAATGGGAATAGATATTTTCAGTCAATTCATGTATTACTTGAATTGACTCTTAATCGGAGTTGACACTCCACCGGATTTTCCCAACTTGCAATTTCAGGGTGACATAGAAATTAAAAGTTTGGTTCAACCAACAGATGTTCCCTCGAAATCACACACGGACAAAACACAGATAAAACAGCATTAAATAGAAAAAAAAGAAAGTTGCTGTCATTCCTTTAAAAGCCACTTATCTCATATAGGACAAGAGCTTAGTCAGATATGATTTGCAGAAAGGTAATTTCATAAGGAATTCTGAGAAAAAAATATCGTCGAAAAAGCGATTATACTATCTCGAGTTTTCTGGCGAGTTAAAAACGTGCTGTACATGTAGTTTGTTGTGTTTCTGTCATTGTATTTGCAACATGCTGGATAAATGTTGAAAAAGACTTTGTATTTTCACCACTTTTTGTAAAATGTATGGGGTACAGAACACCTAATGGAGTTAACTCTTTAAAAATCAGCTGGTCGTTTTAATCACATACTATTAGTAAAGAGAAACATAAAATCCTTATCGAACCAGCAATTTTAATTTATCAGTAGGATATAAAACTAACTGACAAGATTCTCATTGTTTCCATGCTAGGTCACATGTGGTTGTTGTCACCCCTGTACATAAATGTGAATATCGAAGCAAGTTTTATTTTGTACTTCCGCTATGAAAAGAATAGAGGAAAAGATATAAAAGAAAAAGTAAATGTACAAACAAGGAAACACAAAACAAAACAGCGAGATTTTGAAAAGGTGCATTAATTGCCACACGCAAATGATTGTTTTCTTTTCTGTTATAGATTAAAGTACCCGGATTTAATTCCTACGAGCGAGCAAGCAAAATAATCAAAATAATATGCCAACATCCGCTGATGAAAAGAGATAATTAAATTAAGTATTGATGCAAAATAAAAAAAGCCTAAGCCAAAGTCTTTCATCTGTTATTCTAGCAGAACAATACATGACCTAATACCTAGTACTTATGCTGATGTCAGGACTGTGTTAGATAAAAAAAAACAAATTGTGTATGGTTCTTGTTTATGCATATAAGGCAAGAAATCTTGACCCTTAGACAAAAGCAGTAGGTACGCGTAACAAAAGTCCAAACAAAGAAACGCCTCTTTTATTTCTGTTCTTCCCCTTAATGTCACGACACCGAAAAAACTCTAAGCCTTACTACAAACTCTTTCAACGGAATGTTTGTTTCAAGTACAATTTCCTTTATCGTGTAACAGTAGAGCATGATTTGTCTCCCAAAATTACCTACCGCACCAACCGTGGATCGAACCCGGAACCTTTGCTTCAGTAGTCCAACGCTCTACCAACTGAACTAAAGGAGTACTCCACTAGTACAGCTAATGGAGGATGGTCATAAACCTGTTACGGTTCTATAACTTATATCGTAAACGAGGGAAGACCCATTACAATCGTTTAAGCTATTTAGCTCAGTGGTCAATACTGAATTCATTCATCTATTCTACAGTTTGTTATTGCTTTGGCTATCGATACGACTAGCTCGAGGAAACGCTCGACGAAATGCGCATGTCTAAATATACTGTCTTATTGGTACTCAACATGAAGTGAAGCTAGCGCAGTGAAAAATATTTCACCAGGGGACCAGGTTAGTCGCTGAAGTGTCCAAATGCGCATGCATCAGATCTAGAATGGCCGTCATTAGTATGCCGCTGAATTAAGAGACATGCGCCCAAAAGCGCATGCCTCAGAGTAACTATCATATTGGTACTCATCATTCTTATCATGCCGCTGAATTAAGAGACATACGTCCAAATGCGCATGGCTCAGACTAACAGTCATATTTGTACTCATCATCCTTGTTATGCCGCTGAATTAGGAAAAATACGTTCAGATGCGCATGACTCTGAATAACTGTCATATTGGCACTTATCATTCTTAGTATGCTACTGCAATCGAAGGACAGAACTATGCACGTGGGTACTCTTAATTAAAAAAAAAACTCTAGCATCAGTTTCATTGCCATTACCACTCAGTGGTAAAAGTATTCGCAGACCTGTTTACTAGCCTGAATGATGCCTGTCAGTAGAATTGTCAGTAGTTTTGCCCTGTTGTCAGTAGCACTGTCCAATGATTGCAGCCAAGCGGCACGAACCTGCTATGTGCGCAAGAAAAATCACGTTTACATGTAGAGCAATACACAAATGTAGGACCCTCCTTTGAAGGCCGGAAAGAAGGAAGGTTTCCTTGATACATTCTCTAAACCTTTGGCAAGATTTTTTTGCTGCTGTTGACCCCGAAACATTATTATTGTCATTAGTTGGTCTGGTCTGATCTGTCTTTTTGGACATGCTTGCCACCATATTGATTTATTTGACCTTGTCTCAAAGATGCTTTAAAGCATAAATATTCTGCTGCTTTAAAGCATTTAAGTGATCCAGAGGGAATTTTACACATTTTGTAACAAAACGAAAATTTTCCGAACAAGCGAATTGACAACCATAGATTTGGAAATGAAAATCGTAGTCCGAATTTTTTCACTAAAATCCGTAGAAACTACGTCAAAATCGTAGATGTAAACACCTCTGTATTAGTATGCGCACAGATATGATTGCTAGCCGTAAAGAACATTAACTTTTATATACTAAATATTTATATCTCTGACTTTTAGAAAAAAGTTTCCTTGAATTGTCGGATACAAATTTGATGCATATATTGTCACGGTATGTTCAAAGGTTTGAAACAATTCATCTCTCGTCATCAATGCAGATAAACCAATTTATTTGTTACAAAAAATGATACTATCTCATTAAATTTTAAGTCATGCAAGCTTTATTCCAAAATGACGATATTTCTTTTAATTAAAAAAAACATTCTCTTTGTTTGTGATATGTATCCACTAAAAACACGTTTGTTTTTCATGTTATTCGTTTGGTGTCATTTGTGAATCGAACTTTTCTTGGAATATGTGACTTTTAGTATAGTAAAGTCAGCTTGTAACCTCACCTTCTGTCAAGCAAATCTGTTTATAATTCAAATGAACAAAAACGAACAGGATTTTCTGGTTAATCCTATTTTTTGAACTGAACAAATACTCTTTTCTTTATCATGTTTGTTATACTTTGTTATACAAATCAAATCAAATCAACTTTATTTCATATAAATCTAATTTCAATTTCAATTTCAATTATTTATTGATCATAGAATCCAACATAGGATTATCAATCAAATACAATATAAAACAACAAACATCAATTATATGATCAAAATAGACACAACATTAAACATAAAGTTTTAAATGATTAACTGTAATCAACTGTGAATATCTCGACTGAGTACCTAAAACTTTTTATAAAATTATTATTATTATTGTCTAAGGGAGCAACCATTTGATTTTTATGGGGAGCATAGAAGTAATCTTAATTCCTGCCTTTTTTTCAGCAAAATTTCGAGACTGCCGTTTTTTTCCACAAAATTTTGCATCCTGCCTTTTTTTTTCAAATTCCTTCCAAATACGGCTAAACAGCGCTAAACCTTTTAAGGCTTTTTCAATAATTTTCGATGTAACATTACTAAAACCTTTACTTTTTCTTTTAAAAAATGACACTATTTTTTGTCTCGGTTGCGACGAATGTCGCTGAAGTCGAGACATAGGGTTTACTTTCCGGCGATGGCGTAAATTTTTAAAACCCAAACATAACAGCGCTACACTATGATATAAACTTGCAGCCGTAGACTTGACCTCATTTTAATAGTTCATTCACTTCATAACCTAAAACATTTTTTTACATCATATCTAGTTCTTAGTCTGTCACATGTCACCCGACCTTGAACCCATTTTCAAGCTGGAGTAAATTACGTTACACTTTCGCGATTAAATCCATTTCCCAGCAACTTTTATAACCAGACTCACCAATTCTGGTCTATAAATAGTTCTTGGTGGGTACATGTACATGCTCACTTAAGAGTTTTACCATTCTACTTGACTATTAATAATGATTTTTCAACACGAAATATCACAACTGATATGGAAATAAAATCTTAAAAAGTAATTAGGCTGCAATTTCTGAATTATAAGATTTATTATTATGCTATATAAATACTTTAGTATTAATTATGAAATGGTATTTAAGTCCAGGATTTTTTTAAAGCCCCCGTTCAAAAGAGAAACTGTTAACACACGTGTGTTGTTCTGATGTATCGGCTATCACAAAGGTCCTTTGTTCAATTCTCTAAAATTGCATGGAGCAAATGCGACGCCGTATATCGACACTATTTGCGAGGATGGTCTCGGAAAAGGATGCTAGTCTGTCGGATGGGGACGAAAAATAGCTGTCTCGTGTTAAGGGAGAGCAACACCCTTAGCACGTTAAAGACTGCCCTATAGACAAAAAAAAAAGAGTAAAAAAAAGGCTAAATTGCCGTTATACGGGGACCGATCTAGCAACCGCCAAGTGGAGAGGGATTAGAATATGGCCCCAAGACTACAATTAGAGCACACCGTGTTTCTTCCATTTTTTATTTTCTACCCCTTATTAAAGCATTTTTAAATGGTTTTTGTTCTATACTTATAGTAGAATGTTTAGGGTGCCGTCTGTTGTCTTCAAGAATTCTGCTACCCTTGGAGATGTTTTTGCCAATATTTTGAGTTAGCACTGATGAATTGTTTTCAAATTTTGATATTATGACATGAAATAAGTATACTTCAACAGGACAAAGATTTTCAAAATTGCGCAGGTGCGATTTTTTTAATTCAATTTTATTTTAATATGAAAATGCACTATGAATTAATTGTGGTTTCGGACCATATGCTGATATATAACTTATTTCTCAATCCACGATAAATAGCTAAACCTTGTGAAATTATATTTGTTCCTTAAAAAGTGTTTTGTGAAAGTCTAGAAAAATGAATAATAAATGGTATTTGGTTCAATTGATGCAAAATCTTAAAAACTAAGTCATGAAGGTAACTATGTGTTTATTTGCAAATATGAAAAATGTACATCGAAATTAACAAGATAGTAAAATTTCAGCAAAAAATCAGTAGAGGAACTTTATTCCTTTAAATATGGGCTGAAGAAAAATACTAATATACTTTGTTAATATATATTGATCATTTGTCATTTTGCTTAATTTCTTCTGTTACGGTTTTTAACATCGGACTCGGAGATCTTTTGAACTGAGGTTTACTTGTGTATCGCTGTGTGTTTGTTTATTCCACATTGGCTAGAGGTATGGGGGGGGGGGTTGAGATCTCACGAAACATGTTTAACCCCGCCGCATTTTTTGCGCCTGTCCCAAGTCAGGAGCCTCTAACCTTTTTTAGTCTTGTGTGTTTTTTAAATTTTGGTTCATTTTTATGTTTCGGAGTTTAGTGTGCCGTCCATTTTGATGAACTAGTATACATGATTGTTTAAGGGCCAGCTGAAGCCCGCGCCTCCGGGTGAGGGATTTTCTTGCTGCGTTGAAGACCCATTGGTAGCCTTGAGCTGTTTTCTGCTCTTTGGTCGGGTTGTTGTCTCTTTGACACATTCCCCGTTTCCATTCTCTATTCTAAACAATATGATTGGTAGTCTGAAGAACATTAACCTGTGTATATAAAAAAAAATGTTTCCCCAACCACGCATGAAGAATTTTTCCTTGAACTTTAAAACAGATTACTCTAATTTATTATGAGTTTTCAATTGCAAATTTCTATAACCTTATTAAAATCACACAGTTCTGTGAAATTGCTTATTCACAATGTCATATTTAGATTAAGGAATAAAACATTTGTTCATTTACAAATTTGAATTTTGTACAATAAGAGGATTGAATATTTATAATCATGTCGACTTCATTCAATGGAATAATTAAAGTTATATAGATGCGAGAACGCATCAATTTCTAGTATTATTGCCGGAAGCGAAGAAAAGTTCTTTTAGACAAATTTTTCAATGAATAGAACTTTTATGTCATTGTTCTATCAGTGTTTAAAGGAAATTCTGAGAGAATTTTTTCTTCAATGAACTTCCTTCTAAAAGTTTTTTTTTCTAAGATTTCTTTTAAAAACAAATTCAATAAAAATAAGGAAAAACAAATGCCCACTCATGTTTAACCTACATAAATTAGAGACGAAAATACATTTTTTTACAAGAATCTTCCTTCCAATTTAAGAAAATATTTACTGAAAATACGGAATAAACAATGATAAGTACTTTATGGAGAAACCAAACTTATTTGAGAATACGAGCTACAAAAGGACTACAATGGACATATATCTCGTGAATTTATTTGCAGAATAGCCTTCAAAGTCCAACCAGTGATAATTGTGTAAATGCCTACAATATATGACAGTATTTCAATTTTTACCGGTAATAAAAAGACATTTCAAAGACAATATTCTGCTAAACCATCCTACTAGCTTTCATCTCCCCGTGGTGAACATGAGGCAACAGCTCTACATGTATTTGTATTTAGTATCTGGCTAACGGTTCGAAGAGGTTATCAAATTAAGTCGCGGTAATGTATCCCGAAGTCGCGTTAATATGGCCCTTTTAATATTCGCGGTAATGTAGCACTTTCAGTCGCGGTAATGAAAATTTCGTAAATGTCGTGGTAATGTATTGCGTCCATATAAAATTTGGAATGTTGTCCTGAATTAGCACGTATCGGTCTAAAACATTTTAATTTCAAACAAACATGTTCTCCCGTTCTTCCTTTGTCACTCTATGCCCAAATATATTTTTTTACGCAGGTAGGAATTTTATGATTCCCCCCCTATTTTTTCAACTTAGAAGGCGGCCATTTTGAAAATCTATACAGATTTTTCTCTCTCTATTTTTGAATATTTAATTACGGCCATGTTGAAAAGTTTTAAAATCAGCTTGCAAATATACTAATGGTGCCATATTTTTGTGCCAAGTATCGTTTTAATCGGGTCATCCCTCTCCGAGAACACTCGCGAACAAAAATTGACTTGAGAAGAAAGAAGAAACCAGAGGCTCCATGGAGCCTGAATCGGTCACCTGGATTTAAGGTGACCACAACTGACAAAGAACTTCTAGATAAGATCTGTAAGGAGATATTCTACAGTGTCCAGCTCTTCTAGATAAGATATGTAAAGAATTCTTCCAGTGTCCAATGTTAAAAAAGTTAAACTGTGGCAGCTAGCTTTGATTCGGATTCGGCAGGAAAACATAACTTTTGTAGCAGATATCTATCAAAGGATCTTCATGCAACATTCAATTGGCTTAGTATTTTCTGACAAGAAGACCTTTGTACAAATTTCCCGGTCCAATGTAAAACTAATCCGGCTGTGCGACCATCTTGAATTTTAGATCGGCACATAAAACAAAAATTCTGTAGTGGTCTATCAAATGATCATTCACACATCAAATACATCCCAATTGGCTTAGTAGTTTCTGACAAGAAGACTGTACAAAATTCACCATGGGATCCAATGTTAAACTAAGTCCGGCTGTGGCGGCCATCTCAAATTTTCGATCGGCACAAAAACATATCTTTTGTAGAGGTTCATTCAAAGCTTGTTAATACATAAAAACATTTCAATTGGCTTGGTAGTTTCTGTCAAGAAGAAATTTCCCCATAGTGTCCAATGTAACTTAGTCCGGCTTGAATTTTCGATCGACACAAAAAACATAATCTTTGTAGAGGTTTATCCCAGGATCATTCATGAAACAAACCAATTCAATTGGCTTGGTAGTTTCTGACAAGAAGAGCTTTAGATAAGTCCAACCAGAACGAATTATCTGCCCATGGTAGCCATGTTGAATATCCAATCGGCACAAAAAACATACATTTTATACAGAACCCTCCAATTAACATTCATGCCAAGTTTGGTTGCTTTGGATTTTTTCAATGACATTGACCCTCCATATTTACTTGTACAGGGCCATGAACCATATGAGCCAAAAAGTGCATTTTCACCTATGTTCTATTTTTAGCCATGGCAGCCATGTTTCCCCATGGATAAGAAAATAAAGCAAAAATTTATACTAGATACCCTAAGGATCTTTCAACCTAAGTTTGCCTGAAATTGATTCTGTACTTTCAGAGGAGAAAAAATGTGAAAAATTGTCTTTAAAGGGCAAAAACTCCTATAAGGGTTCAATTGACGATTTTGGTCATGTTGACTTATTTGTAGATCTTACTTTGCTGAACTTTTTTGCTGTTTACAGTTTGTCTTTATCTATAATAATATTCAAGATAACAACCTAAAACTGTAAAATTTCCTTAAAATTAATAATTCAGGGGCAATAACCCAACAAAGGGTTGACCGATTCATCTGAATTTCATAGCAGGTAAATCTTGTCCTGATGAACATTTTTACCCCCATGTCAGTTTTGCTCTAAATGCTTTTGTTTTTGGAGATATAAGCCAAAAACTGCAGTTTACTCCCCATGTTCTATTTTTAGCCATGGTGGCCATGTTTCTTGACGGACAAGAAAATAAAACATAATCTTTATTCTAGACACCCTTAGGAATATTCAAACTAAGTATGGTTGTAATTGGTTCGAAGATCTTTGAAAAAGTTTACTACAGACGATGGATGCCAAGTGATGGCAAAAGCTCACGTCCTTTTAGGACAGGTGAGCTAAAAACTAACATGTATTTTCAATTTTCCAGGTCTGCTATCTTCAACAAGGAAAAATTTAGTCAAATCGAATTAAGAAAGGACATGTTAAATTAAAAAAATTGACTGTTTCAGTATGTCAGAAAATATGTCCTTTCAGAAATACTCAAAATCCAGATGCATTTGTATTTTTTTTCTACAAAATTGGTCTTATTTTTTGGTACTATTTGTATTTGAGAGTAACTGCAGTCATAAAAGCCACCCTCCCTCTTTTGCAGGTTTTGTCACAGTAGAAAAGTGTTGTTACTTCATAAATTTCATGTAAACTTATTAATGGCTACGATGTACCAATATTACACATGCATGACATCTAATTTGTTTACGAGCTTGTAAGTAAATCCTGTTCCTAAACTGTATTTCGATTACTCTTACATTAGATTGACTTTATGGACCACAAGATAGGTGTCTGACAAAATGTATATGGGTCAGAAAGTTTTAACCTTTCCAGGGCAGAGGGATCAGTTCTGGTTTTAAAGGAACTTTGTGTGATCCATACTTTTTAGTTTCTACTGTTTGTATTCTTCGTTGTCAGAGACTTTAATTGCACCTTCTCTAGTTATTCTTGTCCATTTTAGACATTGTATAAAAACATATCTTATTGTCGTCTGCCATGGAAGAACATATGCACAGATTTCATACTTGTAAGTTATCTCATTTTATTCCGAGATTCCTCAGACGTCAAATGGCCAGTTCTAGAATTTGCTAGGGCAGTGGAATGTTATAGCACATATATAATACTGGGTAAGTTGCAGTTTCTCTCCAGAATCCGCACTTACAATGAATCAGCATTTTAAGACTAATGTATTTATTTTCTACCATAAACCACAGGCAGTTGTTTCTATCAATAACCAGATGGAACAAAAGTCAACTGTACATTTGAGCTTTCACAGAATAAGACGTCCTTTGACCTCACATGGCCTCTTTTATAATTGGCTAGGGCTGTGGGACATCAAAGTCCATATATTATAGTTGGAAATTTGGAGCTTCTGATCAGAATCGGCACTAATCAGTTTACTAAGGCTAATATACATGTATTTATTTTCTTGTTTCTATCAATAACCGGTAATAACAAAAGTCAACCGTATTTTTAGCTTTAAAGGAATAGGGCATTGGTCAACTGAATACACATTTTAATAAATATTCCAGTCAGAAAAATTAAACAGGAAACAAAAAATATACAATTTATTAAATGAATATGCCATTAAACCGTCTCTTGTCTCTCTGTATTGTCCTTATATAAATTTTCGGCACAATCTTTTATGGCGAACTCTAATTCTTCCTTGAACTGTTTCTTGGCATTTCTTTTACAAAAATTCTGCAAGATAAACAATGTTGTACATCAAGTGATTTTTAGGTTTCAACAAATTAGTATACTACTGTGTGTTTCTTTTCATGTGACGCTGCAGAATATGTGCAAGTTATTTATCCGAAAATTTGATCCATGTTGACCATTAAGACATACGGAATTGTTATTTTAAAACTACAGAATAATAGTAAGATCGGAAGTATTTCATGTAGAATTTAGTTGCCGAAGTATGTGAGACACGCAATCATGCCGAAATTTTCAGTAATATCTGTTATCTCTTTATAAATATCATATTTTTTTTAAATGTCACTAATTGTTCATCCAACCAGAACCAATATCATTTGTAGAGCTCCTTCCATACATCATTCCTATCAAGTCTGGTTACAATTCACAAAGTAGTTTCAGAGAGATCAAAACGTGAAAAGTTTACTGACAACGATGGACGACACTCCCAAGGCGATGACATAAGCTCAGATGGCCATTAGGCCAGGTGAGCTAAATTAGAGGCTCACCTGAGCCTGTATCGCTAACTGGCTTTTATTATGCCATTTGAAAATGTAAGCTCTTTGTATCCTCCACAAGGCTGTTAGAGAAATGCAAAAAAAGGTGGATCATTTGCATATGTCTTTCCACGTGAGATTCCTGCCAACTTTGGTTACAGTCTGTCCATTAGTTCCTGAGCAATTGACAAAAAAGTCTTTTCCCATACTGTTAAAATTGAAATTTTGAAAAGCCGCAGCCATTAGTTGAGCATATGAATTTCAACCAAAAGTGGATCGATTGTAGAGGGTATTGTTGTCATCAATCCTGTAAAGTTTCAAAACATTTCAAAATTTAGTTTCAGAAAAGAAGATTTTTGAAAATTGGCCAATAAAAATCAAGGATGACCCCTAGTTGCCATGTTGTTCATCCAACCAGAACCAGTGGTGGATCGTTTGTAGAGGTCCTTCCGTATATCAAGTTTGGTTACAATCCACCAGGTAGTTCCAGAGAACAAGATCTTAATGTGAAAAGTTTAAGGACGATGGACAGCGGACATAAAGTGATGACATACATGTAAGCTCACATGGCCTATAGGCCAGGTGTGCTAAAAACGGAGGTGAAGTCAGGTAGTCCAAAAACAGACCATTAAATAGAAGCAAACTTTCATAGTAAGATAACATTGTGTGTCAACTTCAGAAAAATGATGTTTAATTAAAGGCTAATAGCCACATAAAAATGATGTCTGCTTAATATAAACCGTACATACTCTAATTATTCTACACTAATAAAATACCACTATTTTTTAGGAAATGGGAAAATCGTTGAAAAATTTGAGTTTTTGTCTTTCTGTTGACGAAATAAACAATCGATAAGAACTGAAACTGTCACCACCTTATAACAACGGTCATAACTTTGACAATTTTGAAAGTGTCAAAAAATAAGAGTTATTAAAAAATCCAATTTCCTTGAATTTTCGAAAATGTCGAATAATTAGGCCATCGAATTATTAGGGTTATAACGCTAATTAAGGCAAAAGGTAGGGAAGGTTAATAAATATATGTACCTTTAAGAGTTTTATCTGTTCATTAAGTCTTGTTCGGTCAACTGAATCATCTTTGAATACTGCATATTGTCTCAATTTCTCTTTCAGCGTCTCATTTTTTATTGTTTTTAACAAGTCTTCTTTCAGTTTCCTTTCAAATGACATGTTTTTATCTAAAATATCCATCTCTGGATGAAGTATTTGTAATAATTGGAGCAAATCTGTGGCATCATCAATCCTAAAAAATAAAAAACCATGAATAGAAAAAGCAAAATACGTGGCAATAGAGATATCAAAATCTAAAGTAAGTGGTACCAAAGATTTCAAAATCCAAAACAAGAGGCTTCATAAATATCATAATGAAAAATAATTGTGCCCTCCAAATCCACCAAAATAACGGCACAACATTTGTCAAAATCCAAATAAGTAGAAACAAAGACCTAAATATCTAAAATATGTCGCATAATAAATCTCAAAATCAACTTTCAAACTAGACAATTTGATTCCCCCGCACTGAGCCAACCATAGTGCAATTAACCTCAATTAAGGACAGCTTTCAAAGTGTTGCAGATAACATTTGAAATTCATGTTGTTGTGACTTGGAGACACAAATGATGCCCCCGAATTTTAACTGCTCCTCTTAGTAGGACAAAAGAATGCAAAAAGACACTTTTGTGCCAAATTGCAGGAACATATAGAGTTGGAAACCAAAATGAATAACTACCCCCCCCCCCCGCTCCCCCCCCCCCCCCCCCCCCCCCCCAAAAAAAAAAAAAAAAATTGAAAATAATTCTCAGACGAATTCAATTCTAGAACACATATCAGGCAATATAAAACTCTCTACCTTATATAACCTAAACATCTGACATTCAATAATATTTACCTGAGTGGAACTACTGATAAAAAATGAAAAAATGGACAAAATTGTAATCCCTGACAATATCCACCTATTGAATATGTGTATAAACACCCTGCAAAATGTGAACTTCCTAGCATTAAATCTGTAGGTGGAGTTATGTAGAAAAGTCATATACCGTCAATGCTAAAATTAGCCCCAAAAATGACTATGTTTAACTACCCTCCAAAAAGGTAAAATTTGACAAAAATTTGACCCCTGACAATATGCACCTCTTCAATATGTAAACAAACACCCTGCAAAGTGTGAAGTTCCTAGCATTAAATATGTAGGAGGAGTTATGCGGACAAGTCTTATACCCTCAATGCTAAAATTTGCCCCAAAAATGACTATGTTCAACTACCCTCAAAAAAGGTTAAAATTGACAAACATTTAATCCCTGAAGATATCCACCTCTTCAATATGTGTAAAAACACTCTAGCCTTAAATCTTTAGTAGGAGTTATGCAGACAATACTTTACAATTAGTAATATAGGGGCCATATATAATGATCACTAGTCTGTCAACGCTGAGGTTGTGAGTTAAAATCTCACCTGTGGCGAGTGTGTTCAACTCTGATCTTAATTGACAAAGTTTGCCAATTTTCCTATCGAAGGTCGTTGGTTCTCTCCGGGTACTCCACCAATAAAAACTGGCCACCGCGAAATAGCCAAATGTGCTGAAAACGGCGTAAATCCCCAACTAAACAAACAAACAAACAATTAGTAATATGGCAGCTGAATTATGTTACTTATCTATTTTTCGGTTTTCCATTGTTTGTTATCATCCATGCTATCCCCATATCTGGATATAAGCTGACTAAATTGGCCTTTTGGAGGTTTTTTCATCATGTTACTAATCAGAATTTCCAATTATCGGGTTATTAGTATTGAAATGTAGAGTGCAGAAAGGTAGTTCCCAACTTTAATAAAAAACATTCTGGACTACTGTCACGCAGACAGCTTCCTGATTTTTATATGGCAACTAGTATAAATTGATAGGGAATGACCATAGGAAGACCACCACCCCCCCCCCCGCCCCAACCCACCCTACCTCCCACCCCCAAAGAATAAAATAAATCCAAGACTAAACATAAATGGGCAAAACTGGTATTTATTTATTATTTATTTAGCAAAATAAAGAAAAACATGCATAAGCAAAAAAAAACTGACAGGATCTGAGATCAATTCATCAAAGCACTCTCCTCTCCACCCCAACCCCCTCCCTCCTCCCTAAATGCACACCAAATCAAAATGGTCCCTTCCTAAATTATTTTTTTTTCATATAATAATGATATAATACATGTTTTGTGTACTTACAAATTATTCTGAATCATATCAATCAACAGAGGTTCTACATTTTTTGTCCAAGCATAATAAAATATCATTGGTCCAAAAAATCGTGTTGACCATAAATAATTAAAATTCCTATTCTCAGCAATGTGATCATATATTCTGTTACACACCTGTAAAGAGGATGATTAAATCTGAAATTTCACATTCATTCACTCCTGATTTCATGAAAAAAGACATAGATTACTTGTGCATTATACAAGTCAGTTTTTATAATATTATGTTACTGCAAAAGCAAAAATTTATTGAAGACCTCAAATGTTTTACAGATTTTTCTCATGTCTTATTTACAGCAAAATATTTCAGAAAAGAGCTATTTACATTTTCAATTAACCTTTTAGGTAAGTCGATATAAAATTTTGTAACATACTTCATGAAGTAAATCAGCAAAAAAAATGAAATCAGTTTGGCCAAGAAAAATATCTTTGTTGTACTGAAAATTGGTATTAAATTCATCTTAAAATCTTAAGCTATGCTTACTCTATTCAACTTCAGAAAGATTCAAATGATATACAATGCTCTTGTAAAACTTCTACCTCTTTATCCTTAAAAGTCTGCATTTTATGGCTCTACCCAACCTAATTCCACCAACTTACCCTTCTGAAGTCTAGGTGGTCTGGCTATTCCTTACCTATGATTACTTACCTTTTTGAAGTCTTGATTAAATGGCATTTAATATATTTTATATCTAAACAACTTACCCCTTATAAAGTCTGGACTATCTGACTTAACATAACCTATTTTTTCAGAACTTACCCTTATAAAAAGTCTGCATTATCTGGTTCTACACAACCTATTTTATATGAAGTTACCCTTCTGAAATATGGATTGCCTCTGCTCCAAACATCATGTATCTACACAACATACCCTCATAAAATCTGAATTTTCTAGCTCTTTTGCAACCTATGTTTATGAATTTACCCTAATAAAGTTGGGATTATCTGGTTCTAAACGTCCTATATACACTGATGTAAACCTATACAACTTAACTTATAGTCTGGATAATATGCCTCTAAACATTCTGTATCTGAACAACTTACCATTTTAAATTCAAGATTATCTGGCTCCACACATCCCCTGTTTATTTAACTTACCCTTGTAAAGTCTAGATTCTAGCTCTTCACAAACTTTTTCTACCGACTTACCATTATAGTTACAAAGTCTGGATTATCTACGCTCCGAACATCCTGTACCTACATAACTTACCCTTATGAAATCTGGATTATTTGGATTATCTGGCCATACGCAACCTATGTTTACTTACATAACCTTGTAAAGTCTTGATTCTAGCTCTTCACAAAAATTTTCTACCGACTTAATCTTATGGATTATCTATGCTCTGAAAATCCTGTATCTACACAACTTACCCTTATAAAGTCTGGATTATCTGGTTCAAACTGTAAACAAGCTCGGTCCAAAATATATCTGTAGTTGTACTCATGCAGTATATGCTACAATACAAATTCACAATACATCTTACATGTACCTATATATACAATTTTAAATTCTCCGAAAATATAAATTTTATTTGTAAGAGCCTTAGAAACAGGAAGAAATGCTAGATAAACAAGCCTTCCTGGCCCCATGAAATATCGTGAAAATGGCACATTCTAGAGTATTTTAAGCAGGTGATTTCTGGTGCAGAATCTAGAGTGAACATGAAATCTAAAGCATTGTGAACAAGAGCACAATGTAAACTTTCATTGTAAGTGAACACAAGGATACCAGGAGATTATTTTTGGCTACTAGCAAGCATTCCAAAAATTATTCAACACACTTTATTTGGCTTGTTACAGGACCAGTTGCAGGATAAAAGAATACTGTAAATTCGGAAATTATTGCGATGTTTTCATTATTGCACAAAATGTGACAGGGTTGTAATCGCAATAATTTAAACTTGCATTTTGAAATTTTTAAAATGATTCATATGGTCTTCGGACGCAGCTGATAAGATCTATATGCATCCCAGGGACGCATGAGTTTGAAGGATGATGCATCCAGTCCAAATTTAGTGTGTCCAGGACGCATGTACGTGCCTTAGCGAGAACCATGATATGAATGAAGCGGGATCAATATTGCAAAAATTAAAATCACAATAATAAATTCACACAAGAATTTCTGAACTGGGAACAGCTAATTACTTTTAACCGGTACTTAAGCTTAACATGTTGTTAAACTTTTAACAATTGTGTTAAATATTGTTGATAAAAAAGATTTAACAACAAAATTAACTAACACCTTATCAACTAACTTGCCTAAATGATTAACCACCTGTTACCCATTCAATTTTAATTAACCATAGAAGTGAGATTACTATGTCAACCTCATATTCTTGCTTGAATAATATACATTTTAGTCAGACACCTAAAACTTTGGAAATACCAACCCATTAAGTGTAGGTATTATCTTTACTAAGTCTGAAAAAATTTTTTGCTGCTGCTGCCATTGCCAGAAAGTAATACCTATATCTCGCCTTTTGCGACCTTTGTCTCCCCGTACATACATATTTTTGTTATATACATACTGCTCTTCTCCCAATGACTTTAAGATATCAAATTTATACTGGCCTTTCATCAATACTGCCGATTTCTATTGAAATCTATGACAGGATACCATTAAACCATTTTATAATAGTGTTATATCTGACTTTTTCATTTAATGCAGTGACAATATCTGACCTCAGCTGCCTTAGATAGTTTACAGTTAAAACGAGCATATTCTGACCAACGTGTATATTATGTAACGTCCAGCCATGTTTAGAATTTCTAGCAAGCACATTATATACATGGTGTTGCTTTTTATAGCAAGTGTTATACACCAGAATGTCAGCATAGATAAGGGGGAGGTTCAGGTACCTATTAAACCAGTTTAACCCAACCACTGTTCAGTGTCTGTACCAAGACAGACTACCTTGACTCTCTGTGTTGTGTTTATGTTTGTGTTCTGTGCTTGTTATGTTATTTTTTGTCAGGGTTTCTGGCTGTTGGTCAGCGTTGATCAATTGGTATGTCTTTGTTGACCTTTCCTTTTGTTGTTTATAGTGATATTTATAATTGTTTAAAAATTATGACAGAATCAAATGCTCATGACACTGGAATTTCCACAGAATTATTTGGTTTTCAAGGACTTTTTATTAATTACAAATCTTTGATTGTCCTACTTTCAAGGTAATTTCAAGGATTTCAAGAACTCACTAGAAACATTCAAAACTCTTAGGATTGTGTATAAAATTTGGATGAGGCAAACTTATGTTAGAGTATGGAAACGAAAAAATTTGCAATTTTCCAAGTTATAAAGGGGCATATCTCTAGAACGGTAAATGACTCACTGCCCAAATTCAAACTCTGTCTGTGTGTTATGGTTCTTAGCATTGTATATGAGTTTCATAAAATTTAAATGAGCCAAGCTAAAGTTAGAGTGCGGAAACCAAAATCGGATGGACCAAAGGACATAAAAAGAAAATGTTTCGTTGATATACAGACACAGATATTACCAAAATTTGGAAGTAATTTTGAAAAGTATTACCCTAGAATTTAATGATAACTTTAGGTAAGAAACATTTAACACTGATGTTACCTACTTCTAAATGCTCTGGTTCAAACATTTTTGGAATAATTACAATTCTACCAATTTTAGGATTATAGACCTGACAAGCTCTTCGTTTTTCCTCTGGTGTGGCAGCTCTGAGTACGCCATCTGTGTCTCGAACTGTTACTAATCTTTCCTATAATTAAACATGATAAGATTTCAGAAAATTCACATTGAGAACAATATTTCATATAAATTATTTCAAAGATGAAATAAAATTTCAGAGGATTTCTTATTACTGTTCTTCATCTTAAGGTTATAGTAAGATCTTCAACATCAGTAAAATACCTGACCCTAATGCAAGTTCAAGACAGTTTCTCAACAGAGTTCCATGGTATAGTGGTTAGTGCATTGAATTATGAAGCCAAAGGTTCCTGGTTTGATTCCCGTTTGGGATAAAACTCTTAGGGATCAGATTTGCAACATTTGTGAGGATGTTCTTGATAAAAGATGCTAGTCTGGTGGATGGTGATGCGCAACACCCCTAGCATGTGCAGATGTCAATAAATGCCTTTGCTTTGCGCAGCATGATATGACCGCAACATGTTGACATGTAAATTATTAAAGTAAGTGTGGATATACTATTATGCTTGACCCAATAAAAAGTAGGCGGGACAATGATTACTGCAGTTACTAAAAGCTGTTTTTACGATTACTGCAATGACAGTCTCGCCTTAAAGCAAGATAAGTATTGAAATTTTTGTAATTTGTGGTTTTTTCCAGGTGAATCTCATAATTTCATATTGCCCATCCAATGACTCCTACATGTTAGGTGTCCGAAAAAAGTGTTACCCTTTCAAAATGTGCTACAAGTTCGGTAAACATTAAAAGAAAATGAGTGTTTACAATCGACTTCGATGCGACGTGCTCATTTCACAGCCCGTTTCTCAAGCCGCTCATTGATTGTATTATTTAAATTTTAATACCATCACTCAAAAAGTTAATTTTGTGTGTGTTTATTTTTCCTTACATTTGTATTTCTTTGGGAATTATTACTGTAAATTCAGAAATTATTGCGTGCATTTATTATTGCGCTTTTGTCATTTTAGACCAAAATGCGATTTTAATTTTTGCGATATTGAGAAAAATCGCGCTTCATTCATGGTAAAAATTCCAAAATGCGAGTTTAAATTATTGCGATTGCAACCCTGTGGCAATTTTCGCAATAATAAAAACATCGCAATAATTTCCGAATTTACAGTATTTACCACAAAATTGTTGAAATTTGTTTCTATTCAAGGAATACATACTAAGTATATTTGAAGCTGAGTCGATATTTTCCATGTACATCCATGAGTCTGCCTTTTTTAAGGCACACATCCAAGCGCTCCAAACTATTTTTCCAAAATAAAGTACAATTGTATTTGACTGAAGATAAAATTAATGCTGCCTTTTAACATGCGACAGCATGTTTTCCCACCGGGTTTCGCACATGAATTTTGTGGTCTTGTCACAGCTACATAATTTGTCCTAAATAATCAAAATTTGTTTATTTGTTTGTTTAGCTGTGGATTTATGCCGTTTTCAGCACATTTTGGCTATTTCGCGGCGGCCAGTTTTTATTGGTGGAGGAGTCTGGAGTACCCGGAGAGAACCACCGACCTTCGGTAGGAAAATTGGCAATCCTTGTCAATTAAGATCGGAGTCGAACACACCCCGCCACAGGTGAGATTCAAACTCACAACCTCAGCGTTGACAGGCTAGTGATCATTAGTAGTCATGACGAACTACTTGGACCACTCGACCACCGAGGCCCCTCGACGAAATTTGCACATCTTGTGCATCAAAATTGATATCAAAGAATTTATTTTGACATCTGTCAATTCATGTTACAAATCATCGATACCATGCTTTCCTTATTAAAGGTATAAAAAATCAAGCTGATAATACCTTGACCTGTTACCACGTGGTCAAGGTTATTGTCAATTATACTCTGCAGGATGACCCATTTCTTTATAAGTAAAAAACTTCCGATTTCATAGGAAATTATTAAGTATGAAAAAGATTGGAATTAAAGCAAATACATGTAAAATGTTAATTTATAACACGATAAATTATTTACATTTATTGTTTTATAGGAGCATGAAATATATGTTTAAAGTTTCTTGGGATGAAAAACAGTATAAAACTTTGTTTACCGAAAAAAGAGGGTAAACATACTAATTACTTATTACTTGTTGATAAATTATGGACATTTTTTACTCGAGGAGAAGACAGATCATAATAATGTGTATTACCCGAAACAAACGTTTCCACGATATTTTATCATGTTGAACTGACCGACCACGTTATCACTGTGATTAAAACTTGATATATAGTGGCATGCCACTGTCAAATAGGGTGGCAAATAGTACTAGTGGCAACAGTTTTTATCACATAAAAATGCCTTAAGTAACTTTTATAACATTTCTTTGATGAACCATTTAAAAAAAAATCATCAAATTTCGGATAAGAAATGAAAGTTCTGTCCATTTTTGGCCCCTTTCATCTCTTAAATGGTAAGAGTGAAAAACTGATCTTAATTTAAGAAATTTTTTTCATATTCATCAAGGAACATTAAAAACTACAAGTAAAAAAGATCAGATCAAGCATAAAATGTAGGTCATAATGACCCAATTATTGTAATTTGTATGACTGCTCATTAGGGACCGATCATTTAACTTCGAGGGGGGAAAAGCTATGGCTTTTTGTCCAAGTCAGAATTTTTTTTAGTTTCCCAGCGCTATCAATCAAATTATTTTTTCAAAATTTAACACTATACGCTATGGGGAAAATCTGGATTCAGAATAGTTTTTTTTGTCATCTATATGACCACGATTTTTTTCCATCAAATTGGGGGTCAGAATATTTTTTTAGGAAAAACCCATACACCCCCCCCCCCAGAATTGTATGACTGCTAGGTACTATCAAAGGCACATCTACTGATGAAGTTTCAGTAATACACTATGCCTACTTCCATATAAATGAACCTAAATGTAAAACTTAACCACAGTCCCTCAAGCATAAAATGTAGGTCATAATGATCCAATTAACATATGACTGCTCAGTACTACACAGGGCACATCCACTGATGAAGTTTCATTGATACACTATGCTTAGTTCCAAAGAAATGAACCTAAACGCAAAACTTAACCAGTCATTGAAGCATGAAATGTAGGTCATAGTGACCCAAGCGACTGCATTGTACTATACAAGAGGACTGTAGTGGTGAAATATCATTGATACTAGACATTGAACCCGCGCGAGCGCGGGTTCAATAAAAATGTTTTTTTTGTGGTGGCCATATTGACTATAAAAAGTTCTTCCGGCCATGTCATTCATGGAACAGGAACTCAATATGGATGTTGTGGCAGGCTTCCCATAAACTTTCCTGTCAAGTAGGTGGTATCATCTGATAGTTTCATGTATATATATGCAGTAGTATTCCAGAAATGGATGTTAATGCAAATTTTAACAGAAGTCAATGAAGTGTGAAATGTAGGTCAGCGTGACCCAATTGTCATATGGCTGTTGGTTACTACCGAAGATGTATCCACTGATGAAGTAGACTGTATGCCACGTAGAATTACCAAAATGGAACTTCAGGTTCCATCAAAGTCCATATGACGAAAACACAACCACATAAATTGTCAATACTTTTATTGTTGTTACAATTAATTCTGAACTGGAACTTGATGAAAAGCTTTCATTAAATACACATTCCATAATGCATTACCTTTTCCCTTCAGAATATATATGAAAATGAAATTGTAGATGTAAACATTTCCTTAGTGACGGATGAATTTTTCAAAAGATGCCGTGAGTTAGGTAGAGCATATTTTTGGAAAATAATTGTTCCTATTGTTCCATTGTCATCATGGTCAGGGCTAGCGAAGCTTAATTTCACAAATATATCCAATAATCAGACGATAAAAAGCAGTTTCAGTGTGTGGCTGCGTGTGTTGTCCACGTTTATAATTATCAAAGATGCCCGAGATAAATTTCGTCATTAATGATAAAGATGACCATTTGTTAAAAATATTTTTATCTAGGGTATGGTAGAGATATATTTAGACAGGTCATATGACAAATAATGTAAAAATAGATAATAGTTGGTTTTATCACTTTGTGCAAGGTAAACATCCGAGCAATCCAAAAAACAACTAAGTTAGGAATTCCTCTGACCTTTACCTTCCTTCTTCATAATCTTCAAAGTTCATAACCTTTACAGTTAGGATAAATTGCGTTATTGTAGAAAAACAATCCTGAATACATGAAGCGAAACATCCCACTCGAAGGAGAATGTTTTTAATTTGTTTTATTCTTCTTCTTCCGTAATTGCAAACAGAAATACATTAAAAATATGTGTATACTTGTTTATTTAAATCAATGTGTTAAAATGATGCATTCGAGAACCTTCTAAGGGATATGTTGGGAGAATTCATATTGCAAAAATGCATACAAATTCCATTTGCACATAAACAAAGCTGCAGTTTAAATTTATAAATGCAGATTGTCGAATCCGATAATAACCTTTATAATCTGAACCATACATCGTTTATTTTGAACCATGCGTTTTGCCGCCTATTCGGCTAATTCGTAAATTTAGTATTATAGATATTGCTATAGGTTTCTGAGAAATGGAGCTAAACGCAAAACTTAACCGAATCGGGATGTACGGACAGACGGACAAGGGTAAATCTATATGCCCAGACCACATTCGTGGCGGGGCATAAAAAAGCGGGAGGGGCTGGATTCCCAAAATCAATCCCAATCTGTATTCTTAATGAGGGAACACTGTGATAAAATATTATAAGGATACATGTATGTTCAATAGAACAAAAGGAAATGAGCAGAAACCTAACTGTCTATGGTCGACAACACCAACAGGCACATACCATAATATGTCTGCAAAATATTGCATATAAAGAGTACATGTAAAGGTTTAGTGCTAATACCTACCCTATCTATTCTACCTAATGTAATATCTGTAAACACAAATTTGTGTGTCAAAAATGGTGCGATTTCTTTGTCAACGGAATAAATTTCAACCTCTGGTTTTTCTGGCTTCATCACTGGTGGCATATCCAATCTGTTTATTGCTCTCCTTAGTGCATCAACCTGAATCTGGAGTAAGAAGAGAACATATAGTCTATCTAAAAGTCCTGTTGCTATGGTGTTGCTATGCTGTTTAAAATACTGTGTTACGGACATGGTTGTCTTTTTTATCCTTTTTGTATTTTCATCATTTGTTGATCGGAAGCTTTAGGCTTTTCATCAAATTATCAGTTTCTACGGTTATGTGAAACACACAGTTATTGTCTGTAAACCTCAGTTTGTTGAATGGATTTTTGGCATTTTGAAAGTCTAAATGTTAGAATTATTAGACAATTTTTTGTTGGTTAATTAAACTTGTTGAGTTGTCCAAGGAAACAATAATATTACAACTGTTTATAAAGGTTATATTTTTACACCACATTCTGAATGAATAAATTAAGTATTTTTAATGTACAGTTAACTACACTTAATTGCAAAATTCGGTTATTTGCAAAAAAATCACCAGCACAAAACCATTTCCCATTCAACTCATGTTAATTATGTCTGTTAATTTTAAAGCAGTTTATAGCAAAATTTGCTTTATAGCAAAGAAAAATCCTGGCAAAAATGAGAAAAAGTGTTGATTATTTGCAAAATTTCCAATGAGTTTTGTCTTTCTGCATATTTCATGCAACACTTAATCTCATAAAATCTCATGGGTAGTTAGAATTATCTTCCTTTACATTGAAAATTCCATAGGCAAACTGTTTTTGTTTCATGAAGACATGATTGAACACATCAGGTAAGTTCAATTGTTTTACTTAAAACTTAGCCAATTGTACCAGATACAATTAGCCAAGTGATTAGACAATTTACATTGGTTAAGGTACAAATGTACTCAAATTTTGAAATATTCATTCCTCAGACTGAGGTTTACAGACATTAGGTTTTATGTTAAGGCAATCTTTATTTAACCTTAACACAGCAATTTTATGAATTTCAGAAATTTGGAGTAATACTATTTGTAAGAGCAATGTTGATCCATGACATACTCTGTTTGCTAGGGAATATTAAATACAATGTATATATATATATATATATATATGCCAGAACTATTTTCGTCCTAGCTTGAGTGCTGTTACTGTGCTTGAATGCTTTATTTGTTTGTTTAGTTGGGGTTTTACGCTGTTTTCAGCACATTTGGCTATTTCGCGGTGGCCATATTTTATTGGTGGAGGAAGACGGAGTACACAGAGAGAACCACGACCTTCAGTAGGAAAATTGGCAATCCTTGTCAATTTAGGTCGGAGTCTTGACACACACCGCCACAGGTGAAATTCGAACTCACAACCTCAGCGTTGACAGGCTAGTGATCATTAGTAGTTATGACGAACTACCTAGACCACTTGGCCACCGATGCCCCCTTGAATGCTTTACTGGACTCTGTGATATCCATACATACCCATTGGTAGCCTTGAGCTGTTTTCTGCTCTTTGGTCGGGTTCTTGTCTCTTTGACAAATTACTCATTTCCATTCTCTATTCTATATCATATTTCTTCTAATAAACTCCCAGGAGACTAAGACAATTTCCATAAAAGGGGCTTTAATTAGAGAAACAATTTTCCTACATACTTGGCTGACACAAATCTGTTGAAACAAACCAAAGATACCTACAAATGTTCCATCTGTGTGACATTTTCAAAATTACCTTAAATTTGGACATTGTTTGTATTCTTCTGATTTTCCTGATGGACTGGATTAATTTCTTTGCCCGATTTTTAACATTGAATTTAAACCAATTTTATACCAAAAATGTTGTTTGTTAGTTAGAAGTCAAAATGACTTAAGGCTTTGAATTTTAGTAGGGAGCTTTAATAAGAGGGGGGGAGCTTTGACTAGATAAAACAGTAATATCTGTACTTACATACATGTATAACCCCCCCCCCCCCCAAAAAAAAGAAGACAATAAAAACCTTAATGTCTTAAAATGTGACAAGACATTTACCAAGTTAAAATTTTTTGGCTGAAAATTTAAAGTTTACAAAATATCATACTTTCTCAAGCTCTTCATCTGTCACCAGGTAAAGAGATGGTTTCTTATAATCTTTGACATACTGAGTCGACATGATTTTATCAATATCAAAACCAGTCATCTGTCTAAGAAGCAATTTAACTCTATTACTCAAGAACAGAGGCAATGGATCACTTTCATAAATACTTGCAGGTGATGCTTTCTCATTGTGTGGCTTTTTGTTTCTTGTTCTTCCTGCAAAATACAAGTGATGTACATGTAACGAAGATTAATAGCATGTCTTTAAAGATGACTAAAATCTTTATGATACACAAAAACTGTTTTTCATGCAATTCAGTGGATCCTACCCTCAAGTTTAGAGACAATTTTTTTAACAAGCAATGTTTAAAGTCAGAGCCCCTATGTAACCTAATACAAAAATGTTTTACAAATTAAAAAAAAATCCTACCTTCATGTACCAACCTAAGTTGTACAACAAAAAATGTAGGAGACTGTTGCTGCTGGAAACACAATTGTTTTTTAATTAAACTTGTACTTCAATAAAGTTTGAATGGAAGCACTGTTGATAGTACATGAATTATATTTTTTGTCTAATTATTGTTAATTAGGATATTAAAATGTACGTTTTTGCATTAATATGCATGTTATTTTCGATGAATAGACCATGCACAATTAAATGAAATTAATCTTTATCAAATTATTTTTCTTTTTTCATTATCATGATTATGAAGGTATTAATTAGGCAAGCAATTTAAAGTCTGAAATTTTTTGAAAAAAGAAATGTAGTTTTTTTCACCAAGCATTCTTAGCATGGTGCTCCACTACCATGCCTTCCTCTCTGGGCACCATGCTACCCTCTGTACTCTTTTGAATGTACCCTGAAAATACTAAATTGGCTCACATTTACAGAGTTATCTGCTATTTCGAAAAGTTGTCTTTCAGACAGTAATGAAGAAATTGACATTTTTCTGCAAAATATTTTCCTTCTTAACAATATTCTCCAAAACTGATATGTTAGATATTTTCCCACATTTTTGGATGTCTGAATAAGGCTACCTCAATTCAATATTTTCAGAAAAAATAGATTTTTATCCCTTCATGTTGAATACAAGATACACTGTACCTTCTGTCAGGAAAGATAACTCTTGCCAATCACATGGAAGACAACTCCAATAATTGCAAAGGTTATCTTTAAGAAAAATTTGAAATTTTCAATATAAAGTTTAAATCAAAAAACATCTGCATGACAATGCTTTTAGAACAAACGATATGTTGCATGTTTAATCTCTGTTATATAAATTTTAAAGTTAAAAATTTTTCAAACAAATACAAATTTGATGAAAATATTTATTTTTTGGCGAAATGCCAATCACATGATATGGAAGACAACTCCAATATCCGTAAGTAGGGAATTGCAAATGTTTTATCTATTAAGAATTTATTTCACGCTACGCCCCCTGAAGAAACATTTACACAATGAAAAATTGATCTCACATTGACAAAGTACTTCATAAATTACCAGGGAAAACACTAAAATGCATTTAGGAACATCCAGATACATTATATTTAAAATAATTTTCTGAAGTATATCTTTAGCTGTACACAGTATAAACTTAGTGATGTAAACACAGCCATATTTGTCAGATGATTATGAATATATGATGAACCTTCACAATAAATTGGAAATAGTCCAGTTAATCTTAGACTAGTAAAAATGGACCCTAACCTCAAACTAATTGCAACAGAATAAATTAATGTTTTTTGTTTCAGTAAAAGTACCAGGATTAACCAAGAAAAAATCCCCATGAAATGAATGCTGGAAGATAAAATTACAGCTGAAAGAAATTTCCTATGGGAATTTGTATTGAATAAGGGAGATAATTCTGTAAAAACTACTTGAATTTGGCCAAAACCACAACAAAATAATAGTTACTGTTTTTCCTGTACAATATGTTTTGCCAAAGTAAACATGGTACATGTTCAGCATTAAAAAATGGTAAAACCAATTATTGCAACAGAGTTTTGATATTTTAATTCAAGTTTTAAATTAGATTTTTCTTCCTAAGATCCCTCATTTCCTAAAAAAAATTAGGAAATTAAGTTTATGAAGTCAAATTTTGATGAAAATATAAGTAGTACTTACACTTTATGTGGTTTTAAAAATTTGTTTAACCAAGTAGAAATTATTGAATTTTCAAATTTCAGCCAATCAGAAAAAAGAATTGCACATTGCAGCCATGTTTTTGCAGGATCAAGTTGAAATGAGGAATCTTTGTAAAGGACCACACAAACATCATTTGTATTGACTTAAAAATCATTTGTACTTGTACTTTCAGAGGAGATGATTTTTTAAGTTTCAGCCCATCAGAAACAAGAAATGCCCATGGCAGCCATGTTTTTGTCAAATCAAAATCAAATGAGGACTGAAGACCATTAGTACATCATTCCTGCAAAGTTTAGTTCCAATTGGCCCAGTTATAGTTTCAGAGGAGACGATCAAAATCTAAAATGTTAATAACGACGACGGACGCAAAGTGATGGCAATAGCTCACATGGCTTTGCCAGAAGAGCTAAAAAGGGATAATCATTAACAAATATTTAAATTATTTTTCAAAATGGCCACACGGTTCAAAGAGGCATTTTCTGCGATATTAAACATGTCAATTAACTCAAATTTCAAATAAAATTATGAATATTCTTGTATCATGGAAAGCAGAATATATACCTAAGTCAAATTAAACCATTTTAGTCCGCCATGAAAGTATCTTTCTTAACAAGCAGAGGGAAAACAATTGTTGAAAAAAGAGAAAAACCTAGTTTTAGCAAGAGTTACCTCCTCTGTTCCATTGAAGATCCCATAGGAGATTTGAAAGTCTAATTTTGAAGTTTTATCTGTGTGTATTTAGGATAATATACTAGCAGTTTAGATTAAAAAATCTTCTGTTGCAATTAGTTTGAGGTCAAACTAATTTTGACTGGACCAGTAATTGATAACCTTACAGTAGATTTGTTATATTTTTGGAACCACAGGCACTTGTTTTATAAAAATAAGTGCCTGTGTGTGGAACTTTGAAAAAAAAGTTACCTGGATTCCGAGAGGAACTCATTTGTCGATTCCATATTGTTTGTTTAAACAGTCTTTGAAAAAATCTAACTTCTCTTGTACAGGACATGTTATTTTTTTCCAACTTGAGTTATTGTTCTTTGACAAGATATAACTAATCACCTTTCCACAAGAATAGACTGCAATGGTCATTGTACTATAATTTGAAATATCCAAAATTCGGTGAAAGGGTAGGCTAAAAAATGTTGTGAGAAAAGGTAGGATTGAATATCACATGGAACTGAAATAATATTTTTGGATTATATATTTAGAAAGAGTATTCTTACCTAAAGATTTATTTTTTTTCATGATATATATTTTAAATTTTGAAAGTTAACCAAATTTATCATACCTTTTTGGAAATGTTTGTTTCATTGTGTAAATTTCAACAGTTCAAGTTGCGTCTGTGTTAACTAGTAATGTCTTAAGACGGGTATCCGTCCGAAGTGTTACATCAAACTCAGATACAAAAGCCAGTATGTCTAAGCGGCCTCTTGGTTAAGAATTCAGCAAGATTTTCCCATTTTGTCGTTTAAAATAATCGTATAGAGAGCATTGCAAGATCTCCATGCTGTCATATTTTGTTAATAAAATTTGTCCTTCACTTAGTTTTTCTATAAAGCCAAACTATTAGTTTCAGAAAATTTGCCTCACTTTACGATTCCGCCGTTGTTATACCCACACTTTCGAATATTGTCATCGCGGTCGTCCGTCCGTCCGTCTGTCACACATTCTTGTGACGCAAACTCCTCCTTCACTTTTGAATTTTTGCCAATTTTTTGTGCCATATTGTTGCTTACTAACTGTGGAAGCGCAATAAGGTTTTGGAATTCCAAATTTTTAAAAGAGGACCTGGGAGCAAGAGGGACCAAAAAGAGCCAAATTATACAAAGAGTCTTGTGACGTGAACTCCTCTTTCATTTTTGAATTTAAACCATTTTTATTGTTGCCATATTGTTCCTTACCAACTGTAGATGCGCAATAAGGTTTTGGAATTCCAATTTTTTTTAAAGGGGGGTGGGAGGGACCAAAAAGGGCCAAAACAGGAAAAAAAAGCATAATGACTAAAATTTTATCTAAAGAAAAAAAAATAAAAGAAATTTGTGAATTTCAGTTTAAGGGGCTATAGGTCCCTAAAAGGGTCCAAATAGTTAAATTATAGTAAAAGTGGGTTGTGATATATTTGTGAAAATGTGATTTGTTATAGATGCAAACTGTAATGCTAAGCATGCTTTTATTTTGCATTTTGAGGATTTAAAGGGCAGAAAAGGGAAAAGAGGCCAAAAAGTTAGATTACAATAAAAGTGGGTTGTGATATATCTATGCAAAGTTTATTTGTTACACACGCAAACTGTAATGAAATAGAAACTGAAAATGTTAAGAATGTTTGTTTACAAATAAATGTGGGGTGCGAGTATAGCTGTCGTTCCGACAGCCCCTGCCTCTAGTTTTTTTTAGATACAGTCCCGTTAGTTTGCATCAGAGCCTCATCCAAAATCACTCCTAGTACATAAGCATAAAAGACAAATGTAAATGAAAATACAAATATATGACAAAAAACAAGATCCATGTATGGCAAGCTGTTTTACTATTCATTCTAACTTCAAGATATCTAATAAACTTTATAAGATATCTCATATTGTTTTCTTTATAAGATATCTTATAAATTATATGAGATATCTTATAAACTTAAGAAGGTATCTTATATATTATATGAGATATATTATAAAGTATATAAGATATCTTATAAAGTATATAAGATATCTTATAAAAACTAGATTATATAAGATATCTTATATATTATATGAGATATCTTGAAGTTAGAAGGAGAAGTCCCTTGACCTCAATTCAAAAGACCATTTAAAAAAGGAACCAAGGTTCTGTACCTGTCGAATATTTGCATGGTTTGAAATAATTTGAAGTTTAGCTTCAGTATTTGGTAGGGCCAGGAAATCATAGTGATTCTCTCTGACTGAATCTTGAAATCATTCCTAGCAGTTTGGTTTGACAAACAGTTAAAAAATAAGCGGTATTCGTTATCAATTTCTCGCAAATCACAACATGTACAATGAGTACATATTCTTTAGGATTCGTTGGATCTTTTTGTAACCACCCAACTCTAATTAAAAATTATGATCGGAGATTCTGAGTTTTGAAATCAGCATCCTAAATTCTAGATTTTTGCGTAATTTAGATAAAATTCCTGATCTATTGTGCGAAAAGGATCACGTACTTCCTTGTCCCCAACCCGTGGTATTTTAGATCGGATTTTAAATTTTTTCGAACAGCCAGTATTTATCAATCCTTGTATTATTAGCCCAGAATACTCAGAGTCAACAAAACTTAATATATTTCGTAGTTATAATCATGTTGAATTTTTCTTATACTGAAGACATTGTTCATGGTTTTAAATACTCTAGTTTTTAATATACGTTATAAATCTATACTTTAAAATTCAATTTATTTATACCTATTATAGTCGATCAAGACTGGTTTGGTTGTAGTTGAGCGATTCTAATTAGGTTAAATGAAACAAAACGGTTAATTTACAAAAAGCATAAATGTATTAGATTTCACTATTAAACTTTTTTTTTACATTTTACCTTTCAAAAATCCATTCTTCAGAAGACTTAACCATAACACGGTAAGGTTAACATTAAGAAAAAATTTAATTTTTTCAATGTAAAGTTAAAAATCATAAAATCTTTGTATGACGATGCTTGAAGAACAAACGATAGGTTGCATGTTTAATCTCTGTTGTATTAATTTTAAAGTTATAAATTTTAAATATGTACAAATAAATTGAAAATTAGTATTTTCTGCAAAATGCTAACCACTTCAAACACGAACCCAAAACTTAACTCAGTCGAGGGGGGGGGGGGGGGGGGTGGAGGGACTAAATTTTTTGGCTAAAATTTGGTGAAAAAGAACGGCCAAAAATATTACGATTAAATGCAATCTGGCTATTAGACCATACCAAATTGATTTTTAGTTCTTCGTATTTTTTTATGGCAAAAATTGGTGCGAGCAAGTGAAATTTAAATTATTATTTTTTGCGTTAGAACTAGGTTTTTAGACAAAGATCTAATTTACCTGCTGCACAGGTTTTTAACTAAAATATTAAAATAATATGAAAACACCCTATTTTTACCAAGTCTTGGGAGCGGGCGAACAATGTTTATTTTTAATGTCTTGAAAAATTAAGGATTTAGGGAGAATTTTCAGAATTTTTGCAAAACATTTATGTCTTAAAATTTACAAAGTCCTAAAATCGGAGCGACAAAATCCAAACATCTAAAAATTAATTTGGTGTGGCCTTAAACTGAATAAAATCAAACAGGAGTTGCCTTGACAAAAAGGGAAAGAAATTAGGCACCGTGATGCTGTAAGAGTTTCGAGATCAAAGATCAATCATCCTTAAAAATGAAAGGGTTGCACGGATAGTTGTATAGGAAAAAAAATCTCTATATCAGAATCTGATCATAATAAATTTATTTGAAATGCACAATTGTACCCTAGAGTTGAAGGCATACATAAACATATATACAAACAATATTCTAGTGACATTGTTATAAATGGAACAGTAAACGGCATTATTTCTGATAATGAAATATTTTTTTCTAATATATCCATTTTTTTAAGATGAAGTATATTTGAGTAATGTTGACTTATTATTTTATTTTTCAGTTCATTTCGTAAATTATCATTTTTTGGACAATCTAAAAAGAAGTGAATTTCGTCTTCTGTTGTATTTATATGACATTGTTTGCATATTCTGTTTTCTCTTTTAATATTTTTATATCTACCCTTCTCTATTTCCAAAAAGTGATCACTGATTCTCATTTCGCAAATATTTTTTTTTATTTTCAAAGTTGGTATTGAGGATATATTTGTTTATTTGACAATCAGTTTTGATTTTGCAAAAAAGGAAAAGTTTATAGAATACACGTAATATCTGAAAAATTGACAATTTCTCTGAAAATTCTTCTAAAAGAAAGACAAAAATCGTCCAAATGCTTCCGAGTTGCAACAAAATTAGTATCATATGATAACTCTGAGTTGATAACTCCATTGTTAAAATTAAGGTATCGAATTTAATTATCAGTTTTGATGAAATCTTAAATCTAACATTCCAAAACTATACTTTGTGTATGTCTACTCGGTTTTGGCTGCATAGTCATTTTTGCATAAGCTCTTCTCAACAAAATTTGGGGTAATTTTGTCCATTCTTTCCATACTTTTGGACTCGCCGACGAGATATTAGGATTCGAAATTTTTGAAGAGTTGATTCATCATATTTTTCAGTGCCAAAAATAAAATGAAACCAACTGTCGTGAACTGTAACTTGTGTGAATCTCGTCACATTGCCAAATCAGCCGACGCCTGGTGCTCCATCTGCAAGAAAGGGTTCTGTAACAAATGTCGCTATAATCATTTATCAAGCCGTAAAAATAGAGGCCATAAATTCATATCAGTTGAGAAATACCACAAAGAAAATTCACCGGAAAGTGTTATTTGTAAAGATCATGAAAATAAATCGCATTACTTTTGTCCGAAACACGACGAAGTAGTCTGTGTCGTCTGCTCACCTGACGCGCACGAGGGCTGTGATGGATTGACGACATTACATGAAGCATCAAAATCACAAAAACTGTCTGCAGTAACAGCAGAATTTGGCAAAAGTATTAAATCTGTATCTGGGAATATACAGAAAGCTATTTCTAATAGGTCAAAAAATTTAACAAATCTGAAAGAATTGAAGAAGAAAGTAGAGGAAGAGATATCGTCCATAAGGAGCCATATCAATGAACAGTTAAATAAAGTACAAGAGGAATTGCTTAATGAACTAAGTAAAACATACCAAAAACAGAAAAATGAAATCGAAGAATGCTTAAAAACTTTAGAAAGAGGCCAAAAGGAAATGCAGAACTTAAAAGATCAGTCTGAAGAACTAAAAGACGCAACAACTACCAGTATCCAGAATTTTTTAAGGACATTACAAATCAAAAAGAAATTCAGACAAGAAGAAAAATCCGTCGTGGACGCAATCAAGGGAAACAAACCTGTCACATTAGCTTTCAAACCAGCAGCTATGACACAAAATTTGTTTGATGATGGCATGACGTTTGGTACAATTGAAGTGCAACAAAAACCGCAAGGTTGGAGTAAAAAGAATAGTGAGCAGCCAGGAAAGACCAGAAATGGACCGAGACCTGTTTCGAAGTCCCATACAAAGTTACAAGTTGTTTTTCGTTGTAATGTTAAAAAGCCGTCTGGAAACCTTGACTATATAAAAAGCTGCGCTTTCAAATCTGACGGGCAGATGATGTTTTTGGAGCCGGACAACAAGCTGCTTGTAATTTATGACAAGAAAGGCGCGTTTTTTACCAGTATCTCCGTGCCAGGGCATCCGTTTGATATTGCATCAATAAATTACTGCACAGCGGCCTTAACTTTCGAAAAACAAAACAGTGTCCAAATAATGGATACAAACTTTAATAAAGTATCAAAATCTATTCATACAAAGAACGCATGTAGAGGAATATCGTACATGAATGGTCAGATTTATGTAGTTGTGAAAGGCGAGGGCATACTGATCTTAGATACAATGGGTCAGATCAAAAAGGCACTTAAACTAAATGTTTTAAACGTTCGGTTTCTTTGTGCCTCTAATAGCAGACTATGTTTTACAGACGAAGAACTGAAAGAGGTGCATTGTTGCGATCTTCGAGGTAAAGAAATCTGGACATTTCGAGATAAATCCATAGAATGCCCACAAGCTCTGACAATGGATTCCTTCGGGAACGTATATGTTATAAACGTATCGAAAGCTGACATCTCAGCTGAACCATCATATAACGTAATCGTAATTTCCTCCGATGGAAATACAAGTAAAGTAGTTCTGAAAAGAACTGGCCGGCCATCAGGGATAGACTTTGACAAGAAACATAAGAAAATGGTTTTATATGACCTTGATGGGTCTGCCGATTTATTTGATGTTGCATGATATTGGTTTTGTTTTATAATCCTTTAATAGAATTAAAAAGATATATACAGATGTTCATATTATTTATTTTCGTGTGAGTTCAATACTGTTAAATTGTATACGGCATACCTATATAGAAAACGCTGGATGCAAATTAAAACGTTGAAAGAACCAAATACTCATAGTCAAATGTTTGCATTCGACACTCCTCGGCAGATTATACTAATCTAACCTCGGCTGTCATTCGGCACTCCTCGGCAAATTATACTTATCTAACCTCGAGGTTAGATGAAGGGTAGCGGAATCGGCCGAGGATTGCCGATTGCAAATGTTTGGTCGGAGTCAGATAGCGGATATTAGGTTGTAGTGTGTTGAATTTACATGTATGCACATTGGTTCCCAAAAGATTCTTGTCTGAAACTGAATCATTCCGTTGTATTGAAGGGAAAATGGTATTATTTATTTTCCAGGTACTAGGTTGCCCAATTGTGTACCCTACTCAGGTCAAAAATATAAGAACAGTCAGTGTGTACTAAGCATATGTTTTCTTTTCAAGTTGTAGGATGAATTAGGTGTATAAAAATATGAAAGAATTTTACATTCATGTGAAAATGAATCTTTGACAATTTTTTGAAATTTTGTATTCACTGCACAAAAA
Source organism: Mytilisepta virgata (assembly GCA_028015205.1). Classification (NCBI taxonomy): domain Eukaryota; kingdom Metazoa; phylum Mollusca; class Bivalvia; order Mytilida; family Mytilidae; genus Mytilisepta; species Mytilisepta virgata. The sequence goes on along the minus strand of CM051511.1, from coordinate 35,805,612 downwards.
AAGGCGGCAAAGTACCGGTAACCCTAGATTTGTAAAGCTGGCTTAATAGGAAGATGATTATCATGCATTTTCAAATATAATACTGAATACTATTATGAAAGTACTTTAATTCACTATGAATGTTAGCTCTGGGTTTTTGTTAAAGAGTTGTGAAAATTCGAAAGAGGATATAATTATCCCTATGGCAAAATAAATTCTACCGTTTTCGCTGAAAGATCGCTGTAATGCGGGCCAATTGTAATTGGCAAAACAATATACCGAAGCAAAAAGATGGTTATGATTAAACAAATAATAAAAAACACGAAATCATGAAAACAGAAACGCGAATATATAACCAAAGATGTAAAACATAGGCAAGGATTTTTAAAATTAGAACACGACAGCACAAAAACTCAACTAGCAATGTGAATGTCCGCATTAACGGGTTTGACATTAGTAATGCATTGTACTTTTATTTAAAAAAAAAAACTCTTATTTTCCTTTCCTTTATTTATGTTTTTCTTCTTCAAAATTGGAGGAGGTCCCCATCATCTCAATGGAATTTACCACTATGCTAACTAACTCTTGGATAATTCAACTGTTATGTAAGGCGTGTTTTATTTTCTTCAAACAAGTTTACCGCTTTTAAAAAAGCCAATAACCTGGTTAAGCTTTAACATTAATTCAGATCTAGACAATAAATAAAAAAAAAGGGTAAATGAGCAATGCCGCTAAGGAACGAGTTCTATCAAAATGTTGTCGTCACCTTGAAGTTTTTAAAGACGTATTTTATTTTCTTCAAACATTCACCAGGTAGTGTTGTTGTTTCATCTTTTTGGAACTTTTGTCTCAACCGATTGGTTACTTAGGTCAAGAAACCTTTAACGTCTTGACTAGCAGCAGAATATTTTATAGTTGAATTTTACCGAATTACAAAAATCTTTTACCGAATTACAAAAATCTGACCCGAAGTCAAGAGTTTTGATTATGAATGACCACTCAAGAGTATCAAAAGCTTTTTCAAAAACCGGAAGTATCAAGATTCTTGAAATTTTATCTTCTTCAGCTTTTTCAATGAGATCATAAACCAGTCTTGTGCATTCCCCAATGTACCTACCCTTCACAAATCCTTTTTGTGTTTCACTTATTACTGAGTTAAGAAACGGTTTGACCCGATTTGTTAGGGCTGTCGATGCAATTTTGTAGTCAACATTTAATAAAGTGATAGGTCTCCAATTTTTTAGGTAAAATTTGGATTTTCCGTCTTTTGGGATGCAAGTCCCTTCCGCATATCGGATTTGACATGGACAGCATGGCGGGTGTCCTGCAGGAAGCAGAGACTACTTACTCTTCCGGAGCACCTGAGTCTACCCCCGGTTTTTTGGTGGGGTCCATGTTGTTCATATGTTTTTAGTTTTTAATTGTAGTGCATGTATTATTTTGGTCTTGTCTTCGTTGTTCTACGGAGTTTGTCAGTTGTTACGATTTTTCTCTCCTTCGAATATCCCTTTGGTATTTCTTGACTTTACTTATAACACCCTGTTTCTGACTTGTAACGAATGTTCCTATTTCTAGACTGTAATTATACGATTTCAATAGAAATTTCCTTATATCTGGCCAAAAGAACTTGTAGAATTCGGCAGTATAACCATCTATACCGGGCGATTTCCCATTTTTCATATTTTTCCGAGCTTTCAGGCACTCCCCTTTTGATAGATTACCTTCGAAACTATTCATTTCACTGATAGGCGAATGTTCAATAAAACTACAAACAAAATGGGGTGATGAGCTAAACACAATTATTGATAAATGGGAACAGATCTATCTCTCAGCCCATAGATGCACAAAAAAAAAATACAAAACTGATTATATTTCAATATAAAATAGTGAATAGGATATTAAGTACAAATGGCCTACTATCCAAATGTAAATTGAAAGAAACAAATGTATGCTCATTTTGCAATGAAACAAAAGAGAGTATACTACATCTTTTCTGGAATTGCACCATAGCTAGGAATATATGGATAGAAGTTGGTACATTTATTAGTAGCAAATGTAACCTAAGATTTCCCTTGTCATCAAAGTCAAATATCTTGGGGACTGATTCTCATCAAGTATTATATTTATTCATGTAGATTCACGCCTACATTTCTGTTTGGGACCCCGTATATCTATGGCACGCCGTATTTATATCTATTCCACATTCAAAATATCTTATATATTTTATGGTATATTTTATACATTTTATAAGATATCTTATTAAAGGTGAATAAAATGCAATGAGGGAGTAAAATCTTTTATTAAACAATCATATTTAAGAGAGATGTCGATTGTGTTTTATAAGTCCCCTGCGGTTGCAGATAAAATTCAGAAAAAATTAGATATTTTGAGTGATGTGCTAAGGTAGATGTTACAGTGTTTTGTTTATAGTTATATATTAGTGCTCATAATTTAAGGTATTCCAGTTGCGGTGGAGAGGAAGCCGGACTTTTCAGCATCTGGACACCCCTACTTTGTCATTCTTTTATTACTTTTGTAGCATCCAATAGTACATGTATATGCTGTGTGGTGGTTTAAACTATGCACATCTTTCAATGTCTCTTGACCAAAGAAAATCTTTAGTGAATAATGAAAATAAAGAAATAGTCGATTTAAATATTTCCTCACTAGTAATATATAAAACTGACATCTGCAAATGAGAAATTAAAGCCTGACAGTGTTTTTTTGTAAGAATTATATTATTAGCGACTTGGTTTCTCCTGATGTCATGTGTTTTTGTGTGTCATATGACTGTCTTGTGTGTAATGTATTTTGATTTGTGGAAACTCCAAAAAATAAAAAATTCCAAAAAAAAAAATGAACGGTCATTTTACCGATATCATCGACTCGCAGACCTAATTATGACAACCATATTATATACATGATACATCATATGAAAATATACATCAAAATACATACTAAATGCAATTATTTTTTTTATCACTTTAGTAATTTAATAAAACGAGTAAATCAAGTAATTTTTTTTTATTTTGCCAATTAAATTTAACAAAAAAGCAAAATTTTCACACAACCAAGTCCACAACACTTCTTCACCACTCGCATCTCAGTGGCAATCCTGAAAAAAAAAATAAAGTATGAATACTGACTGCAAACGATTTCCTCAACAATACCATTCGTACGTTGTATTGGGTTACTCAAAGCACGAATATCTCTATAAGAATATTACACGGTAAACGTTTGAGTAATATCTTCCAAAAGGCTAACATTCTTATTTGAATCTTTTTGAATTGTCTGCATACAACTATATAAAAGGCCAGCCTACCAAGCCAGCATAATTATTGAATGAAAAGACTTTTTGAGTGCATTTGATGTTTTGTAGGTACTGGTGTTTATTTACATTATAACCTGTCTAAACCAAATCCTTTAAATTGAACTCCTCTTTGAGTAAGTATTATGAATATGTTTTTTATTAATATAACCTGCGCAAAACAAACACCTCTCTTATTCGAAGAAAGTCGTTAGACACGAAGGGGTTCGATATATACAGGTTTTACTGTATATATGTTATCAAGGCAAATGACCATTATAGTATTGGAGATACCATGTCATGTGCAATTGTAGCCGCGTATTTTGAATTGGAGTTTTTCTTTTATAGCCAGCAGGGTGGCGAGTATTTCTTTTTAAGCTTAATCCTATCAGTACTACTTTTGGTTAACCGTTGCTGAATAAGATTTAAATTATATATTAAGGTGATCAAAACTCGTAACTCAATGATATTTAGATACGGGACGTGCGTCAAATTCGGGTCAAGATTTTACAAATCCGGCGGAGATTTCGGGTCAGGATTTTTTGACACTCTAGAGAATTCCGGTCAGGATTTAAAAAAATTTCTGCAGATTTTTATAAAGCACTGTGGAGAATTCAGGTCTATCCATTATCTTTTTCTGGATATCATAACAATGTTATTATTTTTGGATAATTTTGGGTATGTAACCAAGTCAATATAACGTGGATAATTTCGGGTAGGGGTTTCAAGTTCACCGCCGCACTCCCCGTCATAAAATGGTCAAGTTACCTTTTATCCGGTTCTGATGATCAAAGCCAAATATTTTAACACATAATATAAATCTCTTATATCACCAATTCGTTTATAAATATGTTTACCTTTAACATCTAATAATCGTGATGACTCTTCCAACAGTTCTTTGATCTCTTGTATTTGATCATGTAGATCTTCAGTGGTCTTCCTGAATCTGTTTTCTACAACAATACCAATTTGTTGGTAATATTTAAGAGTTAGATGCTTCTTTATGTAGTTTCATAAGTGTGTAAGCTCAGACCAAAGCACATTTTGTAAGAAGCGCAGGAGCGTTCATGCTAAAAATGTGCGCACATTCATTAAAATTGGAATCAAAGAATAAATTCCACTGATTCAAAGTCCCCAAAGGGTATTCCTGGCTCTGCTTCTAGTATTTCAATACTAGCCCGAAATTATACTTATAATTTACAGTTACAAACATTTTGAATTTTGTGAAAACTAAGAAGTAACTTCCTCATGGATAACTCTGTCCTTATAGATGATTTTGGCTTTACCCTTTTGGTCTTTTTGGCTTTTTTGAATTAATTTTGCCCTTCAACGTTTAGATTATTGTTTTGGTTTTTCAACATTTTAGACCTTCAGCATAACAGACGAGTCAAAAATCGATGATATTTGCACATCTTGTGCATACAAATTGGTATCAAAGAATTTTACGAAACTATTAAAAGAAGCATTCCGTTCTTATATATATACATCTGACAGCAATTTCACATTAAACGTGTTCATGAATTCAAATTATTTTGCATGAATTATCATTTGAATTCCTACGACATGTTGTGAACTCACTATTGTTATCATAGCTTTCCATCTAGGAATGAAATATTTATGTAAACCAAATACTTATATTCATGCAATCGTATTTCCGAAATTCAGTGAAATGCAACTAAAATTTAAGTATGCTAAAATAAACAACTTTTCACGCTTCCAATATTTTTTGTCACTCGACTTGAAAAATTTGTCAACATATGATAAAAAATATACGGAAAGAAAAGTTACTCACTAAAACAGGGTATTAAGGACTATTTTTACTTTCTAGATCTATTTATTAGCGAAGATTCGCCTTTACGATAATTTAATATAAGTTTGGTTTTTGGTCTTCCAAATGTTTCGGTTTTAATGCTGCTGATGAGAGGTAACTCCTTGAAATGCGTCGTATACAGCATAGTATAAATTTACTGTATCTAATATTAGTATCTTTGGATTGTTATTTTACAAATCACCTGATTGTCACAGCGTCAAACAATATGAAATTACCTGCGTATAATCCAATCTTAATTATGTTCTGCACCTGTTCCGAACGTCCGGTTCTCCGCACACGCTCATTGACCAGTTTTACTTTCACGGTGTTGGCGGCCATTGTTGGTTTCCATGCAGCTATTTGAGATATCAGATTATTTTCTTCCTGAAATCTGGCATCGACCTGTTTGTACACATTCTCTAAAGCCAAGAGAAGAGTTGGGATTCTTGTGTGTTTGTTCTTGTCTAATCTAATCTGCAACTCTGAAAATATAAGTATACCCCACTTATTAACAATTATTAGTTTATAAACTGTTTCAAGAGATCCTGGTCTGGTAACGGTAACTTAAAGATACATGACTTTATCGTACATGTATACTTAGTACTTAATATATGTGAACGACCGGAAGTGAACAACCCATATTTGCACATATCAGGCTAATAACCCATCATCCAAGTGCTATTTGAACGTAACTGGGCATATCAGACAGGATATGTCATGTGACCAGTCTGAAAGACCGGGTGTGTCACGTGGTCAATCTGATATTACAATATCAGACCTGGTGCGTTCAGACTATGTACTTAAGCAGTACATGATAAATAAATTAAAACATGACCTAATCCATATCGGACTGGACAAACAGACCTTCAAGACGGCATCGTTTTGTTCATATTTTAATCTCACAATCTGACGGACTGACCGAATAGGGAGCCCACAGGGTACACACTGTCATATATTTATGAATTTTAATTTATATGGTAAAGTATACTCACTAAATATACCTAGATAAAGATATTCGTTTCAGATCAAGGAACTGTAATGCATTTATGAAAATTGATGTCAAAGAATTTACTCTTTTAGAAATTCATTATGGAAATGTGTACATCTAGCGCATCAAAATTATTACAATTCTAGAGACACAGAGGTTGCCACAGATAAATCTTCCGAATACATGTATGCTTTTTGGTAACCATACCAGATATAAACACGTCATTCAAAGTTTCAAAGCTTCAAAGAAAGAAATATAAAAATCCACTGAATTTAAAACAATTACCTATCATCTCATCTGAATATGCTTCAATCTGCCATCTTCTGTGCTTCATTAGTCCTTGTAATACTTTTAATTCTTTAACAGAGAAAATAAAAACTATAATGTTACATGAATGTTAATCTTAATTTTTCTGTAACTATGGCAACCGTTTGGAAAGTTTATTGTTTATACCATTGTCGATAACAAAAAAAAAAAAAAAAAAAAAAAAAAAACGATTTGAAGCTAAAACCCGACCAGCTATATAGTAATCTCACCTAAATATATCAAAGTGTAAAGTATTTATGGCTCAGAAAATAGTCAATCTAAGTTTATGAATAATCAAAACGATGCGTCACGAACAGAATCTCTAAAATTTATATTGAATATTACAAAACACTATCTGCTTTGCTGGTCTCATTTTGAACATGCACGAGAAAAAGATTTCTAATAACATTCCCTGAAAAGTTACACACCTCTAACAAATCTAGCATACATTACATCACTTCTTATCAAACTGTAGACAAGGTGTACAATCGCTGTATACAACACCAGCTGTATGAGGTTTGTACTCAGCCACTGAGTAAAAGAAAGAAGGAATGATATGCAGATATAGATGAAAGGAAAAAATTAATAAAACGGACAGAGCAGAAAGAAAATGAAAATTAAGCTAAAGATGAATAAAGAAAAATGCAATTACAGAAAAAATGGAAAAGAAAGTAATACAAGAGTTGAACTGAAACAGTAAAAAATAAATAAAAAGAACAAAATTCATTGTTTAACATATACAAACTTCTATCTGTTCAAAACTTACTTTCCCAACATTCACGGATGTATCAGTAGAATATTCCGCTGTGAAATTGGCAACGTTAGCCATCTCTAACAAGCAAACCGTCAAATCTTTTCTATTGACAGGGAATTGTGGGAGGCTACAAAAAATATGGCAAGTGTACAACAAATCTGGTATTTATACATCTCACTTTAAATGATTTATGCATTCATCTTCAAGACTGCATTCAGAGTTGTTTCCCCTAGTTGTGTGTAAAGGGGAAAATGGATTTGTTTTTAGCACACGTCAGTCATATACCTGACTGTACAGTTATATACAACTGTTTCAGAAATAAACAAAAAAGTAAGAATGTTGCGAAACAGCTCATTCGACAATAGAAAAAGAGGAAAATAAATGGAAATGGTGAGCTGTCAAAAGGAGCATAAAACGACTTATAATAAAATGTATCACAAAATACCGAAATAAATTTGATGCACTGTATGGCCATTTCGTTGACTGACAACTCATCAGCTGTGCTCGGGATCAAAATGTTGGAAATCCAGGTAAAGATATAATGATGAATTAATAAGCACAACCATCAAAACCCCCAAACAATTAAAACAAACAGGAATCCAAACACAGCTAAGGGTTACCTCTGCATCCAAAGGAAGAGCCTTAGAAATTTATGGTAGATTTTTGTCAAATTAAGATCTGCATATTACTCATATATACCATGATTTTGTACATTCACCAAAAATAAACAAATTCTTTTCGAAAACGATAAAAGAAAAATCAGTCATTTATGTTACAAAGTAGGATTAACTGAAATTATGTACCCAAAAAATTCCAGTTTTATGACGCCTTATGTTTTTAGACTGATGAAAACCTTGAATGTTTTTTATAAATAACACTGACTAGTTATACTGTAGTTCTTTCGTTTAATTGAAGAGTCTCTATAGGAATTAACAAGAACCTTAGGGAACCCAAATCTCATAAAGTAGTAGAAGAAAGCCACGGGTATTATTCTTTAAAAAGGACCACTCCATAAACCCAGCCTTACCAACGGCCAATAGTGAGTTTACTATAACATGTATAAAATTATATTTTAACATGTCAAGATGCTTACCTCAATGTTACATTACACACATAACATTCTTCTATGATATCTTCTTCTGAAGGCACCACGAACAATGTTCTACAGCCAAAAAACACAACTAAAACGTTTATAAACAAGGAAATTGCGATGCCGAAATACATCAGCTTCTTCTGTGTAGCCATCTTTGGCGTTACTAAGACGTTACTGTGACTTAATGAAGTTGACATCACAAAAGACGTCTGTGCAAAAGGGGGATCGGGGTCGTTACCATTATCATGTTCTGAAGTTAATCAGAATACTCCGAACACAGATTTATTTGGAGTGATATGGAACAATGATTTTATGCCGAAAAATGTGTAAAAATAGCAGGAATTCAACACATTGATCAGTATTGACGCATGTTATTCGTATTAAAGGACAAACAGAAAACCAGGGGTTCAATTCCATCCACCTAGTATTGGCGAAAAGATGGCTGCCACAGCCGAACTTTTTTTTAACATAGGACTCAATGGAAAAATTCATTTAAAAGACTTCTGGTCTGAAACCACTTGCACTTAGATTTTTAGTCACGCTTAAGATGAACAAGTTAAATGAGCCTCTAGTTATTGCTCAGATTGCCGACAGTTGTGTAAAACAATTTGTTAAAATACAGTTATTACTTTTTAATTATATTTTGTATGGTGAAACACCTGGATTCCGAGTGAAAGAAAATCCTAAATTTCATATGGTGAACAAAAGTCATATCTCACTTTAGGAAATGACGTAGAACTTGATAGCCGTCAGCAACGACTTTTCAATACAAAGGTGGACGAGTAGTCACATTTAAACACAATCCATTGTATTATCTCTTTAAATCTTATAGAAGGATTATCGAATTTAATTAACAGAAATTAACAACTAATCCTGAAATTCCAATGACAAAAATCTATACAACTCGTGCTACGCGCATTCGTGAATTAATCTGTTGTTTGGTTACTCGTTGTATATTTTTAGGTATTCGAATTTCAGGATTAGTTAATGACGTTTTGTTCAAATAAAATTAAATATGGCTGCAATAGATATACTCAATATTCATGACATTGACCAGAATCGCTTGCCTTTAAGAAGCCAGTCGGTGCTTATAGTTGTCTAAATTATACAATTTTGATAGCAACAATAACGGATTTGTGTATTCCGTAGCAATGTCTGTAAACACTAGGGGTGCCACTGGGCGGAAAACACAGTTTGTTGGTCCCAAAATAGGCTGGAAAAGGTTGTAAAGAAGCGGAATCCAGTTTTCAAATAACTTCCCCCAAAAGAACTCCAACTGGCGTTTACTGACATTGCTATATTCCGATTTATTTCTTATTTTAAAGTCCTACAGGTGTGGTTCGTTACGCAAAACTGGTTGCGTGTCTATGTAAGAGCATGATAAATTACGTGTATTGTATGCATTTGGTTCACTCATATTCTAATGCATTGTAAACTATGTTGATGTATTTTATTATTTATTCACGCTCAGCAGATTCATAAGCCACCCGGGACCCGGAAATTCAAAATAACTTTTTTTACGAAATTATATGCTTCAAGGAATAATGCTTTTCGTTGCTTATCATAGGCGATTTATAATTATAAGGATGTAGGGATTTTTCGGAAATCATCAAATCGGAAGCATGAAAATGGTCTATATACACAATATAGTTGTAGTCCAAATTTTGAATAATTTTCTTTTCTAAAACTGATGGGTCAAATAATCCCAAAATTTCACATTAAACATCTATGCAATAGTAACCAATAACTCTGTGTGTTTCATCTTGATTAAAAATGCTTACTCTGTGCAATATCAATTTAATTTTCCCACATTTATTTTAAAGAAAATCGTAAGCGCAGCAGATAGGACATACGTATACCCTTCCGGAGCAAATGAGGTCTTTCTCAATTATTTTTTTAGATTTTATAGTATGATTGCTTTAGGTTTGTATATATACAATACATAGTCATTGTCGGAAAATATAAAATGTATTTGGGCGAGCTTTAGAAACATGAGAAAAGGCGAGCTTTAGTGAGCCTTTTCCCCATGTTTCCCAGCGAGCGAAAATAAATTTTATATTTTCCGCAAATGACTTTGTATTGTCTTTATCCTGCAATCCCCTTTAGATGCGTAAAATGCCTTGAAATTACGTTTGAAGTTGAAATTCAACTGCAATGTTGATTCACTACGCTCCTCGCGCTCTTCATGTAAACAAGTACCAGTAGACTTTATTAGGTCATTGACCTAATACAACTAAAGTTGATTCTACCCTTTTTATTAGACCGGAAATGGCTTGATTGCAGGATAAATCAAAAAAAGGGGTAGAGTAGAATAAACTTTAGTCGTATTAGGTCAATGACCTAATAAAGTCTACTGGTACTTGTTTACATGAAGAACGCGAGGAGCGTAGTGAATGTACCAGATGACGTCGTGACGTTTCCCGCGTTTTCACTGCAGTTGAATTTCAACTTCAAATGTAATTTTAAGGCATTTTACGCATCTAAAGGGGATTGCAGGATAAAGATTATACAAAATCATTGTCGGAAGATATAAAATTTATTTGGGCTCGCTGCGAAAGATGGGAAAAGGCTCACTAAAGATCGCCTTTTCTCATGTTTCTAAAGCTCGCCCAAATAAATTTTATATTTTCAGACAATGACTATGTATTGTATATTTATTCTATTTTACTTCAGTTTGCTATTTATGATCATTTATAAGTCAATATAACATGATTATTTTTACTATTATTTATTAATGAAAATAAAATTAACAAAACAACGCAAATGATACATAAAACAGAAATAAAATAATAACACAACTGAGTCCACAGCATCCCTTCACCAATAACATCACCAATCGCCAATCACATCACCAATCACCAATCACATCACCAATTACCAATCACATCTCAGTGGCAATCCTGACACAAAAAAAGAGAAAGCAATAATTTAGTATTGAATGTAATACATGTAATATGTCATTTAGATTGGTATCATATCATAGACTAAATTTTACGCTGTTGGTTTAGTATACCACGTGATTTAGGTTTTTCGTTCATAGACTGCAAATATTACAGTTGATCACAATTAATCCTCAACTATTTTTAAATACTATAACCGAAAAGGGCTATCTCTACAATAAAATTGGTTTTATTTTATAACTAAAACAATATAAGCGATTTGCGATGACTTGAAGGAAGTGTCTTTAAAAAAATAGAACAAAATAATAAGCATGAAAATGGTCTATAGCAAACAGGTCTGTCTGAATGATCAAATTAAAAAAAAAATCTTGAGTACATCAGCACATTGATGCACAACTTGAGTAAAGTGTTTTATAACTGATATAAACATATCTTAGAGGACTAATTGTCTTACCCTTAATATCTAATAACTGGGAAGACTCTTCTAACACATCTTTAATGTTCTGAATTTGATCGTGTAAATCTTCAGTGGTCTCCCTGAATCTTCTTCCTAAAAAAACATCATTTTTCATAATAAAAAAGTAAAATTCTACAAATGCTACCACTAGTCCTTTTACGGTAATCCATACTAACACCAATCATGGAGGCTTTTTCAGCCGGAATTTTCAGTTTGTCCATATTCATTGCATTCACAATTTGGAAAAATTCAGTACTAAATCTCTTAAGTACAACGTGCATTATGGATTAACCTGCAAGATCAAAACTTTGAAAAGCACCGGAAAGAAATAACCAAACAAACAAAAAAAAAAGACAAAAATATTTTTAGTATTCTGTTTCTGTACTCATGTGAAGCGGACTTTATTAAAGGGCTACTACGTGAAAACAAAAATAAACTAAGTAGACCAATCCTTTAATTTCACTTTTCGTTATATAGATGACGTGTTGCCGTTAAATAAAGACAAATTCCAATATCCAATTCCAAATTCCATGAAAGGCATGCGTGAGTTATCCCGGGGTTTTGTGGGGGGGGGGGGGGGGGCTGGCTCTCTGGATCCTACCCGAAAACAGCCATCTCGAAAAAACACACCCGAACTAATATTAATGTTTATATACAAATATCTGAGGAATTGAATAGCACTCAAAGTTTGTGTAAATACAACCCGAATAAATATTAGTTTTTCAAATCATACCCCAAATTAATACCAAAAATCATGAAAAGCCCACCCAAATTTTCCGCACATCCTTATAGGGTTATATAGCGAGTTACTGCGGAAGGGGGGGGGGGGGTGGTTACCATAACTTTCGACAAAGAGGATTACTGCTGTCACAAAAGTCTTTTAATCAGGGTTTTATCAGGGATACGTTGATGTCGTCACTTAGGAAATTTTACAGTCGTCATCACGAATTGATTGACCGTTACAGTGTTCCAATTTCTCTCATTACAAGCGGTTGTAGATAACGATTGACGGTGTAAGACACCCAATATCACTTTCTCTCATCACAAGCGGAATATTTTTGTCTTACATCACGTGACACAAAACGTAACGCCACCGTACATTTCGTCGACGCCATAATGTTAAAACGTCAGGAAAATATCAACCTTCCCGGAAAATTTCAAAAAGAATTTGCTTATAAAAAGAAAACGAATAAATGATTCCCATTTAGAATTTAATTTCAAGTTTTACTTGTAGTATAAAACCAAATTGTGTATGATCTTTCCGATCATGATGTTAGTTTTTCTCTTGTTTTGTAACAAGATTTTTCCCGTCATGGCGGCCATTTTATCTCTGAATCTATTTCTTTAAATTTTTACGGTCTGTTATGAGAGAAATTGTTTCATTCATACAGAAAAATGTAGGGTAAGGGACTTCCACACTCGGGATCACATTTTTTAAATGTGACCCCTCCACTTCTACATCTTCCTGTATTAAAGATAGTTATAATCTCAGATGATGTTGGACCTGTTCCCACTGTCGTAACATTTCATGTACCTCCACCGATTTGTGACTACAACCGGATGAACTTCACGACGGATGCCGTATTCCGAGCAGGAACTGCTTACCTTTCCGGAGGACCTGGGTCCACTCCTGGTTTTTTATAGGAGTTCGTGTTGATGATGCATTTAATTCTTAAATAAATAAAACAAGTAGTACTTGGTTTTTATTATAAAAAAACACAAAAAACTACAGGTAACACATGATCTAAAACGAATTACCTGCATACACTCCAACGTTCCTAATAGTATGCACCTGGTCCTGATTTCCGGTTCTCCACATATACTCGTTCATCAGTCTTACTTTCCTTGTATTGGCGTTCATTGTTGGTCTCCATAGTTCGATTTGAGCCATCATATTATTCTCTTCCTGAAGTCTGGCATCGATTTGCTTGTAAACGTTCTCTAAAGCCAAGAGAAGAGTCGGGATTCTCGTGTGTTTGTTCTTGTCTAACCTAATCTTTAGTTCTGTAAATATAACGTAATATACTCTTTTCATAAAAATTATCACAAGTGAACGCTTCATTAAGAAACTGTTAGTAGTACTTTTCAGATATTTTGTAAGAGCTCATGTATATAGAGGACGCAATGGTGTCCAAAAAAACCATGCAGTATTTTAAATTTATACGTTTTGAAATACATGTATATGTAAAAAAAAATCAGATCAGCATGATTGTCAAACTGACACATACAATCACATGATTCTAGTTTAAAAGAAAGAATATTAAAATCATCCAAAGTTTAATATATTTACCCCTCATTTCATCTGAATATTCCTCAATCTGCCATTTTCTGTGTTCCATGAGTCCTTGTACTAATTTTAACTCTGTAATATTTTGTGAAAAGAAATTATTAACATTCTGATATGAGAAATACGGGTAGTATCTTCAATTTGAAATTATCCTGTATTGTAGCCTTGGTTTTATATTAACGATGTAAGGATATTCGTTTTTTGTAAACATTAGATCCGAGGAAACGATCGATTATCTAATACATTTGCAAATATGTAACAAGCCTGTATCTAATAGCCGTTTAGGGATCTGATTTGATCTTAGTTTATAGCTGTTGAGAGCAACAAAAATGAAAAATGATAAATTGAAAATTGTGCCGTCTTCAAAGCGTTACTGATTTAACACGGTGGATATTATAACATTCCGTGAAAATCTACACACCTCTAACAAATCCAGCATACACTATGTTACTTCTTGTCAATCTGTAGACGAGGTAAACAATCACTGTACACAACAACAGCTGTATAAGGTTTGTACTCAGCCACTGAGTAAAAGAAAGATTTTAAAGAAAAGACTGAATGACAGGCAGATACAGATGAAAGAAGTGAAACATTTAGATTGGAAGAAATAAAACAGACAGAATGTAAGGAAAATAAAACTTTGAATAAAATTCGTGACAAAAAGCAAATCAAGAAAGTATAGAAAAGAAACACAAGAATTAAACTGAAACATTAAGAAATAAATAAAAGTAATAATATTCACAAGATATTTCATATATCTGTTCAAACTTACTTTCCAAATATTCATATGAGTAACATAGTTCACTGTGACATCGGCACTGGTAGCCATCTTGGACACGACATTAGTCAGACCTTTTCTGTCGAGAGAAACTGGTAGGAGGCTAGAAAAAATTCACAAACATTAGTTATTCAGAAATTATAATGTTACGAGGTTTTTTTTAGATATACGGATTATTCTACTTTCGGAATCTCCACGGTTATACTGCAGAGGGCAAAATTACTATTCTAATATGACGTCCAAAATATCGTCAAACGATATATTACAAAATATATCCACTTTAAGCACATTCGTATATATAGAGTTTTTTCATATTTATACACGCGAATTGTCTGAACTTTAACAAGAAAAAATATCTTTTTTCACATGAAATTGTTTATCTTTACTAAGACGTCATACGATGAAACTACAAATTTTAAAATTTCTTGCTTACCTCAATGTTACATTAGCTGCAGGGCATTTTTCTAGCATATCATCCTCAGGAGGCACCTCGAACAATAGACCGAAACTCAAACACACAACTGAAATCTTTAAAATCAAGGAAGTTACGATAGCAAAAAACATTAGCGTCTTCCGTTTCGCCATCTTTTGCGTTACTAAGACGTTACTGTGACTTAGCGGTGTTGACATCATAAAAGACAAATCGAAACATCACTCGGCCATTTCCGACAAAGATCGACCGTCTTTACGACTGAAGCCGGAGGTCAGTGTAGCCCGTCTATAGCGTACCTGAAAAAAGATTATCCAGAGATTTACATTGCACAACAACTGTATTACACATTTTCTATTGTCAACATCAGGACTTTATTCCATCTTGGATGACGGACGGGTCATCGGATACAATTCTGAAAGAGGACCATTTAAGGACCACAAAGACGTATAACTAACAAGGATTCGTGTCTCGTGGTATCTCGTTAAAATATCGCGGAATAAAAATTACCATAAAGAGCATACGAGTTGCTGATTATTATTTTTATGTGTGAAGAAAGATAACTCTACCTTCATACTATTTAGATTTGTATAAATAAGTCCATGACAAAAAAATAAAGTTTCAGCTTTTCATCTTACAGTTTTATTTGAATAATCTTTATAGAAAAACTAGCGCGACAGTATAGGAACACAAAATCACAATGGCTTTGCCTAACACATGGCATGTAACGCTGACCTGTTACTTGTAAAAAAATTCAAAAGTACGGTTCAAAACCCATCTTTTTCCTGAACTCATACGCAGAACCAATATATTTCATGCACTAGACATTTGATTCCAAACTTTTTATCAGGTATAAGTGGTAAGACGAGGAACACAACAAACCAGTTTTGTTACTTAGATTTTTTTTACTTATTCGCATTTCTTTTGATGTTTAATGAAAGGAGAGGACAGGAAAGTCATATCTTGAATCTTTCTTAGGCCACACCAAATTGATTTTTAGTTCTTTGGATTATGACAAATTTCTTTAAAATATATTTATTTAATTTCAGATATATGATGTGAGTTCGAGAATCGCCAAAGGCGGACAAAAATTTAACAGTATTAAAATCCGATTTTAACAATGTCGGGTTAGTGTTCAGACGTATTGATATTATACACTTATGTGACTGGACTACGCCTCGAGGCAACAGTTGGTACCTTGGGGACAATAAACTTACTATTCCCCTCATACCCAGTCAATAAATGTATAATATATATTCTACCTAAATTTCAAAATATTGTACTATCATAAATATAACTTTAGAGAGCCTAGAATTTTAACATATTCGACAGCTTTTCAGCTACTCAATGGTCCTATGAAATCCGAATACTTACTAACTTTTTTACGTTGCAAAATTTAAGAATTCGTTATTTAATATATAAATAGCCATTCATTGGTATATTAAAAATTCTTTGTTGAAACATATTTGTATAAATCAGTTGATATGTGCATGGTGTACTGGCAAAAAACTTAAGACAATGAATTTAAGTTATGCTTTTATAAGCACGTTTATTAAGTGTCAAATTCATTTCTTTTAAACTGATTATTATCTTCAATTTTTCTTTCAAATTAAAACACTTTCAGTATATAAAAAGAATTAAATGAACCATTAAATTTCCTTTTACAAAAAAAACAGAATTGAATATTTAATTTTACGCACTTCCATTTTTTTTGGTGATTTACAAGAGTCTACTACAAACATATTTTTATTTATACATAAAGGTAAGCGTTTATGGAGATTTAAGAAAATTGGCTAAACGTCTATTAGAGTTTAACAGGGTTGATGAGGGATAATCTTGCGCGGTCTTCAACAAGCAGCACCAGGCTGTGTGTCCTTTTTAAAACATCACATATGTGATTTAGATTCACTCTATTAAAACAAATGGCGACAAGGAATAACTATTAATTAGTCATCATAAAGTATTTTGATGTTTATAGAGTACATATGCCAAGCAGCATAGGTATATCAGGCATTACATCTTTTGTTAAAGCATAAGGTACAACGTATAAATATAATGATCCCTCCGACAATATTTCGAATCTGGAAATTCCTGGTTGATTTTACGATCATGTTCATAGTTTAAACATTCTGTTTTTCAAATATATTTGCACGAAATTTAGCTAGAGAAAAACATCATATAAAGTAATAAGGTGTTTGATGGATTGATGGATGAATTATTGTTTGAGGTCCAATGGCAATTATTTATTCGATGCAGATCAGGACGAGAACATGTTGATATACTAGTCAACAAAAGAAAAGATACAGGGTAATGCATTTTTCATATATTCAAAATTTCAAATAGCTATACTAAGCAGAAAAATATACCCACACCTCTGATTTTCATAGTAGATTGTTTTCTCATCAAAAGCATGGATTTTGTGCAAAAAGTTTGAAGTGAAAAATTCCATTTCTTGAGATTTCGAAAATCACATTTTTCAACCCAAAATTAAAAAATCAGTATTTTTACCCCCCCCCCCCCCCCCGTTAAGTGAATCATAATGTCTGTGTGACAGAAGATTTAAGTTTTTTCTACTGATTTCAGCCACTGGATTTTCATTTTACAAAGTGTGTGTCGATTTTCTTCTCGATTTTCCCGAAAATTTAATTTAATCCTCTTTTGGCAAATTTCCATTTTCCACCATTTCAAGTTTTTATCCAAATTTCAAAATGAGACGAATTAGATCAAGAAATGAAATAACAAACCACTGTTCTCCTAATACTTAAGTTGTTTTAAGGAATTACCAAGATATTTGGTTCCGAAGTCGTGTATCTTTACTTTTGTTGACTAGTATATGATATGATTATGACCCCTTCTTTGTACTAGACCGACACACTGAGTCGGATTTTTAACATGCTAGCTCACGAGCTAACAGTCCACAGGAAGACATATAACACCAACTGGACACATTATACTGACTCCGAGCCAACCAGTTCTTTAGTGTTACTCTTAAATGCCGAATGCTTTGGCGGAGAAGCAGCAGATACCAAGTTTAATGTCTTTGTTTTGATCCGACCGGGAATTGAACCCACGACCTTCTGCACTCGAGGCGAGCATGCCGCCACGAGACCACGAGGTGGTTATAAGGTCTTTGAATTAAATTGAATTTGACTCCCTTTCTTCGTGTACGCTTGAGACCAAAAATCAACAGTGTAGGAATTGGAGTAAAACTGGGCTAGATAAGTTACTTTTCTTAAGGTTTTTATCATATCTCAAAGTTTTTATTTTACAGAAATCATGTCAGCATTTGGCAATAAAATGTGTAGTCACTGTGAAAGTAGACACGTAACCAAAGAAGCCGATGCATGGTGTTGCACGTGTGAAAAGGGATTCTGCCACAAATGCCGATATACACATCTCTCCAGCAATTCTCAGCACAAATTTATTTCTATCCAGAAATACAATAAACTTGCCCTCACTGTCCATAAGATATGTAAAAATGACCACGATAGTAAACACCATATCTTTTGTAAGTTCCATGACGATATTGTCTGCTTAGAGTGCAAACCAGAAGCACATTCAAAATGCATGGGCGTCTTAAGTATTCACGAGGCATCACGTGATGCAAAGTCATCATTTCAATTGGCTGATTTGGACAAGAAACTGCTAGAGCTCTCTGGTTGTATACAGAAGGTTATTACGTCAAGGACAAAAAATCTCACTACAATAAAGGACCAGAAAAAGAAAATTGAAACGGAAGTGGAAACCATAAGGAAAAAAGTTAACGATCATATAACTAAACTTCAAAAAGAGCTTGTAAATGAATTAAACAAAGTTTACGAAAGAACGAAAGCTGAACTCGATGAGAGCTTGAAGGAATTGGAACGAGAAAAACATATAGTGCACGACTTAAAAGAAAAGACCATTCAAATCAGACATTTGAGCACCAATATTGAAACATTCTTAGGAACTCAGCAGATTCGTAAACGTTATGTTCAAGATGAAAAACACACTTCCGATATGTTAAGAGGGATAAAACAACTGTACCTAAGATTTAACGTGAGCCCTTTAATTCAATCACTAGTTGGGGATATAAAGTCCTTCGGGATAGTCGAAATGGTCAATAAACCGGATAAGATTAACACAGATGAGCACAAACTCGCGGAATCTCGTGCTGGTAAAATAAGCACACCACCCAGATATGTGGCAAGGGTAAAACTACATCTGCGCAAGACCATAAAATCAGGTTCCGGTTCCGGTTCGTCTGAATATAAGAAAGGCTGTACGTCATCTTCAAATGGACAAATGATATTTGCAGAGCCGAACAACAAAATGCTAAGTGTTTACGATTCTAAGGGTAATTTCCATAGTAACATACAGCTCTCCGCGCACCCCTTTGACGTCACTTCCGTCAATTACTACACTTTTGCAGTTACATACGACAAAATGTGTTATATTGAAATCTTTGACATATCCAAAAATAATAGATCTAATCGATACAGAACGAATTATCCTTGTCAAGGGATTTCTTATATGAGTGGGAACATTTACGTTGTCATAGAAACGGAAGGTATTCAGGTCATGGATATTGAAGGAAATCTACAAAAAACCATAGCCATTAACGTCACTGGCGTTCGTTTTTTCACGTGCTCGAACAGTAGGTTGTATTTCACGAATTCAAGCACCGGCACTCTACATTGCTGTGATATGCGTGGGAAAGAAATTTGGAAATTTGAAGATAAAAACATAAGCCATCCACAAGGCTTAAGCCCTGATGGTAGCGGGAACGTTTTTGTGGTGGGTTATTCGGAAAGCATAAATCCATCCGAGGCAACGTCATATGACGTCTTTTTAGTGGCCCCAGATGGACAGTATGCCAGGAAGCTTTTACGAAGATCAGGCCTGCCATCTAGTTTACATTATGATAAGCGAAACAAGAGGCTCCTGTTGTATAGTTTAGATGGTTCTGCAGACTTGTATGATATCGTCTGAATATATTGCACCAGAAAAAAACAACTATTTTACTCATGATATATTTTTGGAACTACTACTTTTTAACTTAATAAACATGAAAGTTTTCTTAATTTGCAGTATGTTTAAAATTAATTACTGTGCTTTTTTATGTGCATGCTTGACCATTACAACACATGGTCGTGTGCATCTTTCGTGTAACATGCCGCTATCTGACGGTTTGCTTGGGAGACTCCTTGTTGCTCAACAATTTTTTATTTTTTTTTGGCGCTGTGTTTCTATTGTTTGTTTGTTTGTTTGTTCTTGTCCTTATCTATCTCGATTTTGTCTTTGTCTCCCGACATTGATTATGGCCCCTTCGGAGTTTCCTCGGTTGACATACTTAAGTCAACTCAAAGGACCGTCTTCTTCTCGTTATTAGGTGTCAGTTTGTGTCTTATTGTTGAGACCTTTAAGTGACTTGTTACGTTAGTTCCCTCAACTCCAAAACTGCCGTTCCCTTGAAATTAACAGCATATTGTTCATTGTTGTCTTTTAAGTAATCTGACGTAGAAAGAAAGAAAAAAAACAATTTTCGTAAAGCATAAAGAATTAGTTTGTGCAAAACATAGAAATACAGTGTAAAAATATTTGACTTTCGTTTGAATTTTGAATTTATCTTGTTTTTAATCATTGTTTTCTTGTACGTCTAATACAGAAAGATTAAAACACAGCTTATAAAAAAATATTCTTTGATACCAATATTGATGTGCTACAGAATGAAAAAAGTAACAAAATTAAGTCTAGTCAGGGCCTCGGAGTGTTGCAGTCGGAAATGTGGAACGCCAAAATAAAAATCTTAGATTTTGAGGAACAGATTGAAGGGCCTAAAAAGTGTAAAAATGCAAAATATAAGACTCGAAGGTTTGTTTATTTTGACGTTCTGTTCAGCTTGACAGCCAGATACGATACGTGGAACTGCTAGTGCGACGCTGTATTTATACTTGACGGTGAGATACATGTGCGACTCACAGAACTGAAAATTTACTATAACTTAGAAATGCTAACGAAAACTCTGGCTCATGGCACAAAATGCAGTTATAAATCCATAAATCTGCGAAAGTTTGCCCTTATTCCCAAAAGAAAAGTGACATATTTATTATTAACAGTAAAATTCCACACTCGTAGCCTAATCACCTAGGTTTCTATATGACGTCATTGAAAACAGAAAATAGTTCCCTAACGCCGCTTGACGAAAACGAAATTATCATAACTATATCCTATTATTTAGTACCCTAAACATATAAAAGGAATGCCAACAAGTAATTTGATCATATCTCAACAATACTTTATGTATTATTATAACTTTATAGAGAAAGTACCGTTTCCCGGAAGTGACCATTCATCGGAATGGCGACTTCTAGTACGTGTACAAGCACTTGCCACGATGGAATTTAAAGGGAAAACTACCCCAACGATGTGTCAAATAACGTTAAGAATGAATGAATAGGTAACCACAAACATGTTTTATAAATCCCTTACCCCATGAGAGAGTGAAATTAAGGTAGACCCGTGAAAATCGTGATCGAAGTGCCTGCTCACTGACAGTTGAATTTTACCGCTGATCAGAACTTTATCAATATGAAAAATATTATGTTATGTGTCATGATAACTGTCAAAAACGGTACAAGTTATGAAAATATTCAAATTGATCCCCATAATTGAAGTTTGCCAAAGCTGTCTTAGTGAATAAAAATAAGCTACGACTCTTATTTTTCAGGTTTACAGATATTGATCCCAAATAAATTTTGAAATATTAACTGTGTTGTTTCTTTATCATTATTGGTAATACCCATCTATAACAATATCTTATAAAGTTTATAAGATTACATTGCTTCAGCAATGTGTATAATATGCTTCGAATTTGGAGTTTCAAAAGTATCCTACGGACAAATCATATATCAAATTACATATACGTAAAACACATTCAAAACACACAAACACTTTAAACTTCATTGGTAACTTAATAAATTTATTAAATGTTAAAAAGGTTAAACTCTGATAACGGATTTATTCGGGATAAAAAATCAATGATTTTATTGTTGTGAAATCATTTTTTAGATATGGTTATCTGAAAGGAAGAAAAACGATGGTGTATGTTCTTGGGGTCTTTTTGTATTACATAACAATCTTTGGATTTATTCCGTATTCAGGTTTGTAAAATACATGTAAAATAATTGTACAACAATTTCTTTATTTAGTGGAAAGTGAAGTTAATACATTTAAGTACTTTGTACTCGTGGTTTACCTGAGATTCCTCTGACGTCACACATAAACTAATGTCAGAAATGGAAAGTGCCAAATACCAGGAATTTTTTTTGTATATGAAGTCTTATGTAATGTTCTATTGTCATAGTGTTCTTTCTTTACTGGAATCTGGAATATACCTGTAGCGTATATTAATGGCTCGTCCGATATTCCTTTTACTTCATAAATAAACTTGTTTCAGAAATGTAAAGTGCCAATCCTTAAGGATGTACACATCTGAGGAGCCAAACAAGTATTAAACTTTTTTTCTAAATCTGATTTTTGGGTTTATATGACTGTAAGAAAGTAATTTATGGAGAAAAAATCATATGGTGGTGGACTTCTTTTTTTGCTACCGTTATTTGAAAGTACCCCACTTTTGATGATTTTCCCCATTTTTCATCAATTTTTACCCATTTTTGGGCTATTATCATGACAAAAATCACAGTTCCACTATTAAACTTTTTTCATACTTTCCCTAAAGATGAAGTGGACCAATCTGAATAAATTTAACTTAAAAAAAATAACTATAGGTAGGTGTTAATATAAGAAAGTTTTATCCAAATTTTGTTGTTTTTTCGTGTCAAAATGACCATGCAGTCAATTTAGTAAATTTGGGGTTTTCCTCATTTTATTTTAGAACAAGGTTCATTTAATTTCAACTTCTTTGTTATAAATGATTGAAAAAAAATACATATCAAAGAATTTAAAAAAAAAATATTGATATGGGATGTACATATTTTTGGTAACATCATTTCTTTGTAACCCTTACCCATTTTCTCAACATTTTGGCTGATGACACTGACCAGATTGGTTATAAAATTTGAAAATTTTATTACTCAAAAAGTACATACATTTTCACAGAGTTTAGTTGGATTATAATTTTTTTTGAATTCATTAATATTTCCCACTTGTATCACATGTTTTGGAAATAGTTCCCGAACGAGATTTCAACGAGACTGAAACATAAGAAGAATACATCCTTAAGGGAAGTTCCTCCGATATTCAATGTTGATGTTCGAAAAAATGTCGATGAACGTCATATTGAATATTTTATGGAATAAGACTTCAAATAAATTCATAACAGGAAAGTTCAACAATGACAAATGAGGCAGGATAGTCTGACTTGGCGCATACACTGTGCAGTAGTGCCGTTAAACCTGTTCCACGATATGGAGTATACATCAAGGAGGCAACTTCCCAATATCTACTGTTGAGTAACATCAATGATGTTATAAAATAAATGACCGAAATCGGATGTGAATGAATTTTACAATATTGATCTGATATCAAAAGACCTTTGCACAATTTTTACATCACTAGTCTGTTGTTCACCAGACAGTCAATATCTGCTTCTTAAAGGGAGGTTACGACACATGTTAAGTTTAAAGTCGAATATGGCCTCTAAAACAAAACTGTAAGATAGGTTGCAAATCTACAACATTTATTATTATATGCTGTCTCACAACTAACATATTTTCTGCAAATGCTCACTACAGATACATTTGCGCCAGCTGATACACAAATTGTATACATTGTACCTTTAAAAAGGCTCTAAAAATGTTGCATATTGGAAATGTAAGCTCCTCCTTTACGACAAGCGGATACCTATGGAATTATTACATTTATCATATATAACATGTATATTATATCACAGTATTCTAGTTAATTTTTTCATGATAAGGTCTGATCCTTAATCACTACCATATCACGTTTACGATATTTGTTGTTTTATATGTAAGCACTAATATCCAGAATACAACCGTCTCGGTCGTCTCGTGCTCGCCTCCAGTGCAGGAGGTCGCAGGTTTGTTCCGCGGCCGGGTCAAACTAAAGACATTAAAATTGGTATTTGCTCTTCTCCGCCAAGCACATGGCATCTTGATCTAGGAGTAAGAGCAGAGGACCGGTCGACTTGGAGTCAGTATGTGTGTCCAGGTGGTGTGATATGTTTTCCTATTACCTCGTGAGACAGCACGTTAAAAATCGGCCTCTGTGTGTGGGTTTAGTATAAAGGAGGGTTCATGTTCATATCAATATATGCAATTTCATAATAGCCACTGGATGTTAAAAACAAAAATTCATCCATCATCCAACCAAAACACCACCAAAACAAAACTAAGTGTCATCAATGTTACTCTACGTAAGGATAATATAAAATAGAACAATAATAATTATATATCTACAGTGGTAATCCTGTTGCAAGACTTAATAGAAAATAAGTGACAAATCAAACATAAACTAAAAAAACGCCCCCTAAATATATGATGATAAAAATAGAAAAAAGTAGGGAGGATTCTAACAGCACAAAATCATCGGTGGCTCAATAGAATTCCAAGCTTTCTATATATACTTCATTTGTAGAAGGTAGTAGGTGTATATGCTTTTAAAATAAGATCTAAAAGGCCAAGCCTTTGACGTCGGAATAGTAAAGTTCGCAATTTTTATTTATTTAAATACCCACAGTTCCGCGAGTTTGACATTCAATGAAGCTTTTAAGTGCAGGCCTACCTTGAGTAGACCACTCTGTAACCGTTCGATTGCCCCTTACATGTCATTGTCATAATGGCGCTTTGTAACCTACATTCTTTTATTTTTATCCAATCATCGTTTAATATTTGAATACTTCAGACGCACTCAGATGTTATCAGTGTGGAGATACTAGAAACGATGGACCATGTGTTACGGATACATCCGGTATGCTCGAAGAGCACCAAAGATGGAACGTATCAGGAATGGAAAACGCGGATCCACCGTACAAATATATAAAAGACGAGTGCCCTAAAGATTCGGACTATTCATGTATCATTGAAAGGATAGAAGAACTGGGTGAGTAAATATTTCTGAGTTTTTTTTATCACCAAGATATTAACTTTCCGACGACGATGTTCATAAGGGCAAATACTAGTACCATTATATTCTTACCATACTACGTTGTTTATAACGACATCTTGCCAGCCAGCTATTGTCATATCATTGCATCTTCAGATTAAAATGTCAGGATCAGATCCAAAAGGTAATCAGTCTTTGGTATCCGCACTTAATACCAGAATTATAGGATAAAGTGGAGTAAACTGAAGTATAGTTCTTGCGGAGTCAAAAAGAATTATTGAGCTATGATTTGGTCGATTTATACGTCAGTCAGACATATTTCTTTTCCCTTGGCCTCATTGTCACGCTCTAATGACCAGCTTAACTTTTCGGAGTTAGTGCTGTTTTCACAACAATATTTGGTATTCGGATTTGATGTTAGGAGAATTACATCTGTCTGACATACGTCATACATATGGCCTTTAATGATTCAATGATCAGGTTAAGTTTTCAGGATCAGTGATACGGTTACTGAAACATAATGTAAACGCACGAACAGGTGCCGAATGTATAGCCACTGCTAAAATCAATACTGCTCAATAGTGCAGGGTACAACAATGTCATCTTGAAATGTATAGCTATAATAAGGTTTATTTCATTTAAGAAGCTTAGAATGTTTGAACAAATGGGCGTACCGAAAATAGGTGGTTGATTAAATAGTGTCTGATTTAGAGCTGTAGAACCACCTGAAACCTACAAAAAATGCAGCGGATATCTCGCCAATGTAGCAATGTGCAATAATTATGTTAATTACTTTTTACAGGTTTAATGCATGCGTACATACGGGATTGTTTTAGTAAAGATGGGAGATACTCCGTTTCCGATCCCAGGCTTGACGGCATTGATCATACCAAAAACCAAACAACGTGCGTGTACCAAGCCGTATCCAAACGGTTAATTTGTGTTACTGTGTGCAATGAAGACTTTTGCAACGGACCCCAAATAGACAGCGCCATCACAAACTATAAAAAAAATTGGTTTATTTACATTATCACCCTTAATTTTATATTCTTAAACATATAATAGTTATTTAGATATATTTTTATTTTGTGTTACGGAGCAACCATTTGATTTTTAGGGGTGGGGCTAGGATGAAAGTTGAAAGAAAAGGCAGGACCAGTATCCTGGCAAAAGAAACAGCCAGGATCACTTTAGGTGTGAAAAAAATAGGCAGGATCAAACATTTCACCCAAGCCTCCCCCCTAAAAATCAAATGGTTGCTCACTGAATTTCATGTTTTTTTATCACGAAATGTCTTTTTGTATCTATTTCCTCGTTAGAGTATAGTAAGTTTATGAAAGTATGATCCATAGAAAAATAATTTGCAGTTTGATGCTAATTCAGATTGCAGCGTTAGGGAAAATCCATTCGATTCTTATTAGATGAATAAGGGTAAAGAAGAATTTCAAAATGGCGGGTAAAAAGATGAAGGGGGAAATCATGTTAAAAATGCAGTGAAAAAAAAGATTCAATATCATCCGAAATTAAATTGTAAAAGAAAAATTAGGGGCGCTTGTGACGTATACAAAATGACTTGCCCTTTTCCCATAAAATCAAATGTATGTCAGCCAAAAAAGTGTTTGTTTTCCACTGATAACTACAAATATATCTGTCTCCAACGTTTGTCATGCATTCTGATTGCAGTAACTCTTTGCTGCGAGTATATCTTACGTAAAACGTCGAAGATCATGTACATTAAATAATAATCTTGTGTCAGTTTCACAAACATTTGGACGACAACGATTAAGACTGGTTCCAGCACTCCAGTAGAAAAAAACCACTGAAAACTGGAAACCAGATCAAATCGGATGTCTAATCGTAGTCGTACTAATGTTTTAATTAGGATTGTGCGCCGTTGTTCATTGATATGTTAGCATATCTTGGACTTTTTTCCAAATACTACAAGATCAATTCATGTACATTTTTAAATATTTATATCAGTTTGAATAGTTACTTAGACACCATATTGATGTCACTTCCGGTTTTACTTCCGGTTTTTGTGGAAGTTGAAAATGCTAGTGCTTTAGTTTCTGTGCTATCTTTTTATATTCTGTTCAATTTATTATGTGTTTTTAAGTCTTTTTCTTATATCCTAGTTATATTAGTGTGCTGTGTTGTATTCTAACGAGATTGCCTTGCAATTGTATTTGAATCTTACGCACTTTCTCCATTGTATCATCACTTCGGTATTCCTTTGTCATTTGACATTTTAGCAATTTTTTCACAATTATTGAATTTTGTTCAGCAAATGTCGCGGAAAGAAAGAGAGTTAAATGATCACTAAAACTGTTAATGTAACTGGCTGTAGGTTTATGTTATTTTATTTGCTTTTTGCTTTTTTGGCGTTTTCGTGTATAATTTTATTTCAGAAATTTTGTGGATCATAAAATTTTATATGAAGCTATGAATTTATGGCACATGTTCCTTGCTGAAGGGAATTGTTGGACTATATTTTTTTTAATATAACAAATATTTTCATGAAGGATTCTGCATAAAAACTATTTGTCTACATTTAAACCACTTGTTTGCTTTATCTATCATGACATGTATCCATTTGATATTGTTTTTAACTGAAATAAAAAGCATAATAACTCTAAATTAAGTACAATGTACATATTTCAAATTGTTTAGAACGTACAATAATAATATGATTTTTAGTAGATTATGCTCAATAGTTTTTTGTACGTGCAATAAAAGTATCAACAATGCGTTTGTATCTATATAATTATTCCATGATGCCAGTTTTAATGCACAAGATGTCAGTTTTTGTCTATTTATGACTCATCAGTTGTGCTCAAGATCTCAGTAAAACGTTGAAAGCCGAAATAATAATCCAAAAAGTTGAAGACCAAATTCAAACGCTGAAAGAAAGACAATCTATGGACAGAGCTACGCCATGAAGGAAATATTCCTTAATTTTCCGAAATGGATTTTACATTTTGATAACAGTAAATGTAAAGTGTCCATTTCACGTTAGTTTCCAAATATATCTGGTTATGAGCAGAATTCGAACTCCCAATTGCCAAACCGATCGAAAAAGGGAACAATCAAAGAACAGGTCTATGCTATGAGGTAGCCTGGTCCCCCGGTAAAACACTTTTCGCTGTGCTAGCTTCATTTAAAATATATATCCAGAGGAAGGCCGTTTGAATAACGAGGATTTACATTCTGGATCCCAGATTATGTATGCCATGAGGAAGATACTCGCACACAATTTATCATTTTTTTTCTATAAAAGTAAATTGAAGTATATAGTATCGAAACACTATCAAATGAGCTGCATTGTCTGGCATAATAATTTTAGCCATGAGCAGTTATGGTCTCTATTTTTCGTATAGTCGTTTCATATGGCATTGTACGAGACTTTAAGCAGTCAAATTTCGAACTGTCACATGTGAAAGAACCAGTGTTAAATCCGTGAATATGTGTTTGTCCTTAAAATGTACCAGATAAACTTCCTGTTTGTAATGTAATTCGGAGAAATCTTTATTCAAAGTACATGCAAGACAGGTATTTTTTCGTTGAGGGTTTTTACCCATGTGTTAAATTAAGGAGAGCGAGAGAGACTAAATGTCAGAAAAAACATATACGAAAGATAAAAAAAAAACATGTATCAAAAATTTTCGACAGAAACGAGAAAACTGGCTATATGTTAAAAAAATTCAAACAAGAAAAGAAATTTGTAATGCTTCCGTCGTATGTCTATGTTTCAATACAATTTTGCATAATAGTCTTGGGCGTTTCAAATTTATCCTTCAAAGAACCGAGAAATAAAATTACATACACATAAAACACAGTCAAAACACACAAATACTGTAAACTTCAAGTGCAATTTTAATAAATTTACAAGTACTATAAAGGTGAAACTTTGATAACAGAATTTACTCTGACAAAATCATTGATTTATGTTGTAATAAAATCAATATTAGATACGGGTATTTGGAAGGAAGGAAAATCATGGTGTATATTCTTGGGATCTTTTTGTGTTTTATAACAGTTTTTGGATTTATTCAATATTCAGGTTTGTAAAATATATGTTAAATAAATGGACAATATCATTTCGATCACTTTTTTTTATTTCTTTTTGGGATATGACGTTATATATTGTATACTCATGGCTCTGACGTCACACATAATGTCAGAAATGAAAAGTACAAAAAAACCGAGAATGTTTTGCATATGTGTCTCTTCTGATCCATGCTGATATTTCGTATATCAAGGAAATCTCGGATTGAATATAGATAGAACTGCTTTTAAACATGATTAAGCTAAAAATTATCTTAACCGTTGGATGTTTATGCTCTCTTAAAGCTAGACCCTTACTGTTTACTAGTATCCATTTCGACCTTTATCTAAAGGTATTATGATATACAAAGTCACTCAATTATTTGGCAGCCACATTGGAAAACAGTTCACCTAGTTACAAAATCGTCAGGCACGAAATGTTTCGAAGAACTATGTAGATCTTTTGCATGGAGTTTAATAGGAAAGCATGATGGTTCTCTTCTAAGTAATTGACTCACCCCTATATTTAAATTTTAAATTTCGTACGAAATTGATACGATACGAAAAATGAAATTGCATGCATTATACGTCATTGAGACAAAATCCATTGAGAGAGTGCAATGACATAACAATTAGAGGTCATCGTATGCAAATGTGATGTCGATGAATTATTTGATAATGATTATTATTACCAAAATCATTTGTGAAATGACTTTACAGTATACTGATTTGTCACTGAACGTATTGGTCTATTGTACATATAATTAGGTCCAGGAAAGTCCCAAAATTTTAGGCGGTGAAAATTCGAAAATCAAAATTAAGTGTCTAAAATAGAAAATAATTTCAGTAACAGCGATCATTTAACACTACCCTTTACGCACAAATAAATGGTACTCTCAACTTACCGTGAATCTAGGTTTTTGCCTTTCGTCGAGGAGTATGTTTTATTTTCATTCTTTGGCTGCAAGCACCACAAATGAGAAATATGTTTCAAATGAACAAAAGGGACATCACATTTGTTACGTTTGTATCCCTTAAACAGAGAAAGACACTAGCATCTTTGTGACTGGTTTTTTCCAAATGCCTCAAACAAAAATTGAATTTTGAATTGAATTTAAAATACAATTATTTAAATTCACTGAAGTGAAATATGAGGAATGCCAGTCTGGTGCTTAAGGATGATCGCTGGTCTAATAGGAAATAAATAGGATTTGAAATAGGTGTTTTAGTTTGAGAGAACATATGAATAGTAAACAAATAAGAAAGAAAAAAATATAGGTTCATGTCCTCATTTCAGGGCTATAAGGCCTTGAAAATTTGCAGGAAATGGGTTTTCTCTGGATTTTTCATTGTCTTTGCATTGACAACTTCAGTCTCTCAAAAATGTATGAAAAAATAAAAAGGATTTCATAAAATTTTGTCAAATACCATTTTAAGGTATATATGATTGAATTATAAAAGAAACAGTGGGGGTTCATGGGCAAATAACTTCATGTTTAAGAAATGGATAAATCCCGAGGGTTCCGAAAATCTGACAAAAAGACCAAAACATGACTAGAGAGCATCCTTAAATATGATATTTGAAAATGTTCAATAATTTTACGTAAAATAAGAGAATATCAATGTAAAGTTGAAATATTTCTGTTTTTTTTTGTATTCCGACTTTTAAAACTGTCAAGAAACTTTAAACTACCTACTGCAGATGCGTAACATATAACTTTTTTTTAGTCTATGAAATAATTTCGACCAAGGGTGCATTTTTAAATGTGCGCCACTTGATTGGGTTAACTCGATAGACCGAAAACAAAATTACAGTCAATCCATTTATTACGTAAGGATTCCTTTTTATGACGTCACAGTGGAAAGAACAATTTTTAAATATATTTTGTCTATGCTTGATATACTTTTAAAAAAATACCAATCAAAAAACGTGTTATATCCACTATTAAATTAATTTTATATGGCACAGGTTACCAAATGCATTTCTATTTACCTAAAAAAGTATATGCAAAATACCATTCCCAAATCCTAGTCAAGCTCGGAATAAGAAAACCAGGGCACGCTTGAACAGCACTGTAATGTGCGACTGTCCGTAATTAGCGTTGTCTCATTGAATCATACTCCTTATCTATACATTTTCATATGACCGTCCTTATTATTTGAATACTTCAGATGCATTAAGATGCTATCAGTGTGCAGACTCTGTTATTGATGGAAAATGTATCACAGATACAGCTGGTATGTTGGCAAGTTACCAGAGATGGAACGCATCACTTACAAATCCACCAACTGTGAGCGATGGTCATAAAAAAGAAACGTTCAAATATTTGAAAGACGAGTGTCCTGAGCAGTCAAACGATGCTTGTATCATTGAAAGAATAGAAGAATTGGGTAAGTACATCTTGTAATTATTTCAGGGTGGTTTATTTATTTAGGTTGTATTTATTTTATTGTGGGAAAAATAGGAATTGTGTCATGATTTGAGTGTTTTCTTTTTTCTCTGTTAAAAATACGGATTTTTTTTATCAGTTTAATGAATACATAATTTTGTATTAGGAGACGACTTCAATACTTTATTTAACTTGCGTATAACCCCTTTTGATATAATACAATGTTTTGGCTAAACTGCTTAGGCCCATTTAGTTGTATCGATCACAATGTTTTGGTTTTTGTGTAGTTTTTGACCTTCTAAAATTTTGGCTTACCTCATGCAGGTTTTCGCAAGGAATTTTAAACTAAAAAAACTTATTTTTAACTCCAGGGTATTACAGTATACGGTTCCATTCATTAAAAAGTCTATAGAACTGAGGAGGGTGGACTCTACACCTGCACAAAATTGTAGTAAATTATTGTCTATTGTGTTTATTTTATTGTTTGTGTTTGTTGTCTATATGCCTTCAACCCCTCGGGGTATAAATGTGCATTTGATTAATAAAGATAAAGATTTAAAAAAGAAAAACGTGTTCTGATTGGTTAATGGTCATAGGTGATAAAAAATTTTAAGGCCGGTTGACATTGTTAGCACTCAACTGGAACAAGTCTAAACATGACAACCAGAAAACAAAATATCAAGTACATTTACAAGTCTTCTAGATTGGACGGGGGGAGGGGGGGGGGGTAAATTAAGAACTAATTCATGTGTAAATGACCACAACTCTGTAACACACATGAATTATTTCCATTCTAATAGGTCAAATACGCAAATTTTGCTCATTTGAGTTGTCCTATATGTATCCAACATTGGTTTGACCGTGCCATTTCTCTTGCGTTTAATATGCTGTATCTGTCCCATTAAGATCATATTTTGAATAAGAAGTTGACAGAATTCGCGTTTAAATAAAAGCCTCTGTACTGGTGTGTTGAAAGTACATATACCGAGCAATATATCGTTTGACGATATATAGGACGTCATATTAAAATTAGTAGGTCAGACACTTTGACATTTAAGAGGGGTAAGGAAGTGATCTCATATCCCGAATTTCAACAACACAATTCTTTAAAAACTTAAAATATTTTTGCAAGAGGTAGTTCTGGAATTTTTTTCATTGATGGTAAGATAGTTAATTACGTGATACATCTCTTCCTGTTTGAATTTTTCGGCCATATTTAATCTTGGTTTTTCATTTACATATTGAACATAAAATTGTTCTCTTTTTGTATTTATCGGTTTAAAGATATTTAAATAAAAAGAAACTCTATCGTTACCATGGTTACATGTTTCTTGTAGGTCAAATGCATGCCTACATACGAGATTGTTTTAACATTAAACAGAATTTCTCAATCTACGATCCCAGGTTTGAGAACATCGACGAAACACTGAACCAAACAACGTGTGTGTACCAGTCCGGATCAAGACGATTGGCATGTGTTACTGTGTGTAACAAAGACTTTTGCAACGGGCCACAAATAAATGGTTGCACCAGCACATACTGCACACAAATTTGGTTTATTTACATTATTACCATTTATCTTATATTCTTAAATGTGTAATAGTTATTTAGATATGTGTCTTTATCTATTCCCTACTAGTGGATATTTGAGTTGTCTCCCATATGCATGATTTATCGTTCCTGACAGAAGGTGTCTAAAAAGTAATTTTAATTTTTCATTAATATGTTGAATTCGGGACAGCGAAAAATGTGGAAAATGTATCCAAGAACATGTTATTAATGTATGTGGAGGATATTGTTAGAAAGGAAAATTATTTTGCAGAAATCCATTTTACGTCAATTTTTCCATTATTTTGATACCTTCTCCAAAGAGCAGATAACTCCCTAAATGGGAGACAACTTACATGTATCAAAAATGGGGAATAATGTCTATGTTATCATGATAGTCAGAGAGTACAAGGTATCCGGACCATCATAGATTATGGATTATCTAAATATATATCTTTGTAAAATTGAAAGACACTTTGTTGTTTGTGTCCATAAAAATATGTTGGGTACATTGGGTTTCGGAAGAGTGCCGATAATTACCGAGGTCATTGGAATTACATCCGGGACATTTGAAAGAATCACGTGCTCATTTATGGTCCTGATACCTTGCTATTAAATTTAGGGAGTCAGTCACCATTTAACTTTTAGAAGATCTCAGGAGAGGAAAGTCAATTTCAGTTTGTTGCGTTATGCTACAATTTGTTTACTGTACTCCTGAACTTCATACTTTATTTTCAGTGTTTGGCTCCTTGCACATTTGATTTTGAACTCTTGGCCATCATCACTTTGCAAAAATAATTTTCTGAATTTGTACTTTAACACATGTCTATACTAATAGATGTAAATGAAAGTTTTTAGGGTTTCCACGCCGACCCTAATTTTGTTGTTAAAAATGCCCGCAGTAAAATTTTGTCGACATTTTTGGACAAATCTGGTCAAAGCCAAATATTCCTTATAAATAAATGAAGCATGAAATCTTGAATACATAAAATATATTTTACACCTGGCCATATTTTACGTATTGCGTACTGTACGTTGTCCACTAATCGTGTGTCGCCCTCTACCTCTTCAGCTTTTCTTCTTTAATATATATATATATATATATATATATATATATATATATATATATACATGTACAGCAGGTTTATCTGTATATATATAATCGCTTAAATTTAGTTGTCATTTTTAAGCATTCTTATAAATCTACATAATATTGATAAGTCAGACACAGTATATTTTGAATGTTAATCATATATCATTTCAGAGCATTTTTGATTTTGTTTATTTTTCATAGTTCATCATTTGGCCATAGAAAATGCATATCAGTTAGTCACAAATCTTTACTGATTTTTACTGTATGTCTTAATTTGTTTTTTTGGTCTACCTCCGTCCATAGGGGACAGATTTGTAAAACTTAATTTAGTTCGCCATCTTTTTATTAGCCTGTGATAAGTCAATAACGATAATCTGTGGTGAGCTTTTTTTTCTTTTTGCTGTTTTAGATGGTTTTACCCCTTTAGGTCTTTTTGACATTTTTGAATTTGCTCTTCAATTTTTTAAATTGTTGTTTTGTATTTCAACATTTTAGGCCTCGAGTACAACTGATGAGTCGTAAATCGACGAAATTTGCACACATTTTATATATATCCGAATATGTTTTAATGTTATAATTTTCTTAGTGTTTCCGGTTGTCACTTTTGCAGTGCACATTACGTCGATTTACAACTCATTAGTTGTGTTTCAAGGCTGAAATTGTTGAAAAGCCAAACCAATAACACGGAACATTGAAATACAATTCTTTCATACCAATTGTGATGCACAAGATGAGCATATTTCGTCGATTTACGACTCATCAGTAGTGCTTAAGCCCTAAAATGTTTAAAACTAAAACAACAATCCAAAAGAGATAAGAGCAAATTCAAAAACACCAAAAATGACCAAATGGGGTAAAGCCAAAATCATCTAAGGAGAGAGCTATGCACGAATTTTGTAACGGTTAATTTTTAGTATAAATTTGGTTAGTATCGAAATACTATCAACTGAGATCGGGATACCCTCAAGGACTTGGAGTCCACTCATCAGTTGTGCTCAAGGTCTGAAAAATGTTTTCATAAAGGATCCTTATTGAACACAAATTAGAATAAAGGAGAACCAATAGAATGAAAAGAACAGTATACATTTCCAAGAAAATGTACTTAAATAACTGTTGTTTTCTGTGATATCGTTCTATTTTTTGTCTATGATTCATTTAAGACTGTATTTAATTTCACATAATCATGAGAAAGATCCAGTCAAAATAGTTACACTTTAGATTTTATAACGAGAAGCACTTTGAGATAAGATAAAATAAATATTGTCATTGATTTGAATTGTTATGTTTTATTGATTAAGACTTTTATCTGACTGTTAAACTGTCAATTTTTTATCTGTAATACCTTATGTAAATATTGTAGGAGTTTTAAGAACCAATTCATGTTATTAAGTTAATTTACATATATTATACAACCTGTATAAAATTGAAACATTACTATTGTTCTTGGGAATACCTAAAATGTTTTCAAATTGAATAAAACATGATGATTTTCTTTTATTCTTTTAAAATTTCCCTTTCAGATGCTAAGATGTTTCAGATTTTCCTTGCAGGCATTTATTTTTGCGTAAGAAATGACGTAACCACTAACGTTTGAACAACATGTAGAACCTCCTTGTTCTTTATATGAAATCTAATAAAATTATAGTAAAGCCCACTAAACAGCAAAAATGGATTTCAGGAAAGGTCAACAGGGACATACCACCCAATAGACGGACCCCCTGATAAAAATAACAAAAAAGAGAAGAAAACACAAACATGAACACAAAAGAGAGTCGGGAAAGTCTAACTTTGTACAGACACTGAACAGGGTGTGGTTAAACCGGTTTTACTGGTATCCAAACTTCCCTGTCTCATCTAGTCAGTGGATGAAACAAAATTTAGCCAAAAAATGTTTTTCGCCTCTGAAACTATAGGCAAATAGGAACTTTGGTTGAATATTTCATAGGTAGTCCCCTCTCATGAGTATATGTTTTTAAGAAATAATTCACACTGGCTTCAAAATATCCTGATTTTACCACAGGTCGGCCATTTAGGCCAAATATTTTGCCACGAGCGAAATTTATGTCTTTTGGGTGACTTCCCATGCCTGGATATAACCCAAATGAACGAAGATCTAACTTACTCATTGACATTGATTCAGATAAGCAAGAGAATACTGGTGAACAGATGACCATGTAAAAACAAACTCTAAAAACATCATATACATGAAAGGAGACTCTGATTTAATCAAATAAAATCCAAACATAAAATCTCACATTTGTATTAGCAATGAACTTACATTCATTTATCAAATTTCCTCTCTTTAATTTTTTTTTGCGGACAAGTGGCTACATTACTCGGACAAGTGAAAATTGGTATTCACATGTCTAAACGGACAAGTTGGAAAAAAGTTATTGTAGAGCCCTGTCATGGGGATTGCTTTTAATTTTTTCAAAAGAATGCGTGGAGAAAAAAATATAAATTATTAGTTCCTTTTGGTTACCTCTTCCTTGTATACTACTGATAAAATTGATTTGATATGAAATATTTTATCAAGTTTCATAACTGTATTGTTTAATAATCTCTGATTGACTACTGAAAGGTATGTTATGAACAAAAATATGTGACTGAGATTTCATAATGACACGACGTACATTGGTATTGATCATTATTAACTGTTTGAGCTGTAAGTATAAATAGGCTACGGTATAGTAATATGTCAGATTAACTTTATTTATTACATTGAGTGTGGTGAAATACCGGGATTTCCGAATGAAATAAAATTCGATAATCCACCTAGTGAAATCGAAAGTCATATTTCACTCTAGGAAGTGACGTAACAATAGCCGTCGCCAACGATGTTGCTATACAAACGCTGTCGTGTAGTCGCATAAAAAACACAATCCCTTGTATTTTCTCGTTAAATTTTATGAATACACGGAATTTGTCAACGTAATAAACAGAATAACTAATCTCGAAATTCGAATACCAAAGATCTACAATTCGTGACCGAAAAATACTAATAATTCACTCGTGCGCTACGCACACTCGTGAATTAATGTGTTGTTCGGTAACTCGTTGTAGATTTTTAGGTATTCGCATTTCAAGATTAGTTGTACTATAATTATAACATTGAGTGTGGTGAAATACCGGGATTTCCGAGTGAAATCAAATCCGATAATTCCCCAAGTGAAATCGAAAGTCATATTTCACTCTAGGAAGTTACGTAACAATAGCCGTTGCCAACAATGTTGCTATACAAACGTCGTCGTGTAGTCGCATAAAAACATAATCCCTTGTATTTTCTCGTTAAATTTTATGAATACAGGG
Organism: Mytilisepta virgata; assembly: GCA_028015205.1. Taxonomy (NCBI): domain Eukaryota; kingdom Metazoa; phylum Mollusca; class Bivalvia; order Mytilida; family Mytilidae; genus Mytilisepta; species Mytilisepta virgata. The sequence goes on along the minus strand of CM051511.1, from coordinate 35,768,071 downwards.
AATATGTCAACGTAATAAACAGAATAACTAATCTCGAAATTCGAATACCAACAATCTACAACTCGTGAACGAAAAACACTAATAATTCACTCATGCGCTATACGCATTCGTGAATTATTATGTTGTTCGATTTTATATGTATTCGCATTTCAAGATTAGTTATACTATAAATATTTACTAGTATATATTTTCAAACTCATGTCAAATGCTCGGGCAATGTCATATATCCGTGTATAAGCGTTCTTTATCTCAATCAAAAGAACTTCGGACTCGGATCAAAACCTTACAATTTACCTCTTTATTCTCGTGTTATAGTGAAGTAATATCGGTATTCACAATTCTGAATTATCATTGTATTTTGGAGATTTTGACTAACCATGACTGATTTCATGGGACCAAAGATGAAAATATTTCTAAAGATTCATTAGACCATAAAAAACGTCGAGTAATGAGACGTACAACAAATCTTTGGCCACGAAATGCAGTTCACCTTCTTTTGTAGTGTATTTTTTCCATTCAGAGTCTACGATGGCCGAATGCTCTTGGTAGTTCAAATAATCAATATTCCGTCAACACTGAGATGGTGTTTTCGAATCTAGCTCATAGCGATGTGTATTCGACTTTGATTTTACAGTTTTTTTCATAGGTCGTTGGATCTCTAATAGGATTCTCCGCCAATAACAACTGGCCACGACGATAAAAGCCAAATGCCCTGATTGTAGTGACAAATTCAGGATTTCGGGAATAAGTGAATGATTATTATACTCCTGAGCATTTCCTTGAATAGCAAAAGTAGATTTTTGTTTTAATTTTGACAATATTTTCAGTTATGAGTATACATTTATTAAAATGACGATTGTTGAATTTGTGCTGCTGCAGCTGTTTTAAAATGGGACTACCCTTCAATCCACTGCACTTTAAAGTAATTTCAGTCTCGGATCAGATAAAAAAGAACTCCGTACTGTCATTAGGATAATTCTTAATCTTACCCACAAAAAAATAGCTTTTACGAACAGACTTCTTACTGAATACGTGATCAGGGTGGGATGGACGTTTTTCCCCCTTTTTTTCTTTCTGTTTTTTAAACCTGGTAGTGGTAGGCCTGTGTCAGACATTTCCTGTAAAGGATCGTACGATTAGTGTAACGCTTAATTTATCTCATAACAGATGATCTGGTGAAAGCCTTATATTGCTACAGCTGTGCAGAAACGACTCAAAACGGGAATTGTGCTACTGCAATAGAAGATATGATACAACAGGCCAAATGTGTGTCAAACGCAAATCACACTGCTGAGGACTGTCAGTTCCATCAACACTTTACTGCAAGCTGTCCTGATGATTTACCATTCTGCTTGACGGAAAAAATAGAAAGTCGAGGTAAATGGAAGTAAAAAAACAAGACTAATCTCATAGTAAATTATATGTTACCAGTTTTGACGCACAAGATATGCACATTTTGTCCATTGTCGTGCTCAATGCCTAAAATGTTGAAAACCAAATCCGAAACGTTGAAGAGCAAATTAAAATAAATGCCAAAATTTAAAAAGGGGGAAAATCCAAAACCAGCTAAAACGCACGAGGAATATGCTTCTTAGCTTTCACAAAATTTAAGAATTCAGTTTTGTAACAGTAAATTTAAAATATCGATTTTGGGATAGTTTCAATGAACGTCCATTGCTCTCAGGTAAAGTCATTTTGGCATTCATACGCTTTAGACTATTTTGATTTTTTTTTGGTGAAAACTTCTCATATTTTGATCTTCAGAAACACAGAAGAGCATCTATTGTCTCGTGTAACATATCCTCGGACTAAACTTGGTATTGGCTGCTTCCAGTGTGGATTATTTTATTTCTTAATTCAAATTTAAATTACTTTATTGTCCTTAAATATAGTTTGTGACAAAAAAAAAACAGATTAACAAATACACAATATTGAACATTATAAACACAAAGAACAAGCAAAAAGTGACTAGTCCCCTGACCTCAGTTTTAAAGACTGTTTTAAAAAGGAACCGGTGTTTTTTACTTGCTGGGAGGACGCTAGGTTCAAAATAAAGACAATTTTTTGGTCATCCCTTAAATTTGTGAAATTTTAATCTTCGGCAGAAAAATTTCGAAAAGTTATTTGTCGTAATGTTTCATTTAATTTACAGTTTAATATGAAATGTTTTTCATCTTCTATCGTTTCACATGTTTTACACAAACGTTGATCTCTTGGGATTTTATAATATCTGCCCTTTTCAATTTCTAAATTATGATCACTTATTCTAAACTTCGTGATAAGTTTTCTATATTCAAAATTTTCCCAAGATAAAATAGTATTCTTTGTGTAAATAGCATTTCAATCATTAGCCTAGTTGCCAGTATTTGGGTAATAGTATGCATGGAAGACCGGAATAAAATTTAAAACAATGCATCACGGGATTATAATACTTAATTGAATAAAATCTCATAGGAAGAGTTATCTCTCTTTTACATTGAAAATTCCATAGGCGGAATTTTATTGTTTCTCTGGAAGATATGATTGAACAAACTTAGGTAAGTTCAATTGTTTCAGTTACGACTTAGCTCATTGCAATTTCCAGCCAAGTGACTAGGCAAATCCCCCTGCTTTAGGTATTCAAATTCGAAATTTTACGAACGGAAGTGTCCAGAAAAAAAGTTTGAATGTATTAATTTTAACGAAATTCAATGAAATAAATGACATTGTGATATACGTCGTTTAAATTCTCTAGTGACATATAACTGATATTTTTCTCAGTTAAGTATTGAACAGAACCGAAAAGGTATAATTTTTCAACTTAAAGAGAATTTTTTTACTCGCAACTGTAGTTAGTATAATCATTACGAAAATGTTGCTGTCATCTGGTATGCAAAATAGTTTCCTTGTCTTTATTGATTATTTACCTCCCCCTGCAGGCTCCCGGAGAGGCTGAATATTATTATAAGACTCAAAACATATTACAGCATATCACCTACTGAGGATAATATTGTGTAAATGTATAATTCATTACAAAATGACACATATTTTTAATGCCAGTCAGGCTTATTTTAAGAAAAATATATTTATGCTTTAAATTAGCTGTTACAAAAATATTAAATTTTGTGAACTAATGAATATCTACCGCATGTATAGCTCTGTCCTTAGATGGTTTTGGCTTTACCATTTTGGTCTGACGATTTGGCATTTATAAAATAACAATCCAAAGATACTAATATTAGACATAGTAAATTTATACTATGCTGTATACGACGCATTTCAAGGAGTTACCTCTCATCAGCAGCATTAAAACCGAAACATTTGGAAGACCAAAAACCAAACTTATTTTAAAACAAGAAGTACTCATAACCAAAAATACCGAAATAGGAAACCAAATTTCAGCTAAGGAGATCTACCATGTGCAATACAAGGAACGAACCCTTAGTAATTCTTTTATTTTTGAATTTTGCTAAATACTCTTAATTTCTATATCAAATCAATGAATTATCATGTCAGACAAGTCTGACGACTGGGTTGGCGGATATCCTGGGGGACCTAATGTCCACCGTGCAGAGGCATCGTCCCAGGAGTTTCAAAATAACAATCCAAAGATAGTAATACTAGATATAGTATAAATACTATAGATATAGTATTAAATTCGTAAGTTGTCCAATCGGAAATCGCAAACTTGTAATTGCATGGTAAAGTGTTGATTTTAAGTTTTTCATACAAAAATCACTGTCTGCAAATTATGTTGTTTATTATTTAATAACAATTCTTTGAATTAACAATAAGTTACTGTGTGTGACCCAAATACTTTTGGCAACTGATTTCTTGAAAACAATTTGGAATAAGTGTTAAAACTGAGATAGATTCCACCAGCGAAGGCATCCCCCCGACTGTAACAATAAATGTACTTTGATACCAATTAAAGATAGACAATTCTATCATATCACAACGCAGCCAGGCTGGACATGTCATCTTTATTTTGCAGGTTCACTCGAATCATTTATGCGCTCATGTAGTGATGGCAAGACATGGCCCATTAAAGGGTTAACAAGACTTAATCATGTAAAACCTGATAATCAGACTTGGTGTGATTATAAAGAAACGGGATATTTAGTATGTGTAACACTATGTAAAGATGATTTGTGTAATGGACCTCGTTTTGAAAATGGTAGTTCAAACATTTTTCGGCAATCATTTGGGAGTATTGTATTGCTCATAATTTTGTCATTATTTAAAATTAATTTATGATGAAAAGTTTTGTATATATTAGACAAGTACAAGAATAACTTTTACTGTTTTTATCATTTGACCGTATTTCTGGGAGTAAGCTAAAACAAAAAGAAAACTTCACACAAAAACCCAATAAAAGGCATATTAAACTTGCGGCCTGAGAGGTCAGTTTAGTTTCGTTCCGCCACTGATGCCTCTTCCGAATTTTGAAAATAGCAACAAGTTTCCTTTGGAGAAAAAATGTAGATACATACAAGGATTTTTGTCAGCTGGAAAAAATCCAAACGAAACAAGAGAGACACATAAATAATTAAACAATACAGATCCTAGATAAAGCAGCATCACAATTTAGCTTTCCTTTATCTTTCTTTGAAGAAATCTGTAACAGTTGTGATTTCAATGTTGTAAGTCCTCAAAATAGCAGTAAGAAGGCAACAAAGATAAAAAAATGTCCAAATTCCTCAGTACAAAAGACCATTCCATAGACAACGATAACGAGGCAACATAATACTTTAATCAAAATGGAAAAATCCAAAAAGACAGACACAAACCCAAGATACAAATGAACAGCATGTACAAAAGACAACATATAAAAATCTGAACACCAAAACATATGGAAAACACATAAACTTCAAAAGCAGCACATGCTTAGGCAAAATGGTAGTACTTTCTTCAAATTGAAGTGACCAACTGCAGTCTATGCAGATCAAAATATAAAAAATATTGTTGATTGAACAAAACGTCAGAGTGTACTGAGCACATTTCTTCCAAGATGTACAGTAGGAATACTTAGTAAAGCTTAGTTACATCCAGGTGACAATGAATTTTTGGTAATGTGTTTAAATTGTGTATTCACTGCACATAAAAACGCGACAAAGAACCGGTAACCCTAGTTTATAAAGCTGGCGGAACAGGAAGGTAGTTAGAATTAATGATGACAATTTGAAATAAGAGGCTCACCAGAGCCTGTATCGCTCACCTGGAATCTGGTTTTCATTGGACCATTAAACAACTATTTGACCAAGTTTGTTGCAATTGGTTCAATTGTTCAGGAAAAATGTGTTGAAGATTTATTTTTCATAAGGTTTAATGTTAAAATATGTTCCCTGATGATGGTAGTGCTGGCAAGAAGTTGATAAAATTGACCAGGAATAAGGGTGAACCTTAAATAAATGTAACAGAACCCGACCTCAAATTACACAAACCAATAACTCCTAAATAGAATTTGGGATTCCCTTCAAAATTTCAGGGTAGGTAGATCTCAAAATGGCAAACATTTTTGAATTTACATTTCACTTCTATCTCAAATAGTTTTGGAGATAAATGCAAAAATGTTAAAATTGTGAAAATTTGAAAAGGGCAATAGCTCCTAAATGGGTTTTGGGATTTCCTTCAAAATTTCAGGGTATGTAGATCTCAACATGGCAAACATTTTTCAAATTTACATTTCACTTCTATCTCAAATAGTTTTGGAGATAAATGACGAAAAATGTTAAAATTTTGAAAATTTGACGAAAAAAGGGCAATAATTCCTAAATGGGTTTTGGAATTTCCTTCAAAATTTCAGGGTAGGTAGATCTTGACATGCTGATCAATTTAACCCAAGTCAGATTTTTGATATCCGTAACGGTTTTTAAGTTATAAGCCAAAAACAACACATCCACCCCTATATTCTATTTTTAGCTACGACAGCCATGTTTTATGTCAGATCAAAATAAATCGAAGATCGTTTGTAGAGGACATGCCATAGATCATTCCTATTAAGTTTCAAACCAATCTGCAGAGCGGTTTCAGAGGAGAAGATTTTTGAATGAAAAAATTTTGAAAATTTGACAAAAAATGGCAAAAAACTCCTAAACGGGTTTTGGGATTTCCTTTAAAATTTGAGGGTAGGAAGATCTCAACATGGCAAACATTTTTCAAATTTACATTTTACTTCTATCTCAAATAGTTTTGGAGATAAATGACGAAAAATGTTAAAATTTTGAAAATTTGACAAAAAAGGGCAATAACTCCTAAATGGGTTTTGGAATTTCCTTCAAAATTTCAGTGTAGGTAGATCTTGTCATGCTGATCAATTTTACCCCATGTCAGATTTTTGATATCTGTAACGGTTTTTAAGTTATAAGCCAAAAACAACACATCCACCCCTATATTCTATTTTTAGCTACGACAGCCATGTTTTATGTCAGATCAAAATAAATTGAGGGTCGTTTGTAGAGGACATGTCATAGATCATTCCTATTAAGTTTCAAACCAATCGGCCCAGCGGTTTCAGAGGAGAAGATTTTTGAATGAAAAGTTTACGACGGACGGACGGACGACAGACGAAAAGTGACGGCAAAAGCTCACCCTGGCATAGCCAGGTGAGCTAAAAAGGGCATATTTCAAAGTTGTCCGGTAGTTTTGAATTTCCTAAAACATTTCATTCAAGTCCAACGTCATTTTTGAAATTGGGACATTGTAACGATTTAGGACCGTAAAACTTCCGCTCGGATGACGCTATTCAATCCTTGATAAAATTCTTGTTAAGTGGCTTTTCTGACTGGTTTAATGAGGGACCGTGTGGGGTGTCTCAATTTCTGTATTCAATTTTTTTTTATCATTTTCTTAAATCAGTGAAAAAATACTTACCATGTAAAAACTTGTGAGGATAAAACAGAAATATAAAATTTTGAATATATAAACTAAGTTAAAATGTTTTGTTAAGATATTAGGAGCAAATGATATAAATGTTTTTTATAATTTTTTTTTTAGATATGAGATAATATATTATTTCCTTTATTCTATACATTGTTTTTTCCTGCAATTGATATTTAATCCTTCAAATTCTTTAATCATTTTTTAATTGTTCTTTTCATCTTCCGAAGACTTCATGTTTTACTTGAATTGACTCTTCACAGGACTTGACATACGACCGAATTTTTCTCAATTGCAATGTGTGTGACAGATGCGGTTAACGGAGCAGACTATTTACCCGTACGGAACACACGATGTCTCTCCCAGGTTTTTGTGGGATTTCTATAAACTTCATCGAAACCCTCAATAATTCCCAAGAAATAGAAATTGTACTTTATCAATTTCAATACGCTGCATATATGCACATCTCTATCAAGCCTCATAAGCACGGTTAAGGCCATAAAGAAGAAATGCCAAATATTTACACAAGATGCTGCAGGACAGACTCTAAATACAAATATGAAAAAAGTTAAAAAGCAAGAACATAGCTATTTGTCATGGTGATGCTCTTAACTGTCCACAGTTTCATAAATATCAATTCAATATCACCATTAAGTCGATACCTCTGCTTGTGGACTTCGAGACTCCGATGGTACCACTCTCAGTTGCTAGTATTTCGATACTAGCGCCAAACTGATAGCCTTAATTTACTGTTATAAAAACGGTGAAAACTAAGTAATGCCTCTTCTGTATATAGCAATGTCCGGCCTTAGATGGTTTTAGCATTACCATTTTCGGTCTTTAGCGATATCAATCTGCTCTTCAACGTTTTGTGTTATATATACTTTGGATTTCAACATCTAAGCTATTTAACACAGCTGCAGAGTCGTAAATAGACGAAATATGCATACAAATTTGCTATCATAGAATATTTTGTTCCATAATACAAAGTCTTAGTAAATGATTATTGATAACTGTAACAATTTACTCTAAAATCAATGAAATTATCATTTCGTGAATACAGACGGCAAAAAGCAAGTCTGTTTAAAGGCATGCATTCAGAATCGTCAGGTTAATTTGAGATGCTGTATAAAATTGGAGAAACAAGATTTAAATTATGCTGAGATACTTAAATTTATCTATGTTTTTTTTATGTACTGAATATGTCAGGCATTCTTCCTTTTAATCTTTACTGAAAAAAATGCTGATTTCATATTTTTTTTATTTTACTTTTTTAATCCAACAAAACAAAAGATAAATATACTATAAATATACATAAATATATAATTTTAATTTAAATTTACAGTCTTTTTCGTCGGTGGTGTGAATGGTTTCTTTTCCGTCTTAGTGCCCTTTTCTTCCGAGCTACATGGTCTGAAATCAAAATCAAAATGAATGTAACGTGATGTTAAACAAAGTATTTATTTTTTTTCCGCTAAAAATTAAAATATAAATAATTTCCTACATTTTACACTGTCCATTATAAAATATGCATTTCTAATACAAATCGGTTAAACATGTTTAATCTTCTATCCGAGTTAAATGTTACAACGAAACTTTAAGGGGGTACCCAACACTTTGACTAGATTTGGCTCATTTAATTTTCATAAATTTTTGACAAAATATTTACTTTGACCTGTTGACACAAATGTAAAAATTTCAAGAGATTTGAACCACACAATTTACGGGAATAATTTCATTGGATATATAGCAGTTTGAGAAACACTAATTTTGATCATTCAGAAGCTTAATTTCTCTTTACTAATAGTATGTGATTAAAACGTTCAGCTGATTTTTACAGAGTTAACTCCCTTAGGTGTTCTGTAACCTCTTAAGATGAAGAATAAGAACTAGTTAGTCCTCATGTTTATATCGTTCACTTTCATTAAACTTGCTATTATTAATAGATGCTATCGAAGCAGGAAAAATGTTTGGCATATGCAGCATTTTGTGTACAGAGTATATACATTTTAATTCACAATTAGACCTCTTAAGGACAATTGTTGTTACTAGTATGTTCGGTTCCTATTGGTTCAATGCTTTCGGAAAAGGAGATCCTGAAGGTTCCTATGTTAAACTAAGACGATTTCTTAGGATGATGTGAACGGACCTTCTGAGAGGGAAGCATTTTATGACTGTTGTTGCCAATTTTAGTTCCAACAGGCCAAGGGATTCCGGATAACAAGACAGGTAAGCAAATATTCAAACTTGATACTAAATAAACTACATTGTAAGTGTGGTTGTGTCAAAATATGCTCAGAATGAGGATTACCTTTGAACCATTGTTGCCAATTTTGATTCCAATTAGATTGACTGCTCCGAATAAGAAGAACGGCGAATGCTTCTAGACAGGACTACGTTAAACTTGTTCTACGTTCGCTTGTGGTAGCTTTATTGGCTTGTGGCTAGGTCGTCGGATCAATTGTAAAAGAGTTCCAATTCAAGTCTATTCTAATTCACCAAGTAGTTTCATATGAGAAGAGAAAAGCGTTTGAGATCCATGATAGACGTCAAGTGATGTAAATACCTTGCTGTAATTTTTGTAGACTGAGGCAACACAATTTTAATTAGTGTTGATGAAACTTTAATTTCGTAGTTTTAGGTTTCATTAAGGACAGTGATATGGTCTGACCGTAAAGAGCAACAATTGCTTACCAATGAATGTTTTCCCAAACTGATAAATATTTCGTAGTTTGTATACAATATATACAATATCCACTAAAATAATTAAGAATATATAAAGATTCCCATGTTTGCAGATAATTACCGAAGTCATTCGCAGTTGGAATATTCACTCGGTCAATCGTGGTCCCTTTTCCTCAACTGCTTAAAATAACAAATCAAACATTCTTTACATTAGATTTCTATTGTTTGACTTCTAGCACAACTGACAAAATATTAAATTTGCACCTCTGGCGCATCAAATTTTATTTATAATCCGTAATTTTGTATTACCTGAACAATATAATTCATCTGAATAGTCAATGCAGTCACGCTCCCCATCACATCTATAATGTTCTGGAAAACACAAATATGTCCCATATATATCCTCACATGAAAATTCTCCACGCCGACAAAGATCTGAAAGGTAATTTAACAACAAAATTGATAACAGGAAAGGTCATCAATGACACTCCAATCAAAGCCACCAATCCGATAGAACCAAGGACAAAAAACAAAAAAAAAAAAAAAAAAAAAAAACATTAAAGAGCGCAAAAAAACCAACATAAACACAACAGAGATTCAGGACATTACATGTATTAGACCTTTCTTAGAATCACGAAGATTTTATTTCATATATGTGCCTCCACCGATTTGTGACTACCACCGGATTGGCTTTGTTGAACTTCACGACGGGTGCCGTATACTGAGCGGGAACTGCTTACCCTTCCTGATCACCTGAGTTCACTCCTGGTTATTATAGGAGTTCGTGCTGTTCATTGTTTTTTTAGTTTTCACTCTTTATTTGTTGTGCTTGTGGTTGTTCATTTGTCTGTCTAATGGGTTGCGTTTTTTTTTTGGTTTGCTGATTAGGCATGTTTGTCCTCTTTATCAAAATAATTATTAATCCTAATATTCTTTTAGTGGGTGAAATATTTTTGTCATACTATGAAATATAAAAAAAAATGTGTTTTATATTTTCTGTTCCTAGGATTCACGAATTTGTTGTTTTTTTTTTCTATTTGTCGTTACTTACCAGAGTAATCACATTCGTCAGACTCGTCTAAGTTATCACAGTCCCTAATTCCGTCGCATACAAGATGGCGGTTAATACATTCGTATCTGTGACCTTTCTGACACAGAAACTCGTCGTCAAAACAAAAAATACCTGAAATGAATATGCAAGGATATATACTTTTTCCACTTTTCTTAATGACATTAAATCAATGTCGAAAGACGGAAACAAGTGAGTAAATACGTAGAACGGTTACTACATGTATATTGCCCTATGTATTCTAATAATGATTAAATAATCCTCGAGTGCGGAAGATCAGGGTCCCATTTCACAAACAATCCTACCACTGCACTTGATCGTAAGAATTATCTGATTTCCGGTTCTCAGTGTGTTTATTCTGTTGATATCCTGGAAACAGTCTCAATCGTAGGCGTACAAATGTTTGTAAAACCGGGACCACGTGTTCAAGTTGTAATCGGTTCTCCTCCATGCAGTCCCCGTTCTAAAGAATATAAGCACAAAGGCTGATTGCAATTGGCTTGAAGTCACAAGATTGTGACAAAAAGGCGCTGCAGACATTCCTGCGAGTACTCGCACCTTACATTTAAGCTCTGTCAAGTACTTGTCTATTTAACTTATCGACCACCGTATTAAATGAGGAACCTGAGTGAGTTATCTTTTCCTAACCAATGTAGGTAAGGGAGATAATTAAATGCTCTCCATTTTGTCCTGAGGCTAAAAGGGAGACAAATTTATTATCTCCCTTACCTACATTGGTTCAGGAAAAGATAACTCACTCAGGTTCCTCATTGTCCTAGGCATTACATATTTAGGCATTACGATTTCTATATTTCGTTTACTTCGTTTACTTGAGGATTATAACTTTATCATCGGCGATCATAGTGAAAAAACATACAAACACAAAAAATATAGAAAAATAATTTTTTTTTACAAAGAACAAGAAGTTTTTAAACGAAGCAAACGGAATTGCTATATACAGAGTGGATAGAGAAAATTACCTTATATTTAATAAATTCAAAATGTTTAAGAAAATAGAAAATTTAACTTTTCAGCTAATGGAAAACTTTAAATACGCTCATGCATTACAAACTGCCAATGAATACCTAATATGTTTTTTCCAGGTCGCAAGTAGCATCATCGGCCCTCATAAATGTGATACAATATGTGCATGAGCGGTGTGAATCTGCTGTATATTTTTTTATAGTCTAAAGACTTGCAGGAATATGTCTCTTAACTATTTCAATAATATTAAAAGAATAGAAAATTTATATCGTCCATTCCATTATCAGCATCAGGGATCATGAACTTGAAATTGAGAGAGGTCGATATAAAAAGAAGAAAGATTATGCAAAATTTGCAAAGTTATTGAGGACGCATCGTCGGAAACCCACGGCCAGTCACGCCTATGCTTATAAGTGTAGCAAAGCGTAAGCGCGAACAGCCGTGGGTTTCCAACGATGTTGAGCACGAAAATCACTTCCTATTCGATTGTAAATAAATCAAAATTGGCGAAAGGACCTCTTTGCTAATTTAGATAATCTTGCAGATAATATGAACTTTAAAAATTTGGATCAAAATGAAAAAAAAAATCATATTTATTAAATCCATCTTCATTCAGACATGTAAAAATTATTGGCTTCATTAGAACTGAGGTTAGAAGTCCCTTAATCCAAACATGTACTACAGTTTGTACTTTTCTGTTTTTGTGTATATATGTTTTGTAAATGTGTTTGCCACAAACATTATTAATATGTTTAATGAAAATAAATAAAGTTATATTATTAATTTCAGCTTTGACTTTCGCCTTAATTGTCCTTGGGTTATTTTATAGACATTTCCCTTATCCCATTGCTTAGATATTCTTACAATGTAGTCGATATTTATTTTATCAGTTGAAGGATTTTATCGGCACACGTATTCAATTAAATTTTCACGGATATCTATAATTGAGTGCATAGATAACATGGACAATACTTTTAGAAATTTCTCACACTTGAATTTGGAAAGTATACTCAGCGACTTTCTAATATATCTATTTAATTAATTAGATCAGTTACCGAGTTCCAGAGTTCAACAACGCACACTTTAGAATTAAGTACTCTATGACGTTATAATTAGGAGAGCTATCCCACATTAAGACGTCATAAGATATCAAGTCAAGGAAGTTTATATTGAACTGTGTTTTTTCTTGAAAAAAGTTTTTCAAGACACTAAATATTTTCGACGTAACTACAGATTTGAAATATATATTTGTTCTGCTAGTTGTATTTCTATAAACTATTTAAGAAAAAAAAACGATTTTCCGGTAAAATTGCGGACATCACAATAGAGTGTATTTGACATAGGACAATTTTGCCCCACATTTCGCTTGTGGTGCAGCACTTAACCGATGTTATGTTCAGCTCTTCTCATCTCCAAAAATTTTGAAACGGAATGATTGATATTAACAGGTAATTAATTTGTTTGAGAATGAAAATATTACAAACCCACATCCGTCTTTCTTTTATCCTTTTCATTTGATTGAATTTTTTTTCTTTTTTTTTTTTTTGGGGGGGGGGGGGGGGGTATTAGACGTTTTTTGTTTTCTTCCAACCTTAACCAGGTTAATTATTTAAGCTTTTTGGAATTTTTTTCTCAACTAATTGGTTATTTTGTTAAAGAAACCTTTAACCTGGTAGGAATGCACGTTATAGCAACTTTAAAGTATTGATATAGACGCCATTGTTCACGTGTTCTTGTTTGGCTTCCTGTTTTTGTTTTTTTTTAAATTTTGTCCTGTAAAGATAACCAGGTTATTGGTTTAAAAAAAATAACTCGCCTATTTTGACTTTAAGGGGAAGAATAGCTCTGAACTTTTGTCACATCCGGGTTTTGTGTCTAGAATTTACCCTTGGTACCAAATCAATTGTATTGCGTATGCCTTTGTAGTGGGACGTTTATAAGCATGTCACTCATAAACTCATTTCCCACATCGGTCACTTTTATTAAAACTATTATGTTATAATATATGTTCGTGATAATAAATCGTGCAGTATTTGTATATACATACCATATATTATTGCCCCAAAAGTCGATTTTAATAGACAATTACATGTTATAATTGCTATAATTGTCTTTCCTGCGTATAGATCAAAGTACATCTGAAATGAATATAATCAGGGTTTATTAGATTGATGACAATAGAGCGTGATGATTTTCTAATTAAGTCAGCTTGAATTTGTGCATATACTTACTCTCGGCTCTTGTATGAAAGATGTCATGTGCACATCCTGTGCATTAAAGCCCCCTTTACACTGGTCGAAGACTGTGCTACGCTCTCCACCACCTCTACGATCGCCAAGATCGCAGCAGGGTCGTGGAAAAATTGGAAAACCATCTTCAGTGTAAAGGTATTCACGACACCCCTACGCTTACCATACGATCAAAATACGTTTTTTCGATAATCTTTCACGTTGCTACTACGCTCTCCTACGTTTTCGCTACGATGCCTGCGTTTGTGGTACGTTCAAGCTACGACAATAACACGATCACACGACGCCCCTAGACCGATGTTGTGCGACCTCTCACGATTGTGACACGACATCGATACAGGCTTGACGATCGTAATACGTTGTCACTACGCTGCTACCACGAGTATTACGACCTTGCTACGTTGTTCTCACGATCTAGCCACGATCAGCAAAGAAACTATATAAAAGGACAATTTCTTGCTTGAATGTATATTGGTTCTTACTACGATGTCACTCGATGTCTCTGCGCTTCCTCTACGACCTTGATACTATCCCGAAACGTATACTATATATTCACTGTTGAAAAATGTTAAATTTTGTAAAAACCCTCTAGTATAGAGCTCTGTGCTTTGCCAATTTCTGTTACAGCTCTATATTTTTTTATTTGCTCTTTAAATTTTTGGATTATATTTTGGCTTTCAACATTTTAGGACTTGAGCACAATTGATGAATTATTATTCGACGAGATGTGAATCAAAATACACATCAAATAATTTATCAATACAAGACTGAAATATAAACTAGAGACTGTCAGGACTAACCCGCATTGCTCTCAACAGCTCTGTAGGAAAATGTCATAGTTTGACAAAGAATTAATAAAAACAATTATTGATTTTACAGTCTAATATCATAAAATATATATAATTCCACGTTAAGTTTATGAGTAGAAAATATTTTTTACATAAAATTTCCAAATTGATAAAAGAACAAAATGACAACATAATGTTGTAGGACTTTATCATCCCCCCACCTTTACCTTGATATCAGCCTGAAGAGCAGCTCTGCAAGATTAGTGCCAAGAGCGCGTGCACTGAGATTAAGTTATCGAGTTTTGGCATGTTATCAACAAATTCACCAATTTATAATCGGTGATTGCTTTTTCAATTAATTTAAAAATTGTGAAATATTAACTCAAACACCTATGTTACAACCAACTTCGAAAAAAATTGTATTTTGAAAAAAAAATAGGTCAAATTCAACGAGATTTAATATTTTTTTCAAACTGCGTTAAAATAGAGACCACCTGTTTTTATAGTTTATATGACAATAAAAGATTGAATTGAATTGAATTTAAAGTAGTTTGAAAAATCATACATTATTATACAGCTATATTTATAATCCAATGAGAAAATCTTATTCATGACACGTGACCGTACAATATCTTTTCCGTATTGTACAACCGAAAATGTACAGAAAAGCCATATTTTCCCGTATTGTACGTTACGACGCCATCTTTTTACATAGATACTGTATAAACCGGAAACGTACAGAAAAGCCTTATTTTTTTCATATTAGACGCTAGACGTCACACGTCTGATTTTCATAGTAGATTGTTTTCTCATCAAAAGCATGGATTTTGTGCAGAAAGTTTGAAATGAAAAATTCCATTTTTTCAGATTTCAAAAATCACATTTTTCAACCCAAAATTAAAAAATCAGTATTTTTACCCCGTTATGTGAATATATCATAATGTCTGTGTGACATGAGATTTGAGTTTTTCTACTGATTTCAGCCACTGGATTTTAATTTTACAAAATTTGTGTCGATTTTCTTCTCGATTTTCCACAAATTTAATTTAACCCTCTTTTGGAAATTTCCATTTTCCACCAAGTTTTATCCAAATTTCAAAATGAGACCAATTAGATCAAGAAATGAAGTAGCAAACCAATGTTGCCCTGGTACTTCAGTTTTTTTAAAGGAATTACCAAGATATTTGGTTCCGAACTCGTGTATCGTTACTTTTGTTGACTAGTATA
This sequence comes from Mytilisepta virgata, assembly GCA_028015205.1. NCBI lineage: Eukaryota > Metazoa > Mollusca > Bivalvia > Mytilida > Mytilidae > Mytilisepta > Mytilisepta virgata. The sequence continues at coordinate 35,752,211 of CM051511.1, read as the reverse complement.
GTTTGCCCATAAATAGAAATTGACATCGTTTTGTTTATTCTTGTATTGTTAAAATTTCTGTTAATATTCGTGTTACTTATAAAAAATCAAATTTAGAAAAGCCTAATGTTTTCTTTAATATTTGGTTAAGTTGTAGAATAAATAGGTCATTATACAGGTTAACGTACAATATGGGAATATATTGACCTCGTCCGTATAGTACTGATTGGACTCGACGGCGTCTCGTCCAATACGGGTTTTCAGTACAATACGAACTCGTTCAATGTCTTCTCATGTTGTACGTTATACTGTATAATAACCTAATACTATTTTTTGTTCTATTTTTTTTTCAATTTGCGTCCTCATATTTTGAAAGGGATTATACGATGAGTCGGAGCCAACACAACGCCTAATCAGATCCAACTCTGTTTGCCAGCGTCAGTTACGTTTACGGATCTTTACCACCATAGGTATCAAAATTAAAAACAGCATAATTTCACTTTGGGAAAGATCTCCTGTTTAGAACTTATGGCTTATAATGTCGTATTGTCGCCCTTAAATGTCGTCTTTTCGTTTTGTCGTTTTGTCGCGGCGGAAGAATCATAGCATCATAGCATAGTATGTGATTTAAATCAATTGTTTGAATGCTTACGGATAGACAGCAATTTTTCAAATTGATGCAATTTAATCTGTTGTTGAATTGTTGTATAAAGTATATGGGTGGTATTCAATCATTTTATAAAGAAATTAAATCTCTTAATCCAAAAATAATGGGGGAATTGACGTCACATACGGACGGGCGGATGAATATTACAAAATGAGAGAAAAATTATCATTCATACAGAAAAATGTAAAATGAAAAAATTCCACCCTCGGGATGATATTTTTATTGTCAGATACTCGACAGGCCTCGTGTCTGACAGAAAATGTGACCCATCGGGCGGAATTATCCTATCTTCAGTACATCTTTACATACATATACATTTCTCTGGAAGATAGTTATACATTTGTGGTCACCGAAAACTCACAGAAATGACGAAAATTTTTAAGAAAGCGGGCGAGCTGAGACAACAACAATAATTGGAAAGTGTTGGGATAATTATTTCAAAGTGTATCAATCTGCTTCTGTTTTGCGCACATTGCAATAAAAAATATTTTTTTCGAATTGCGTGGAGTTGTTCAAAAATTTTGATGCACTTCTAAAATTTTTCTTCAAATTGCGTTAAGCATTGCCACAATTTAAAGCTCTTTGAAAAAAGTGTGAAATTTTTCCAAAATTGGTTGAAATATACCTATATTTTCTGTGCGAAGTGTTTCGATATAGAAACTTTCTCGATGTAATGGTGCGTATGCACGGAATTAATCAGGGACGAGATCAAAAGTTCAATGTAGGATAAAAAACTTAATTCACACATTTTTTTCACTGATCCCTCCACCACTTAACTTAATTTGGGAAAAAATGATTGAACAATATGAGCATATGCTTTGAGAGTATACGTTTTGCATCATGGGTCCTGTTTTTCCCCAACAATGTATGTTTGTTCTGTATATTAACTTGGACATCACTTGAATCCGTATTTTTCAATCCGAAAATCGATGTCGGATAACAAAACTTGCAGCGATTTTTACCCCCCCCCCCCCCCCCCCCACCCCACCCCCAAACTATTTGAATTAAGTTTTTTATCCTACATTGGACTTTTGATCTCGTCCTAAGAGATGATATTTTGTAATAAGAGTTTTCAGTGAAAACATTTGCTTTATGAAATTTGACCCAAACAAATCGAAAATTATTCTTTATGAAAATGCTTTATCAAATGTTTCGTTATCATATATACTCTCTCAAAAAGAAACGCAACATCAGATTATATTTTTGAAATATTATTTTTCCGGACAAATAACCAATAAATATCAAAATATATGTACACATGATCATAATTACACCTTCATAAAAAGTTTCCAGGTACAATCATTTAAATTCATCCACCCGTAAACGACTTTGGTCGCAATCTGGGACACCCTACGATTTACGCATTGCCAAAAACTGGGTCGACTTTCACGTGCAAATCATGGGTTATTTTTTAGCTCAGTCAGTCGGTATAAAAACCCGGTATTTCTTTTCATGAATGCATTCGTAAAATAAAATTCTGATGAGGTGACGCTATGTCAAGGTTAGACGCTGCTACCCGGAATATCGCTATCGGGCGACTAGAGGCCGGAGAATCACAGAATGCTGTTGCTGTAACGTACAATGTTCATCGTAGCACAATTTCACGCCTTTGGGGACGCTACCTGCAGCTTGGTACTACGACAGATCGGCCACGTTCAGGGCGCCCGCGTGTTACAACCAGGGCGCAAGATCGTTACATCAGACTTTTCCATCTGCGGAATAGGACTATTGCTGCAACAGAAACAGCTGTAAACGTCCCTGGGTTGCGCCGTATATCAGCACAGACAGTACGCAATCGGTTACGTTCTCATGGATTGAGGGCAAGAAGACCTTACTTTGGAGCAACACTGAGACGCCAACACCGCCGAGCGAGGGTTAGATGGTGTACTACAGTTCGTGCATGGAATTTACAGAACTGGAGAAGAGTATGGTTCAGCGATGAGTCACGTTTTCAACTGGAAAAGCGAGATGGTCGCATACGTGTGTATAGGCGCCGAAACGAACGTTTTGCGCAAAACTGTGTTGTGGAGAGAGACAATTTTGGCGGAGGCAGTGTTATGATGTGGGCCGCTATTTCTTATGCCAGAAACACACAGCTGATACATATCCAAGGCAATCTGAACGCTGTTAGGTATAGAGACGAAATTTTACGACCTCATTTATTGCCCGTAATTGACATTCGGAGAGAAATTTTTCAGCACGACAATGCCCGACCACATACAGCACGTGTAACAGTAGACTTTTTAGAACAACAGAATGTCAATGTGATCCGTTGGCCGTCACGATCACCCGATCTTAATCCAATTGAACATTTGTGGGATGAAGTGGATCGGCGCGTGCGCCAACGACAACCACCACCGCAAAATCTGCAACAATTACAGCAGGCACTTCAGTTTGAGTGGCAAAGGATACCGCGTGTTCGAACTCAGCGTTTAATTCAATCTATGCCAAGAAGAGTCGGGGCTGTGTTACAAGCAAATGGTGGACATACCAGATATTGACAATTTATGAGTGATTTATTGACAATATGTGACAAACTGTGATATTCCAAGGTAAAAGAACTCATGAACAAGAAGTGTGCCAATTTTTGCATTCCTGTGTAAATTATTTATATCATAAATTATGAAAATAATATATGAAGTAAATTTCCTATTTTCTGTATGTTGCGTTTCTTTTTTGAGAGAGTATACATTTGTAGGTCATATTGAATCAACTTTTAAGAAAGACACTCATTTAGTATTTGGCAAATCACGAAATTCTATTTTGTTCGTGATCTCGGTGCAATTAATACGAAATTAAAACATTTGTTTACGTTTTTTATTACATATTCTTCATTTATTTTGTATCATTTGCCTAACAGTGTTAGAAGAGGAATAGTCAACTGCAGCTATCCATTACCGGAAAGAAGAAACTTTTAAAAAAAAAATCGCGATTTTATTTAATTAGAATTTAGAACTTCTCACCCATGCTGTTTAAGTGGTCGAAAAAGTAAGTAACGAAATACAAAAGTATCTGTATATGTTGTGTTATCTAAGGAGATATGTTTGTCAAAAATTGTTAGATAAAACTGATGGTTTTAAAAAAATGTTTTTGATATATATCATTTCAAAATAAAAAGCGCAATAGAACAATTACTAAATATATAAATAAAACTGTAACAAAAATATTTTACATTAATTTATAGAATTGTATAGAATTGTCCAACTAAAGCATTTTGATGTGCATTTTACTAAATAATATACGATATTTAAGATCAATAAAAAATACAATAAAATTTTTAAAAATCAGGAAAAAGAATCAAATATAAAATTTAAATAATAAATGAATTTAATTATGAAAAACTATACTCACTTTTGCAGGGAATCAAGTAAAAATCCAAGTAATGTACGGATTTTTACAACAAACTGAACTCACGATTACAGTGGTATATATAATTTAATTATATGGTTCAGAACTAGAAAAAAATCAGTCAGAATTGGAAGGGATTGGACGACGAATTACCTCAATAGGTAAGTTCTTCGTGGGAAAAATCATGCCCCATCAATAAATACATTTAAGTTATATGAACACGATCTTATGAAATTAAGGGTTAATTAATATTTTTAAATTTATTATTTTGCTTTAGAATAAAAGCTAATTATATTTTGTCCTTGTGTTGCCTCTTCTGATACTCGTGTTAGTGGGTGCAGTCATTGTCTCTTGCCAACATCCGCTCCCTTCCTCGGAAATAGGTACATCCGCACTGGAATGTAAATATATCAATGTAAGATGAAAAATGATCACTTTGAAGGGCTTCAGTAAATGATTAGATTATTAAAAGTGCAAAGGCTACTGAGTATATGTGATTTTAATTCAAACTACGGGATTTCTGAAACATCATATTTATCTGGGTTCTAGTAATATGCGTATTTGACTAATTGAAAAAGATATGAAAAAAACCCATAAGAATGATACATGAAAACGTAAATAATAATACTTTATACTTTATCTAAAAGCACTTTACGCCCATATGGGCTAATGGCTTACAAACATTTATAGCAAATGATACTAATAATAATAATAATAATAATAATAATAATAATAACAATAATGAATAAATTAAAAAAATATTGAACAAATTAAACGAACTTGATGGCTTTTTTCTTAGTGGGTGCATTCCCATCTGAAACCTTGACTTGAATGTCACACTTGATTAACTTGTGTCATGTCAAGGTCTCAGATGGGCATGTACCCACTAAGAAATATCATGAATAAATAAAAAAATAATTGAATAAATTTAAAAAAGAAAGCGATAGCGCGATAGTTATAAACAAAAATCAATATATACCTTTATTACCTCTGTGTAAGAGAGTGCTTTAACATTCATGAAACTATATATACAAACAATCTAAACAACAAAACGATTACAAATCAGAGAAAAAAAAGTTTTAAAAAAGGTGTTGTTATAAATTTGACTATAGCATCTGTTATAGTTTTGTAGTAGTTTTCAATATCCGCTCTAGAAGCAGGAGATGTTGGAACTTGGATAGACCATAAATATTGTGACACAGCAAATGCGTAATCAGAGACATAGTGTGTTTCAAGAGCTTTTTTCCATGACACTTTGCAAAAAAATAGAATTTTCTAACTCAAAATTCTATCGATTAAGATTTTGTCAGTGTTGAAGGTGCAAATTATAGGTTTATGATCAGAGACATTAAAAAGTTCATCGTCAGGAACTAACAATGTATCAATTAGCTTGATGTTATCGCCTTGGGTCCGTCTTTGTTAGCAATAACAATCGTTCGATAAGCTCGCTACGTCGATCTGGAACGAATGTGTAACGCAGTCCTGCTATTTTATAGTTAAAGTGTCCAAGAGTGAACACAGTTCCATATTTGAAACACGGCAGCCACGCAGCATATCCCCGCGCCACTGTTGTTTTAATCACAAAATTAAATGCTCTAAAGGAAAAGATAATGTAAATACATGTAGTGAACAGTTTTTATGATGATATGTTCTACTATTTAAGTGTAAATTTACCAATTTTGGAAATTAAATGGTTAGCCTTTGTCTTGTGACATTAATAGTTATAAATATGCATGGTTGCTAGATAAATTTCCCCAAAAAAAAAAAAAAATGAAAATCTTAGAGTCTTTCAGGAAATTTACCAAAGTTGGAATTTTTTTTTTGAAATCCAAAATTCCATTTAATTTTGGAAATTTAATCATTCCCTATACAGTTGTTGCTTTTTGTAAACAAATATGTATGGTTGCTAGGTACTTTTCCAAAAATTTCAGATCTTAGAATCTTTAAGGAAATTAACCAAATTTTGAATTCCATTTTTGGAAATTGAATGGTAAACTTAACACTTATGATATTAATGGTTTTTAATATGCATGGTTGCTAGATACATTTAAAAAAAATGAAGGTCTTAGGGTCTTTCAGGAAATTTACCAAAGTTGGAACTATTTTTTTTTAAATCAAAATATTCCATTTAACAGCTATTATTCTGCTAGTGTCTGATAGTATGGTTGATTTGTAGTTTTCAAAAATTAATAAGTCTGAGACTCTTTCAGAAAATTTTTTCTGCCCCAATGGCAAATTTCAAAATTCCGAAACCCTCGGCACAGACAACTTTTAAAGTGCTAGTAATGCACAAATTTTTACGTTTCTACCGCTTAGAGTGTAAGAGGAGTTCTGTGACAATCGATTTGGAGATTTTCTAACACTCTTGTTCCTATGCCCCAAGTTGTTTCAGAAAAATTCTCATGCCATTTTTGAATTTGCCATATGTAATACTAGTCATGGTTTCATTTTCAGCTTTATAGTCCAAATAGTTTAAAAGATTTCACTATTTACTGGATATCGCGAAATCCGTTTTGTTGCTCATAATTATGCCCTAAAGGCAAATTCCAAAATTCCGAAACCTTCGGCACAATCTACATCTAACAATGGTCAAAGTTTTCTTTCTCTTATGGTTCCTGAGATAATCGCGAACAGCAAAACATTATCCCCGCCGCTTCGTTAGCGCGGGGATAACTAGCGATACGGATAACTATAGCCATTGGTATTTAACATTTTTATCTGATAAGAAGACGAACCACGGTAACCAGTCCTTCATGAATATACCCTTTGGCCTAAAAGACGGACCACGAAGGGTCTCTTCACATTGAGCGTCGATGTTCGACTGAGTCGACCGCAGTGCGCCGGTATTTTCTGCTGAAGTATCGAAGGTGTGTTACGTGAATACTCCTGGTTGCAAGATGATTTTTCATGGACAGTTCGGAAGAGGATTGTTTACCTATACCGCCAATGTAAAATCGACACACACCTCGCTTATCTTTTCGTGTAAATCAGTCTTTGTTGGATTGCACATCATCGTTGGAAAATGAACTGCTATTTCAGCCGTCGTGTGGGTTTCGGTTGGTTTATGTCTTATACTGGGATGCTGATTATTGTTTGTAGACACGTTGTTTGATTTGCTGAACGCGACTTTTGACCGCATCTCGGATATTTTGAACTTGCTGCTTAGCGTAAGCTGGATTTTTTTAACGAGCAAGTGAACCTAATTTTTTGTCAAACTATACTATTGTTTGATTAATTTTGAAATCATGCATCTCGTGAGTTATGGAATTTATCCACCCTCAATATTTAAATTTTAGATTTTAACACAGTCGCGAAAGCTCGCGTATTGATAATCGAAAATTTAACTATCTCGGATGGAGAAATTCCATAACTCATTCGTACCTGAAGAAGAATCTATATGTACAGAAACATTTTTAGTAAATTATTTGTTAGTAATTATCAGCAGATCTTTAGAGACCACATACCAGGCTATGACCCTAGGGATTTTGAAGAGTTTCAGATGACTTTTTTAAAAATTGCCCCAGAATTAATTTAAGTGCAGGGTAAAATGGCGCTACGTCTTTGCGTAATGTGATCGACCTCGATGTTCACTTTTAATCTCACGATCTGATGAAACAAGATGTTCACTTTTAATCTCACGACCTGATGAAACAAGAGGTCCTGAATCTATAATATTTGCTAAAATAACATTTATAATAAAACGTTTTCATTAGAAAATTTATAAGGAACAAACGAAGTTGAATTAAAAGTAATTCTTCGAAAGAAATATTATCTAGAATTATTAGAAGTGTTACATGTATTTCAATGTATTTTTAAGGTATCCGGACCATAAATGACCACGTGATTATTCAAAAGTTCCCGGATGTTCCATACAACGCAATTGAAATGACCTCGGCAATTATCGGGAAACTTCGGAAATGCCAATATAACTAACTTATTTTTACAGACTCTGCATATAAGCAACAAAGTGTGTTTCAACTTGAGAAAAATATGTATATAAAATTCCAGCTTTAAATTGTTTGGTTTAGCCATTCACGGTCAAAAGAAATACAGTTTTCGATCATGATCTATTATGGTCCGGATACCTTAACAAGTGCTCTCTTTAAAAATAGTAGTACTACGTAGCATTTTTCGATGTACGTATTCTCGTTCATTTTAGAACACCACAAAATTCCTCGGTGGTCACGTGGTAGCGTGCTCACCCCGAGTGCGGAAGGTCGCGGGTTTCGATCTTTAGCCGTAGCCACACCAAAGACATTAACATTGGTATTTGCTGCTTCTCCGCCAAACACACGGCATCTGGGAGTAAGAAAAAAGCACTGGTCGGCTCGGAGTCAGTTTAATGTGTCCGGTGGAGTGATATGTCTTGCTGCGGACTGCTACCTCGTCAGCTAGCACGTTAAAAACCAGGCTCAGCGTGTCGGTCTAGTACAAAGCAGGGTTCACATTCATATCATATCAACATGTTCTCGTCCTGATATGTGGTTGCAACTGGAAGTAAACAATAATTCATCCAACATCCATCAAAGTTGAATTATAATTGTCCTCATGCGTCAAGTATTTCAATTGTAGAAAATAATCTATTTATCAAACATTCTGTTTTTTATAGTTATATTGTCATAAAATAAGATTTCAGTTGTATATGAAACTTAATTGTCACCTGCCGAACATATTAACCAAAGATACGAAACTAAACTATACCGATAATATACTACTGGAGAGTATCAACGGTCCATCTCTGGTATTTCGGTACTGGGACGAACTAAAGCTCGCGTGTTGAAAATGAAACTTTAACTATCTTGGGTGGAGAAATTCCATAACTCACTCGTACCTGAACGAAAATATATACTCTCTCAAAAAAGAAACGCAACATACAGAAAATAGGAAATTTACTTCATATATTATTTTCATAATTTATGATATAAATAATTTACACAGGAATGCAAAAATTGGCACACTTCTTGTTCATGAGTTCTTTTACCTTGGAATATCACAGTTTGTCACATATTGTCAATAAATCACTGATAAATTGTCAATATCTGGTATGTCCACCATTTGCTTGTAACACAGCCCCGACTCTTCTTGGCATAGATTGAATTAAACGCTGAGTTCGAACACGCGGTATCCTTTGCCACTCAAACTGAAGTGCCTGCTGTAATTGTTGCAGATTTTGCGGTGGTGGTTGTCGTTGGCGCACGCGCCGATCCACTTCATCCCACAAATGTTCAATTGGATTAAGATCGGGTGATCGTGACGGCCAACGGATCACATTGACATTCTGTTGTTCTAAAAAGTCTACTGTTACACGTGCTGTATGTGGTCGGGCATTGTCGTGCTGAAAAATTTCTCTCCGAATGTCAATTACGGGCAATAAATGAGGTCGTAAAATTTCGTCTCTATACCTAACAGCGTTCAGATTGCCTTGGATATGTATCAGCTGTGTGTTTCTGGCATAAGAAATAGCGGCCCACATCATAACACTGCCTCCGCCAAAATTGTCTCTCTCCACAACACAGTTTTGCGCAAAACGTTCGTTTCGGCGCCTATACACACGTATGCGACCATCTCGCTTTTCCAGTTGAAAACGTGACTCATCGCTGAACCATACTCTTCTCCAGTTCTGTAAATTCCATGCACGAACTGTAGTACACCATCTAACCCTCGCTCGGCGGTGTTGGCGTCTCAGTGTTGCTCCAAAGTAAGGTCTTCTTGCCCTCAATCCATGAGAACGTAACCGATTGCGTACTGTCTGTGCTGATATACGGCGCAACCCAGGGACGTTTACAGCTGTTTCTATTGCAGCAATAGTCCTATTCCGCAGATGGAAAAGTCTGATGTAACGATCTTGCGCCCTGGTTGTAACACGCGGGCGCCCTGAACGTGGCCGATCTGTCGTAGTACCAAGCTGCAGGTGGCGTCCCCAAAGGCGTGAAATTGTGCTACGATGAACATTGTACGTTACAGCAACAGCATTCTGTGATTCTCCGGCCTCTAGTCGCCCGATAGCGATATTCCGGGTAGCAGCGTCTAACCTTGACATAGCGTCACCTCATCAGAATTTTATTTTACGAATGCATTCATGAAAAGAAATACCGGGTTTTTATACCGACTGACTGAGCTAAAAAATAACCCATGATTTGCACGTGAAAGTCGACCCAGTTTTTGGCAATGCGTAAATCGTAGGGTGTCCCAGATTGCGACCAAAGTCGTTTACGGGTGGATGAATTTAAATGATTGTACCTGGAAACTTTTTATGAAGGTGTAATAATGATCATGTGTACATATATTTTGATATTTATTGGTTATTTGTCCGGAAAAATAATATTTCAAAAAGATAATCTGATGTTGCGTTTCTTTTTTGAGAGAGTATATATTTATTAAATACCAAAGTTCCAAATGCCAAGTATTAGTCTTGTTCATGTTTTTCGGGAATCTTTGCCACGTATGATAACCGTATACTGCCGGGGATTTTTTTATGATTATATTTCAAGTATATGCTAAGGTTCTGAGTTTTATTATTCACATACCCAATATTAGTCCGAGATTGCTATGACGTCTGACGGCCTTTTTGAGGTCCCACGGCCCCAGCATATCACAGAAAAAGGGCGTCAGACGTCAGAGCAATCTCGGACTAACCCAATATATGTATCGTGTGTCCTACATAATGCAGAAACCCATCTAGCGCCTAAATGAAAAAAAATGTTCTCATTGTCGTAACATTTCATGTACATCCACCGATTTGTGACTACCACCGGATTGACTTTGTTGAACTTCACGACGGGTGCCGTATACGGAGCGGGAACTACTTACCCTTCCGGAGCCCCTGAGTTCACTATTGGTTTTTATGGGAGTTCGTGTTGTTCATTGTTTCATAGTTTTCAGTGTTTATTTGTTGTACTTGTGGTTGTTAATTTGTCTACCCGGGTTTGTCTAATGGATTTTTTTTGGGTGGGGGGTTGCTCCTTGGGTACATTTTCCTCTTTTTTTGCTAAAAAAACCCTGTTCCTTCCAAATGACTACTGACGGGAATTTTAAGTGATATACTAATATCAAAGACAGACATTTCTTTTTAGAAAAGACGAGTTTTTTAGTTCATGCTGAGCATACATTGGTAGATAAATTCCATGTCACTTTTGTTACAGTCGGAACCAAATAAATATACTTATTTGTTTATTTAGAAAAGAACCATGATAGCATTGTGTTTTGTGTGTACAATTCTTACACCGTTTGTTTGCTTACCTAATCTGAAACTTGTGTCAATCAATGAAATACAACTTCATTACATACTTACTTGTTAAATTAATTAATTACCTTTTCACATATGAAGTGTAACAATTTTCAGGTATTTTGAAATTCTGAATGGATTCTTATTGATTTTAACGAAAGAACATAATGGGGAAAAAGTGAAGTGGATATCGAATTTTGCTGCTGCAGTTAATAAAACATCTTTTAACTTCAAGTTAACGGTAAGAATTTTATATTAACATTTTACATTTCGTTAAGAATATAATTATTTTGACACAAGATGTTTCTTTAACTTATTTTGAATGCTTTCTTTTTCAGTGTCATCTTGGCCGTTTTCAGCTATACTTTTCTCACATTCCCAATTTTCTTTAAAAACAAAACCAATTCTTTATTTTTGCAGCTACACATGTATTAGCAAGAAAATCCACTACTTCAATGTTTAAAATTTTACATGTAATATTCGTGACACCAGAAAACTAATTCTCCTGATCTGTTTGTATTTATGTTATTTCTCACATTTTGCAAAATTTGAATTCTAAATTTACTTTCTGCAGAGTGTAAATTGTAGCCACTTAGCTAGTTTTATCGGTAAAGATGTGAACTTTTTGAACACGATATTTTTAGAGTATCCCCGTAGTACATGGATTCTCATTTAAATAATTAATAAATTCATATATTTCTATTTACATGTAGAAATTTATTAAGAAAATCTCGACACTATTCATTCCATGTTTTATTCATCTCTTTCCGTTTTAAAATCTCCATTTAAAATCATTTATTTATTTATTTATTTATTTATTTATTTGCAATTGTTACACCCAGTAGGGTCAAAATTCAAAACATAAAAACAATATTGATAATGCACAATACGACATAAAATAATGTTTTGACCAGCATTTTTGTCAACTGTTGCAAGTCAAAGTATATGTGCTAAAAGAACAAAACGTGCCCTGGTTCACTTTCTCACACGTCAATTATCACAGACATATTTACCATATTTTGACTCAAATTTGATAGCATAGAATATCTATGAGAGTTTGGATTAGAGAATATCTATGAGAGTTTGGATTAGAGAATATCTATGAGAGTTTGGATTAGAGAATATCGGTGTTAAAATACAGAATAATGATGACAATGGATAACGAATTTGAGGAAAAATAGTGATTACAGAAAATAAAGAAAATTGCTTTACAAAATCCGTGATTTTATATGCATATGATATTAATACTTTAAACAACCATTTCGAAAGATACATATGTAATTCTGCAGCATATTCTGAACATACTTACGTTTTTTACTCAATTTATCAAAAGTTTCAATTTTTATATCCTGAGCTAACAAATTTCAAACACAAGATTTTACAGTTATATTAAAGTGAATAGATAAAAATGAGCATATATATACTGAATACACAATTTGAGACATCCCCACCAGGGTCCTCATCTATATGTATATGGTATTCTAGTATCCTTATGATACAAATAATGGTCATATGCAGCTATATCGGTCATAATTATGTTAGGTAACTCTGTTTAGACTTATTTACTGGTTACCCAATATCGGGAATCTACTGGTCCCGTTCATGCCAGGCATTCATCGTACTTCGATAACTCTGTATTGATTATAGCACGTTCTCCACGTCTTCACTTTAAAAAACTTTTTATTTGAAATATGTAGTAACATTTCACATGGATTATAATTTCAATATATGAAATTGTGACAATAATTAATAATATGAAATTTATCACCAATTTATACAAACTGTCAAAAGTACATAATTAGTGATAAAGGGTAATGGTGCAAGTTTTTTTTTAATTTTTTAAGCCGCGAGAAAAGCGATTTTTTGGGTAAAATTTATTTGAGTTTTATCTGAAGAAATTTATTATGCGCAATTAACATGCTGTCTGTTTCAGGTAATTATAACTAATTAACGATTTGACATGTATATTGTACCTTGACTGTCCGGATGTTTATTGTTCAAACCGTTAATTAAGGTACACAGGTACCTTGTATGTATACAGGTAAACCGTTTGCTGACCAAAAACAGCGTGATTTCATTTTTAATGCAACATTTTAATAAAGAGGTGTGTGTGTGTTTAAAGGGGGATCACAAAGAACGCAGTGATGAAATATAATTTCAAATGTCAGATAAGTAACATTTTAATTTATTTTAAATTAATAATTTATCCTTTTGGTATTTATATATTTAACATTTGACATATTATGAGTAATTCTATTTACTCGTATATATATATATATCTACTTTGTTATGACAAGGTAGAAGCTGATTAGGATGGGCGCCATCTTGAATAATAATAGTAAAAAATAACACATTTCAAAATAGCTAATTTTCAAATCAATTTGGAAGGGACATTATCAAAATTTAAACTATTGCAATTACGATATTTCGAAAAGTTATGAAGGTTTTACTCAAACATATGATATACGAAGACCAAAGAATATACTTTATTAGTTACATCCGAGACATAAAACAATATGTCTCTAGTAATATATCAGTATCTATAGTATGCATATCCCCCCTCTTTATTATAACTTCATCACACAAACATTATATAATAAAATCCTCGATTGAAAAGAAATGATGTCTGTATGAAATGATCCATCATCTGTGTTAGTTTTCATTAATACTGGCAAAGGTGCGATTTTTTTCATAATCTATATCGCCCTTGGCGAGGATAAGTTAATATGCAGTGCAATTGGAAACTATACACTTATTAATATGTTATGTCAGCTATTTATATATATATATATACTTTATATTTCAAACATAAGCGTTTGTTTCGATGCAAATATGAAATTGAAAATCATTAAATGTTTGTATTTTCGCGCCTAGTGCCATTTCCAGTCATCGTCACCATCTTGAAAAATAATAACAGATTTTCCGAAAATAGCTAATTTTCAAATCAATTTGGAAGGGATATAATAAAAAATTAAACTATTGCATTTACGATATTTCAAAAATTTATAAATGTATTAATTAGCACATAGCACCAAAATTGTTTCGTCAGTTTTGGTTAAATCGCAATTTTATGTTAAAAACGACAAAAAAGCCAATTTATCGGAGTTAGATGATTTAACAATATGGACTTAATGGGAAAATAAGACAAAATTTTCAAAAGCATTTGGAAGGGATAAGACAAAAATTTAAACGTTTCCAAATAGCATAAATATATTTCTAAATATATGAGGAAGTACTACATAGCACCAAAATTTTTTCAGCACGAACTAAAAGTAGTTTATTTTATCGATTCCTGATCGCCCAAGTGCATTTCTATACAATTTACTTTGGCATGGTATAGGTGATGTGTGACGTCATCAAAATCACGTGATGACTTCTATAGTTGGATATGAAAAATTAGAAAACAGATATTTATGCTAATGATGGATGGGGTTGGGGCTATGAGGGGCCAAAGACAGTGTTCTGTCCTTAAGCACCTGTGGAATTGGTTGTATATGTTGCAACCAGTTTGTATTGACGGAAGCACCGGAATATCCGGAGAGATCTCGTGACACCAACCGACGAGCGTCAGGAAAACCGTCAATACAATGTATTTAGTCAACAATAGTTATAGAACGAGCTACATAGACTAATCTATCACCGAGCAGATTAAAGAAATCAACCCTCCCCTGGGAAAAGTGTCTTTTTGACTATCAAATCCGACTGTGTGCTCCTTTATCTTAATGTTAAAATAAACTTTGTAAATTGCAGAACTTGTGATTTATTTTGTAGAAAAAGAAAATTTAGTCAATGAGATGTATAAATACCATACAAGTCGACAAGGACTGGTACCATTGGGTAATGGTTCGCTGTGCTCATCACTCACAAAAATAAGTTCCAGTACAAGGGATCGTGCGGTCAAGGCCAATTTGGTCGAATTGTCCAAAACGGAAAGACTGAAGTCAATTTTTGATCAGCAGAAAAAAGAAAACGATATGCTACATTCAAAAATAATGGAAAGAACTTGCAAATCCTTGAAAGAAAAGGCCGCGTTGCATTATTTGTTGAAAACCGACTATTCCATCCCAAATTTTCTAACCCTAAAGCAAGGTTTTAACAAAAGAAACGCCTTTACGCCAAAGAGTTCACACCATATTCAAGTGGAAATGAAAGTTTATAACGTAGGATTTGATCACTCTATATTTAAAACAGATATTTGCCGAAGAATTTTGGAAACAGATCCAAGAACCAAAAAAGACATGAAACGAAAGAACCTTCTCAATAAATCCAGGAGACAAAGTCAGATTGTTATTGATAGACAAATATCAAATTCAGCGTTTTATCGTCTGCTCAAAAATCCACAAAACTTGGAAAAATACGAATATCGTCGGAAACCAACAATTATTATTCCTCGCGTTCCCACAGAGATCTCAGAATCTGACAACATCAGTGTGAATAATAACGATAAACATATGACTGGGAAGAAACATTCTCACTGAAATGAATATACAATCTACAGAATTTGTAGAGCATTATTATCTCAATTCTTTTTTAAAATCATGGAATATGGCCGCTTCATTTTTCTTGCATTTTAAAGATAGGAAAGATGACATTCATGCAGATAAACATTAATTCGGCGACCTTTAGCAAAGACATTTTCACGCTGAAAATTATTGCAGACAATTTACATTTGTATTTCCAAAAGCACATATAGTTCTTAGGGGTTTTAATTTTATAAGATCACTAGTGCTTAACAGTCTTTGTGTTTCTAATTATATGTTTCCCTCGTTTGATGCATGTTCTAATAATAATAATTTTATTGGAAGCCTTTTGTTTATATTAATTTCCATACTCTATGGCAATTATTTGAACATATTAAAAAAAATATTTTGAAGCACAAATGGCGGTTAGCATTAGAATAGGAATAACCATGTTGTATTTGTGACTTGTCCATCACAAGTAGATTTTATTGACTTTCCTTTATATTTTTACTCTATATAAAGACGTAGGGCCACTCTCCCCTATTTTTGTTTCACTCATAACCATTGATTTTGTAATCTTACATATTTACCTACTTTTTATCGTAAATGATGGTATGCAATGCATTTTTTCATGTTAAAAATCTTATGCTATAAGTTCAATTTTTCTACCCGCAAAAGTCGTGTATAAAGGCGATTTTGGTCACTTTGTACCACTTTTTGAAATATCGCCAAGAAGGAAATTCAGAACCAAAATCATTCTACTCTCATATTAAAGGAGATACATAAGCTGACTTACAGCAAAAAAATCTTTTTGGTTCTGAGTGTCATTGACGTACAGCAAAAAAAAATCTTTTTAGTTCTGAGTGTCATTGACGTTGAAAAAACTGTCTTGAAGACGTTAATTTGACAAATTTTGTGTTAAAACTGTCCATAAAATGCATAAAACATTTTGGTAAATTATTTGTTATTTATTATTAGTAAATCCTTAGAAACCACATACCAAGTTATGCCTCCAGATATTTTGAAAGGCGTCAGGCGACTTTTTGAAAACGGAACTAGATGTGAAATAATTACAAGCGAAAAATGCCATACTTCTTTATTCTATAAAACAAGTAAAATTTAAACTGTTTTAAAGTGTTCTATCATATCCTGTAGAAGTGATTTGTTGCAGGGCAACGCTTTTCGGACTGTTGGACCGGACGTGATGTTAGCGGTTGACATGCTGCCTTAATCAGAACTTGAGTAACAGTCTAACAAAACAGCTGTGGTCCTTGAACTCAGTTATTAAATGTAATCGTATACCTGTCTTCGTTTCTTGGAATGTTCGTTTAGTATTATGCTGTCAATTTACTAGAAAGCAATACACAGATTATACATATTATTTATTTGCATAATTTCACCCCTTAGGGTCAAATCAATACATAATACAAGACAAGGGCGCCGTTTAAAACTTTTAAAATATACGCACTAGGCTTAATAAAAGAGGTTTGGAAGTATTGGTCGCCCAAGGCCCCAGCGGATGCAGGACGGATCCCAAGCTGGTTAATGGGACGGGGTGCCCCTTGAAGCTACGAGATTTTAAAGTAACTCTAGGAAGATTTTAATTTGCATGCATGAATAAAAAGACCGACGTCGGGTCCAGACCTGCGTCGCCGACATATTCAGAAATTGATTCAACTCTTTTCAAAATAGGAGGTGCACATTTCCAATGTGTATGCATTCAATGTGCAAACTGAAACTTTGAATAATGAGGAATTATAACGTTGGAATCAGTATAGATTAAACAAACTAGCTACATCCTAAGTGTTGTGAGACGGACGGACGGGGTGGAGCGGTTCCTAGACCTGTTTTCGCCAGTTGCGACGCATGTAAAAATTTTAAATATATTATTAGGAAAATAAAAAAAGTTCGTAGCATTCAAATAGTATGCATGCGTCTCGACATTAGGAAAGGAGCAGTTCGATTTTTAGCAAATTTCATAATTCACGTGGTAAATTTGCTCTTACAAAGGCAGTTTAGACCTGGGACTATTATAACTAGTCCCAGTTGAGACCAATTATCTGCATGTCACTAGTTTTCTTCTTCAGTAAGGGGTAGTAATTTTGTTTTACATTTGAAAAAAAAATCTGATTTGAAAACCTACGCACGTGCGTAGAGTGCGTATAGGAAGCGGTGCCCTTGCAGGACATAATAAAATAGCGAGCGCTATAGGAGCGTGTGCATTTTTTAGTGATTTACTGGTGGCAGGGGATCGAGTCTGTATTGTATTTATAAATTCGGGGTTGAATTTCCTGTATCGTGAGTTCAGAATTTAAGTACTCATATTTTAAAAAAATAAGTGTTTAAATCCCTTATGTGGTATTATCGTGAATCAGTGTATGACTCTTTTCATTTGTGTTAAACATTTACAATAAAATGTTTTAACGATTCTTGTTTATTCTGACGGATTCTTGTTTGTATAAAATTTGAAAAATCACTTAAAAGGTTTTATGTTTGTTCTTAGACGTATTGGTTTATCAATAATAGGGTTTCGTCGGTTTCCTTCCTTCGTCTCGT
Source organism: Mytilisepta virgata (assembly GCA_028015205.1). NCBI lineage: Eukaryota > Metazoa > Mollusca > Bivalvia > Mytilida > Mytilidae > Mytilisepta > Mytilisepta virgata. The sequence goes on along the minus strand of CM051511.1, from coordinate 35,733,976 downwards.
GCGACTTTTTGAAGTCACCTATCCTGTTTCTTACGGCTAGTGTTTATCGCATATAAAAATTTCGAAGACGGAGGTCACATTTCTACTTTCATTTCCTTATTCTGATCCGTTTTTTCTTGAAAAAGAAAGAGGAAATTATAATTGTAATTTAAAAATTATATTTGTTGTTGCATACAAAGTGCTCTATTTGCCTGTGACTTTAAATCGCGCAAATGCAACAGTTTTTTCGCGCTAAGTAATGCTAATTCGCGAATATTAAAACGACCGTTTACAAAATACAAAACAAGATTTGAAGATTTTTTATGTAATTCATGGAGGTTCTCATTATGTAAACCACTACGTGTAGCTTAGACAAATAACTTGCTCTTTGTCGTACATTTGAATTTTTGTCTTGCCTAATTAGTATAGCCCAATTTACAAAATGTGGGAATAACTTGAGTTGTTTGGACACCATCTGATTTAAATCAGCCCTCAGACTGCACCCCGCGACATATTATTTTGAGGGGATCAATTCCTATTTGTCACAGAATAATTCGTCCCAACTTTGGTCAATTTGTCCCACATTTTTTTCGAAATCATTATGCTTCTATTTTCCTATTAAAAAGAATATTGATTCAAAACAGGGGCAGAACAAATTTTCATTTAAATCTATATGGCTTGTCCTTTACAATGTTTCAGAAGTGTTCAAAACATCATATCAAGTTAACGAATGCTGTTCATATGTTTTAGTTTTAACGTGTAGTGTTTGGATTGTTTTGGTCTTGTCTTCGTTGTTCTTCGGAGTTTGTCAGTTGTTTTCGATTTCCCCCTCCTTCGAATACCCCTTTGGTATTTCTTAAAACAACAATTGCCAATATCTTTGACGATTTTCTTTGATTTTGCACATAGGCTTGTAATATGATGATAAATAAAAAAAAAATCTAAAGATACTAATATTTGATATAGTAAATTTATACTATGCTGTATACGACGCATTTAAATGAGTTACCTCTCATCAGCAGCATTAAAACCGAAACATTTGGAAGACCAAAAACCAAACTTATATTAAACAGGAAGTACTCATAACAAAAAAATACCGAAATAACTCTCCCAATATTGTAAAGATTAGCATTTAATGTATATTGGACACCATCTGATTTAAATCAGCCCTCGAACTGCACCTCGCGACTTATCAGTTTGGGGAAGGGGGGGGGGGGGGTCCGCGACATATATACATATTCATGCATTATTACAATTAAAAAAGATTACAAGATGTTGGGGCAAATCGACCAAATAATAAAAATGTGGTACAAATTGACCAAAAAGGGTGTTGGAACAAATTGAATGGCAAAAAGTTGGGACAAATTGACAAGGATCGCCGGACACCATTTTAATCAGACTGGTTTCGACAGGACTATTATTTTGTTATTGCATTTATTTAGTTACAACTAATATTGTAATGAATAAAACAACAAATTTTAATATGATTTAAGACTTCAATTTTCACGTAAATTGAGAGAAACTTTTTGCTAAATTTGCCATTTTTCAATCAATCAATCAGATCAGATGAAATACAATCTCAACTGTACATATCAAATGGGGTATAATTAACCATTTTACATATTCATTTCGGGATTTACGATACATATACTTTTTTAAAACAAAACAAAACAAAGCAAAAGTCACGAAAGTTGCATTTTGACAGAGTATTGCATTATATCAGATTGAACTTTAAAGTATATAATTGTTCGAATTTTTGTATTTTGATAAATATAATACTACAAAGGTGAGAGTCAACCAAAAATATAACGTGCAAACAAACTTTAAAACGATGGTTCAGAAATGTGTTTTTCAAAAAACGGTTGTCGCTCTTAGATTGAAATTTATCATTGTGATAGACTGTTGGAATGTGGTGCTTAGATATACCAATTAAGCAACTTCCGGTTTTTAAGCTTCCGGCTATTAAATCGGGGAAAACTTTTTTATGTTCATGATGATTAATTTGTTACAAGATCATAAAATCATGTAGGATTACAGAATTCATGATCATGGCAGAAGGAAATTCAGGTGACGTAGGACGAGACACAATGCCACAGAGAGGCAAAGTCAACAAAGGTAAAAAGAAAGCAAATTGAAAATGAAAGTGTACTGGACACTCTGTCTGTTGATTGTAGAAAGGTTAAGAGGTTAAGATCAAAATCCCAGGACATTATTTAGTTGACAACTAAAGCACTGTTCGTAATATGAGATGTACATTAAAATGTGATTGAAGTATTTTTTGTTTAATTTTAAATTGCTGTGAAAAAATTAAAAGGCACAAATTATGAAGAACTTTTAGAAAAACGTCTCCGTATGTAAACATTCGACATCAAATAAATTTGGTAATGCCATTAACCTTTAGTGTCGTTAAAATGAGGCAGGTGCTACATGGAAAGCCAGTAAAGCAAATTTACTGTGTCTCCCAATACCTTGGTAACTGACTTCTTGATGAAAAGTATCATACGACGTAACGATAAATCTTTACATTTCAAATAACAATTAATTATGTCCTAAAAGTCAGTAGGGTTCTAAATTTTGGAAACAAAACTTCCACATTTTCTGAAAACGCCTCGGTGGTCTCGTGGTAGCGTGCTCGCCTTGATTACGGAAGGTCGTAGGTTTGAGGGTTTTTGAAACTCTGGCCTCAAGTTTTGCTATAACGGAGCCTATTCATTTTAAGGTAAATAAATCACTTTATTGGATTAATTTTGCCTTACATCTCTGGAATTAAAAGTGAATATAAGTCACCCTGTAATTTTTCCAAGCCAAAAAAAAAAAATATGTGTGTTTACGGTCACACGACTGACTTCGTTGTATCGTCCTGACCCTAACTTTTATCGGCAATTTTCTGAAATTCCGGAAATTCCCGCCTTTTCCGTCACTGGTACCGGTATTATCGTATTAAACAACAATGGCGGCCTCCAGTGCCAGCACCGCCAGCATTTTGTCGCTAACTTTTAAACAGTGTCCCCATTTAAAAACAGACAAAAATGTCATAGCTCCATTTAACAATTCAAGAACTTTCATTGATATACATGTATTCAATGAATATCGCGATAGTGACGATTTTCATTTGAAAAACAATGATTCATGTAAAATAATGTCTCCAAATATTTTTGAGGTTACTCCTACATTGTCAGTCGGAGAAGTAGTGACATTTTTTCAGTTTTAGACAGTTTACTTTTACCTGTTTGAATGAGCCCTTAAAAAAATGACCTACCGACTCTATTTTTTTTCAGCATGTGGCAGTAAACTCACATATTTTTTTTTTTGGCCCAATTACTTGAAGTCGCCTGATTTAACTTTTCATTATTGTGGAAATCTAAGCAGTTTTATAGAAACTTCAATGTAAAGCAAAGACTCAGCCACTATTTTATATCAGTAAAGGGAAATAATTAGAATGAATGCATGACAGTTCAGCCACATTTGAAGGCCAATTCAGACCATACATGTAGTTAAGTGAGATAAAGGATGAGACTGGGAAATTGGGAATGACAAGAGATTATTTTTTATGAATTGTAGAAATTTGTACATTTGATAAAAGTGACTTGGAGAGTCATGTACCAAACTTACATTTGTAATTGCAAATTCAGAGATTGGGTACTGAAATTTGTTCACCTAGCAGGGCAAAATCAGTTGTATTATTTGTTCAAGGAAAAAAAAAATAAAAACAAACAAAATGTAGTACACATTTTAATCAACAAATAATCATAGATTTCTGTGACCATTTCTGCGATGACTAAAAACATGAATTTAAGGGTTTACATGTATCTTCACAAGCTTCATATACATGTACATGTACAGTTATGGCCTATTGCTGATTATAACCAATATTCCTAAGAGTGGAGTCCTAAGCAAACATTTTAGGGAGGATCCTTGTGAAATGAGTAGAACATCTTGTACTGTAATTTAATTACAAAAAAAAAATCTTATTATTTAACAATAGAGTGAGAAACAGTAAATTGTGAATTCTGGATCATCAATCTAATTAAAAACTGATCTCTCATCGCTCCCGTTTTCTGATATGTCGTGTGGGAGATCTAACGAAATCCGCTTTGAAGTCACATGTGAGTGAACTGGAACTTATGAATTTATAATGACATGCAAATGAGTTGACTTCCTATCAGTAAGCCAATCAAAAAAGTTTATGAATTCTGGGGACTGACGATTTCTTCGTAATCAACTTACAAGATCACGTAAGCCGCAATTTCATTGGTCGAACAGGACACACCTACGAGGTCACTCACATGTGACCTCAAAGCGGGTTTCGTTAGATCTCCCACGCGACATATCAGAAAATGGGAGCGATGAGAGATCGGTTTTTAATTAGATTGCTGGATCATGTACATGTACAATATATATATGTATTTTAATTTGATCAAGGTTTTCAATTACTTGAACATTTACTTTTATTACACAATGATGTATCCTTTCAGAATAGGTTTTTGGGAAATACATGTACATTGTACGTGTACGAATTTACCCGTCTGGTCATCTACAATGTATTTGTCCCAGTTTCATTTTTTTTTGTACATGTAACTTGTGTATCAATGCCAGTTTTCCTGAAATTTCATACAAGCATGAAATGGTTTGATGAGTCATTGCTCACACAGTATGCACATCTTGTGCAGCAAAATTGATATCAAAGAATTTATTATATATGTGTTAGGATGCACATATGTATCTAACAATTATTTTACATTTGAGTATTTCTGTTTAAAAACAGTTACATGTACATACATGTATATTTAAATTTAGTCCATTCAATCTAGCATAAATTTGACCCTAACCTTAAAGTAATTGCAAAAGAAGATTTTTAAGTTTTAATCTTTAGCATTATACCACAATTATACACAGAAAAAAGTCCAACAAAATCTAACTTCAGGAAGACTAAAAAATCACCATTTTAAAATTCCTATGGAGATTTGCATTGAAAATGGGAGATAACTCTGCAAAAAAAGGCAGAAATATCAATAAAAATTGATACAAAATTATAACTTTACCACTTCTATTCAGCAGAATGTATTGATTCTTGATATTTTAGCCGTCTTTAGAGTATAACAAACAACTCAAAAGGTGTTTTCATATCTTTTATCAAGCTACAACCTAGATTTAGTAATTCATTAGTTGACCATTTATTAAATTTTTCAACATGTCAAGGTAAAGAATCTCAAATTTAATAAAAATGATTAAGCATATATTCTTCTTTTTGTGGTTTAAAATTTCTTTAAACAATGTAGATGCTGAACAAATATAATTTACAGATATAAACAATACTAAATTTTCACATTATTTTTTCAAAATGGTCACAAAGCCACAAATTTGCAATTCCTTTAATGAAAAATGTGCAAAAAAAATAAAAATACCCATAACACTTTGGTTTTGTACATTTCATTATATAATATAGTCAAATACGAACTTATAACCCCATCAAATTATCATACTTTACATGAATTTTAAGAAAATCAAACAAAAACTGACAAAAAAGACTAATTTTTGTGGAGTTATCTCCCCTTTCCAATGTTAATTTCCATAGGAAATTAAAAATGCTGATTTTGAGTTTTCCTCAAGTTAGATTTTATGGGACTTTTTTCTGTCTATATTTGGTGCTTAATGCTATAGATTAGAACTAAAACATTTTCTGTTGCAATTAGTTTGAGGTTAAAACTTAGTTTGACTGGACTAATTAATCTGTATACATTTTGTACACCATAAATAGAAATTGTATATACATGTACATGTAGAGGGGCTTAACAATTAGCAATATATATGTAAACAATGTATATAACATTTTAATTTCAATAGGAGCAAAAAATGGTAAGTAAAGTTTTGAAATGTTCACATGCATTGTCTTAAGATGTGAACATTTTGGCTTTAAAAAGTTGATTTAGACCCTTTATTTAGGCTAGATTCCATGTGACTTAATAGAAAATGTTTCATTAAAATGACATCCCATTGGGGATAGCTAGGGAACACCCGTTTCTATTTATTGGGGATGGGGGACAAGATATGAATTTTTAAAAACGGGTCAAAGACAAAATGTTTGTGTAAAAAAGAACATGAGGCCAGTCAAAAATTTAGTTTATAGTTTATCAATGAAAGCGCAGTTATACTCAATATGGGTTGAAGGCTTTTAAACAGAAAAAAAATAAATTGTACAAATAATACTGAAAAAGGGGGAACATAATAAACAGACAAACTAACAGACATAATCATCTTATGCAGCTTCTTAGTCCGCTTTGCTCACAATAAGAAGCTGTAATAAATATGTATTCAAACAGTAGTACATGTTTATTTGAAAAAAGTAGCACATGCTGATGCAAGTGCATAACAAATATCATGGCTCATGGGTCTTTCCTGCCCTGTGACTCACTCCTCTGTTAAATCGAAATGGTTTATCCCTATAAAGTGATGCAGATTGTATTAAACATAAATTAAATATTTGTTCTCTTCTAATTATAGAGAGATACAGTAGTTACTGTTTAGCTTGCTAGTGAATTGTAAACATCATGGAAATGAGACATGCATGTACATGTACATGTAGGTAAATTGTACATGTATTAATTTACTTTCTGCAGATTTCTGTTTTAATTATTGTAAGTAAATGTACCCGATACATATGCATGTGTACAGGGAAAGATTACATACAATGTACATGTCCATCTATGTCATCTAACCATCACCTTTAGCTTCAGCAAATTTACCTCATGTACATTGAAAATTTTGAAAATTGACATTATTAAAATATACATTGAGAAGTGGTATGTACATACCCAGTATATGAGGAAAGTATTTACGTTAAATGTGATGCTATCCAAAATTTGGAGAACAGTGATTGTACTTGTAACCAAAAGAACTCTGTAATATGTTGTAGCTTTCATTTGGGTTGATATTGAATTCATTTACATAAATACCTGGTACATGAATTATATAGAGGGCATGAGATTTTTCTCAGTATTCAGTCATATTTTGAAAATGAACAACGAATCTTGTAGAGTTTTGAGAAATTTAAGGGACAAGATTTCAATTTTTTTTGGCAGTTTTTGACAAAAATGTCTGATTCTCAACTTAAAGTATGAGACATCCACATATACATGCATCTACACCCTAAAATTGTTGAATCACAACAGTTTTGGTAGAGGGCTTAAAACGGACATAAAAATGTTCAAATGAGACTTGTACACGTATGTGTCAAAAATTGTGTTAAAAAATGACTCAACAAACCAAAATAAATTAAGTTTAAGCCATTGGAGTGCATTTTTGAACCAGAGGGCTCTGTCATTTTTTAAGGCAAAATTTGTGGTTAAGATTAAAGGAAAAACTATGTTGTCATATTGTCCATCACGATAACTACAAGCTTTCTGACTTTATACTGTTACAATATGGAATCAATTATTGTGCTTCTTGAAGCGTTTAACAGTGTTTTCTACTTGATGCTGGGATGATGTAATATCGTGCATGTTGAAAACAAATAAATCATTACAAGTTTATTACAACACACAGTATGACATAAAAGCTATGACATGTATTTGTGGTTTCAACTTCCATTGATTGCAGATGTATGATGTAGGATGTTTGAATTTTGCTATTTGAGAGTATATATGCAGATCATTATGCCTCATGAGTTTGCCTCCTTTCTGTATTCAGGATTTGGGCACTGTTTAGAGCCTGTAATCATAATATTTGATGGGGCCAAAAATAAATAATTGTTTGTTTCCCCAAACCCGACCCTATCAAGTCAGGTGTGGGTAGGTAGGTAGGTAAATTATTTTATTTTTTTGGTAAATTTGTTTTTTTTGGTACTTGTAAATAGGAAATTACAAACCATCATTATAGGGCAGTATTTTAAATTCTAGGGTGTATCAAGCTACATGTATCAGTTTCCTCATGTCAGATATATTAAATAAAACTCTATGTATAATACCAAGTCTTTCTTAAAGTTTCCAGCCAAATAAACGCCAACAGAAACCGACAGAACGGCGTCCATGTTCTGACAATTTAATGTATGAACAATCTAGAGAATATCATAAAGACCCGAGACCACATGAAAGAAGAAAGCCAAGTCGTGTCATCAAGGCATTTTCAACTATGCCGATTACATAAGAAGAACAGCTCTCCTTCTTATCTCTTATGTATTTGACTCCTCCATTTCATAGGAGCACCGCACCACCACATGAATTTCGATAAAAAAAAAATTCTACACAAAATCGGCAATAAAATTATTCCGGTCGCAGCGATTTTTCCGGGTCTGTCGGGATTGGGGAAACAAACAATATTTTATTTTAGGCCCGGGCAGATGAAGCATTTTTTAATTGATAGATGTGCGTAGATTCTTGGAAACGATAGCTTCGTTTCCATTTTACTGAAGTCCCTCAAAGAATATTACAGGTTATGTCAATCAGGTCCAGAGAAAGGGGATCAGACAATCATGAGCTCTTATTTGCAATTATAAGGGCAGCCACTTAGTGGACGGTTTTAGGGAGAACCATTTGATTATTTTTTGTTTTTGCAATTCCATGTAATATTCTAATTTACCTTCTTTACAACATATTTTTTACCATATCTTTTTTACCAAAGTTTAGAGCCTGCCTTATTTTAGAATAGTCCTCACCCCATCCACCCCCCCCCCTTTTCCCAAATAAATAAAAAAAAATTAGGAAGGAAAAAAGTCAAATTCCTGCCTTAACTAAATATGTGAATAAATGTAGTGGAAAATACTTATTAGTACAAAATTTTCCAGTTTTCTATTAATTTCAGTTGAACTAGAACTAAAATTAAAAAGACTGACTGGCTGTCTGTGAATAAACCCAAAGTATGCTGAAAATGAGATTTAGATTTTTAAAATTTTATTGATCTTAATGTCTGTAAACCACTATATGAAAAGTTTACATTACATATTATGTTGTTAGAATGGGTTTTTAAAATACATATACAATGTAGGTAATAAGTCTATATTAAATTGCTTGTCGAGAATGTGTTGTTCACTGTTTATGCCGCACCAAATTGATTTTTAGTTCTTTGGATTTCACTGCTCCAATTTTCGGACTTTGTACATTTTAAGAAAATATTTTTTGAAAAATTGCTGAAAATTCGCCCCAAATTCTTCATTTTTCAAGAAATTAAAAATAAAAAGTGTTTGCCTGCTTTAGTTTAAAAAAAATTTGTGCCACATGCAAATTTTATCTTTGCCTGACAAAAAAACTAGTCCTCAAGACAAAAATTTAAATTTTCGGTCACTCTCACCTGTTTTTGTCAAAAAAAAAATCCAAAGAACTAAAAATCAATTTGGTGTGGCCTTAGTATTCAGGACAATATTATAAAATATACCATGCAAGTGGACACCAAGATAGCTCACGCTGTGATATGTTGGCACTTTCCTTTTATTCTTCGTCAAGTCTTTTTATCATCAGGCAAGGTAAAAAATAATTGCCTAACGTCTAGGCTGCTAGTTATAAATTGCTGGAGGAAGCCAGATTGCCCAGAGAAAACCACCATCATAAGCAGGAAATTGGCAATTCATTGTCATATGAGATCGGATATAATCACACAATGAGTTAAATTAGTAATCTCAGCCTATAGGCTAAATGGTCTTAGACAAACTACATATATTTAGGCCATTTGGGCACCAAAGAGAGCTCCAAAGAGTGTGAATACAGGGTAATTTTTTTTTACAATTTTTAAACTTTGATAATTCAATAGCAAAGCAAGAGAAAAATTAACCCAACATGTGTATCACACCCTATTAGTCAGCTTAAATTTTTACACAGATACATGTATAAGTTTTAACAATTTTGGTAAAAAAAACTTATCCTGTTGGAATGAACACTTTAATTTGAAATGAGTCCAGGTGTGAGAACATATGTTGTGTAGGAGTATCAGATTGGAATTTGGCCTGGATTTTATACAGATACATTTGTTTAAGGATGAGATTTAATTTGTTTGTAAACTGGGTGGTCTTTTGTATCATAAAACAATTTAGGTTTATAATGTTCACTTAATTAAGTACATGTACAAATCTATCAGCAGTACTAATATAATGTACAAATGTACATGTACAAATCTAGCAGTAGTGCTAATATAATGTACATGTACATTGTACATATATGCAGAAAATATGTACTACTTGTACTTAAATATGTAACTTTGAATTTACATGTACACGCTTTACATTTATATACAAATGTACGTCTACATGTATTTACTGTCTGGACACCTCAGTTCGTAAAATGAATTTTTCAGAATTTGAATACCTTAATCAACGTGATTTGTCTAGTTACTCAGTTGAAAGATGCAATGAGCTAAGTCATAACTGAAACAACTGAACTTACCTTATTTTGTTCAATCATGTTTTCAAAAGAAACCAAAAATTTTCGCCTATGGAATTTTCAATGTTAAAGGGAGATAACTCTTCCTATGAGATTTTATAAAATTAAGTGTTTATTAAGTAACACCCGTGCACTAAAGTTCAAATTATTAATTTTTTGAAATTTTCAGGTGCTTTAATTTTTCTATTGGAAATTCCCCATTCGGAATCATTTGTGAGGTGTACAAACATAACCTTTATAAATAACTTTACAATTTTTATGTTTTCTTGGACGACTCACCAAGTTTAATTAACCAACAAAAGATTGTCTAAAAATTCTAATGTTTAGACTTTCAAAATGCTAAAAATCCATTTTATGAACTGAGGAGTTAAATGTTATGTATTAATTTGGGGGATTGGAGAGGTTAATTTTACATTGTGTATAACCATATAAATTTGATGGTACATGTAGTAAGGATTTTTTAATATGGTTTCTAGAAATGTTTGTGTTGTATCCATGCATACATTGTATTCACAGCACATCAGCATACCAAATTTTTTTTCTTATGGAAGCTTGTGTTTTTTAAAATTCCTTACTACAAAAAAAATGTAATTAAGGTACTGTGGTCATTAATGTTTTGGTGGACACCAAATTTTGTTGTTTTTTGGGTTAACATTTTTACTAGAAAATTTTAAAATCACAAAACTTTGTATCTTCAAACCGCAACAACATTTATTTACATGTAACCTAAAAAATGATACTCAGAAAAAAAATTAATTTACAATATTTGACTTGAGGCATTAAGTCCTTGAATTACATGCATTTACATGTAGATATGCAGTGATTTGGCATGTGTGATGGATTTTATACATGTGTTTCATAATTCAAAGTCCTGTAAATGTAACTGTTTTTTTTTAAAATTATTTATGATTAAATTTTTAATTGTTTATTTATCATAGATTTACAAGCATAATACAAGTCTTCTTTTGGATCAATGACTAAATCTATGAAGTATGATGAATAATTATTTTTTATTTTATTTTCCACTTAGTAAATTTTGCAATTAAATCCTAAGTGCCATGGATGTTCCCATGAAGTATATACAAAATGTTTAGTAGAGGGGTCATTCATAAACTTATAAGAAAACAAGACTCGTCACTTAAAAGTAGGTGTGTCTGAATAAAATTTGAAGTCATAATTGGATGTTGAGAATATTTTGTCTGTATAAGAAGGCTTCCTTGTTTTTGAAGAAATTAACATTTTTGTAACTCTTTGCTCTTATGGGGTTTTTTCTGCATGTTAGCCCCTACACTTCCGTACATGACTCATAAACTACATGTGAATTATCTATGAAAAGATTGATATTAATTTCATCTGCTAACAGTAATCTTCTGTATATAAACATATATATATATATATAAATATATGATAATATGTAATTATGATGTTTTATTTTTTGCAAAATTTGTACTAATTTTGACATGGAAGCAGTAGTTGTGAGAAATTTATACTGATTAGGTCAGAAGGGATATGTTAGGCAAATTCTTTACACAAAATTCACACATACATGTACATGAGAAAATTCAAGGAAAGGTAAATAGGTTTTAATGCTGTTCTTCATCGTAAAGTCACATTGAAGCCTACAGCACCAAGAGGAAAATCATAACTTTACCGAAGTTTACAGTGGTCCTTAAAACCTGCTTGATTCTTTTTGAGAATTATTGGAATTAATTTTATAAGGTTTCCATGAATTACTGAAAGTAGCAGTAAGACCTTTTGTAATGAAAAAAAAATCTCACACCTTTCTGAAAATTTTCAAGAAGTTCCAAGGCACCACTTTTGTATTTTTGAAATTATCTGAATTAATTTTATAAGGTGTCCAGGAAGCTTTAAACAAGTTTCCTTGTTAGTTATTTAACTGTTTACTTAAGTATCAAAATGTTTAATGTACACATGCATTAAGCCTAACATTCAACACTTGTGTGATATATTTTCGCTAGATTGTGCAATTGTTCAGTCAACTTATATAGTCTTCTTTTCCTCTTTAATATATAAAACATTGTACGTCTTACGTGCAGACTGACTAATCTGATTTTAAATCACATTTCAGTTTTCCAGTTGATCAAGGTCATTGTATCGGATACATTAAAGATGTATATAGTTCTTAATATTCACCTTTATAAAGCAACAATCGATATGGTTTGCTGACAAGGTTAAAATTTATTATCTGCAATCATGCATTCATTAACTTTGTACACTAAGTAGATGGTAAATATCTAATTTACATGCATAAGTGTAATTTATCTTCGGATTTTAACCCCTTATCATCCCAATGTAATTATATATAACATTAGAGGGGTATATATATACATATTGAATTTAACATTTATCAGAACAAATGACAAGACTTGCTTCATTTAAATAAGACATGATGTATAAAAGAGGTCATTTGAAATTTTTTGGAAATGGAAGAAGAAATGTTCGCATCTTGTACATCAAAATTGGTACTTGTATCAAAGAATTTATTAATATGCTGTTGGCGTGGCCTATGATGCGAGTGCAGCAGTATCCCTTTCTAGAAACTCATTTTCGGTATCATGATTCTGACTCTAAAATTATGATTTGAAGCAAGTTGTTTCCCTTATTTTATTTACTTCTGTTTCCTGCGAACGAAACTTTTTCTGGCCTTTGTATATAGCACAATATGGCCATATTTGCTTTAACAAATGAATTCACTTCGGATTGCATAATGGCTGCCCCCATTAAACAAAGACTTTTCTAAATGACATGTATGTAGAAAATGCATATATGCTCCTATTGCGCTAGCTATTAAGACTGAGTTGCTGCTGAACTGGTAGTCCCCAAGGGTATCACCAGTTGCTAGTATTTGACACTTTAAATGTACTGTTACAAATTAAAAATATTAAATTTTGTTAAAACTACGTTGTAAAGAATATCTCTCTCACGCATACATTTTGTAGTTCTGTCCTTAGATTGTGACATGTGTACCCTTTTGGTCATTTTGGCATTTTACCATTCAACATATTAGTTTTGAACATTTAAGACCTAATGAGCACAATTAATAAATGGTGAATCAACGTCGGAAATGTGAACATCTTGTACATAAAAATTTGTGTCAAAGAATTTATTGTACAGTGTATACGTACATACATGTATGTGTACAGTTGTTACATTGTACATGTAGTAGCTGCAATGTCAAGCTTAAGAACTTGTTGTACAAAGATTTATACTATACACTTCATCTTTAACTGTGAGCATGTACATTTTGTACATTGTAAAGTGTACAATTGTTAAAGCTTGTCTAAGTTATATCCATCTTTTACATATGGGGTACAATAACTTTATATAGCCCTCTCAAAAGGAGATGGGGGTATATGTATACTGTTTTACCCTTGCATGGGTCCAGCCTACTGTCCTTAACAAAATATTTCATCACACTTTTCTCTGCAACTACTCATCACAGCCGCTTGATATTTTGTCACAAGCCTTCTATAGGTACACCATATTGTATGATATGTTGTCAGACCAAGGCAACATCAACTTCCTGTTTGACGACTTCGTTTCTTATTCGACCTTGTCGAAAAAGCGGGGGGTATCACTAGTGAGCAATATCGCTCACAGTACATCTTAGTTTTTTTTAATCTGCTCTTCAACATTTTTGAGTTGTTGTTTGAGCCTTGAGCAGAAGTGACATGTCATTTAATTTGATGAAATATTTACATCTTGTGTATCAAAATTGGTATCATAGAAAAACATTTGTTAACACAGTTTTATGACAGAAAATGATAATTTGTACATCAAAATGCTTATTATATCATAAAAAATATGACTGTATAGAATGTGCCATGTATATTTTTCTATAATTGAAACAGACATTAATACAATGTAATTAAGAAGAGAGAAAAGGAAACAGATTTCCTTGCCTGTTTTACTGGTTGCATGTTCGATCAGTGAAGAGTCGTGGCCACAGTGACATTACTTTTTGAATGAAAATATTTTTTTTTATTTAAAGAAATTGCAAATGGTTGGTGGACATATGAAGCTTGATGAAAATTTGCTTTTTGTGAGGAATTTGTACTAGCTATACATTGTAGATTTGTCACTTTAGAATGAAACTTTTTTATGAAATCAAGATTTTTTCTGGAAGTATTCTGAACTTTAAAAAAAAGTCCTTGTGACTGCAGGACATGTTAGAAGTGAAGTTTTTATGTAGAAATTTTGTGGATTTTCAATCTATCCTGAACATATGTGAAAAATTTATTGTAATAAATTTTATTTAAAATACAGAATTCTGCGGATGATGATACATGAAGTTTTTTTGCTGGAACTATACTGTTTAAATAGTAATAATTCCTTATTTATCAAATTAATTTTGGGATAATTGAGGAAAAAGAAAGATTAGTGTTTTTAATTAATCAGAGTTAATATTGGAGAAAACTTTCAATTGCTCAGTTTGACAAAATTCTCGGAAAATCAATGCAACAGAATCCTAACGGAATTGGATTAGATGGTGGAAAATTAGTTTTCTTAAAAAAGAATTCCAAAAAATTGAACGGACATTAAAAATATGTTTATTCTGTAGAATTTAATGGAATTCTAAGATAAAATGTGATCAGGAGCTGTTTTAATACAATGTAGATATTATCCATTTTGTTCTATCTTTTATGTCTTGTGTCAAAATATTTCATATTTAACGTATTTCTTGGAGTTTTGGAAAGAGTCTTATTTGACGTATAATTGGAATTTGTGTTATGAAAAAATAAGTTTATTTATTTTGGATCAAATCAGAAAATATGAAAAGAATTTTAGAATGAAAAAATATGTTTTGTGACATTCACAAATAAAATATGGATTAAATATGTTAAAAGAACTTTTATCATGAAACTTATGTAGAAGTAGCACATTTGAATAGAGAAAAAACTATTATTATGAAAATTATATAGAAGTGGCATGTTCAATCATTTCACTTAAAGACCAACAATATGGTTTTTTGATTGTGAGAAAATGTTTTTGTTGTGAAATATACATACTGAACAGGATACTTGATATATTGTCAGAATGACTTTAACATGATATTAAATTGCGTCCATTAAAGACTTTTTAAACGCATAATTAAAAACTATATTGTCCCGTGTATTTTTTAATAGATGAAGACTTTTATGTGAGACCTTCGTAAATATTGATCGTGAAATAGTTTTGATGGGACTCGATACTTTTATGTCAGACTCAGCTGTTTCCATTACAAAATTGATATGTAATATATGTATTTGGAATAAACGAAGATTGTACATACCTACATATGGATATATGTAATGAGATATGAAGAATGAAAAATGAAAAAAAATGTGACATTACGAGAAATGTTTAAAAAAATAGGAATTTCTTGTACAACTTGTACTCATATCCTTGTTCCATACTTTATAATGTACAGTTTTACGTGTTTTTCTTGTTTACAAATCTTGTTTGAGTGAATTTTGTATGTTTATAGCAATATAGGATGATAAAAAATCTTATAGTTACTTCGTTGAGGATGAATGTGCTTAATTTTACTACTTTCACTTGAATTTATGTGGAAAACCTGCACAATATATGGAATTCATGAGGCAATTTTCATTTTCAACAGTTTCTGTAATGTGTTGGGAAATATATGTCAGATGCTCATTTCAGATGATTTATTGAATAAATTCTGTTTTGCAAGTACATCAAAGTGATATTGATGAAACCTTTTACACTGAAATAATTTAATTAAGCTTTAGGAATAGAGGTTGACAAATCTGCTTCTGTGAAACAATTAATGGATGCCAAACAGCTGACATTAGAAGCAACTTATTTAGGTTTTGGTATATTTTCTTATTAGAAAAGGAAAGATTGATTATATTATATATTGAAGCATCAATTGTTCAACGATGAATTTGGATTTATTGTCCGATCCAGTGTACATGCATCGTAGGATGAAACTCCACAATATTTCCTTGATGAGGAAATACAGAGTACAAAGTATGATTTATCTCACTAAAATGAAAAAAAATTTAGTAAAAATTATTTGAGTTACTTCCCTTTTATACTATATTCACTTTGAACCACTGGTAATATTTTATTTTATTTACAAATGTATTTTGTTGATTTTTCAGCATAAAATGTTAATTTTAGATGGGGAGTTGGAAAATGGTGAAAATTATAAGCCTAGAAAATGGAGACTAAAAAGAATTTGGGGAAAAATTATGTGTTACCTCTCTTTCTTACAATGAACCTGATATGCCAATGGCCAATATAGAGGACAGACATGAAAGCTTAGTAAAATGATTGTGATTTAAAATTATTTTTTTTAATAAGATGATAATTAAGGTTATTATTTGTGGTTCATATGGTTAAAGTCCTTACGTAAATACTTGAGGCAGTTAAAGATTAAATTTGAAATATCCGCCACATTACTTAAATAACGAAATTATATTTGTCATCAATTCGTGACTCATTGTTAGTCTGAAGTTGTTTCTCTAACCACACAGTATATTATTTTTATTATACGATTTACTACTTGTAATGATGAATTTAGATGGTCTATTAATGAAAAGAGCATTATAGGTTAGAGAATTTTGTGTGTCTTAAAATGTATGGCCATACCAAATTGATCTTAAGTTCTTTGGATTTCATCGCTCCGATTTTTTAACAATGTAAATTTTTAGAAAAAAAATTTTTGCCACTTCTTTTTGCGAAAATGCTAAAATTTTGCTCCAAATTTTTCATTTTGCAATAATTGTTCGCCTGCTCCTAAAATTTAGTAAAAATTGGGATTTTTCCCATTTTTTGCAATAATTTATTTTAAAAAATGTATGCTACATTTAAAGTTGATCTGTGCTTGAAAAAAAAGTCCTAAAGAAAAAAAAAATTAAAATTTTGCCCGCTCACACCTATTTTAGGCATCCAGAAATTAATTTGTTGTGGCCTAAAATACAAGTGTTGGTTTGAATTATTTATTATAATTTTTTTAACTGTTTTAAATTAAAAGAATGTGAAAATGGGGTTTTGGGATTGTGGAATTATGGGAGAGTTTAAGGAGGCATTGAAAATGCAGGCATGAGAATATGTATATTAATTCTATGTGCTCTTGAATTTAGACTTACAAACATAATAGTTTGGAACATTTTCTGAACTTGATTACAGTATTACTGGTTTAAACTGACATTGTTAAGTTTCCATAGTACATTCAAATGCAAATTTAAATGAATCAAATTAATTTTTCCCACATTTTTGATTTTCTACCATTTGCAGTAACTTCTGAATTTACGGTGATAATTCCAGTCTTATTTCTGGTTTATAACATATAAGTGCTGGTGTCCAAGTCCAAATAAGCTGCATATCATCGTCCCAATTTGTAAAATTTTAGTGCTAGTATGAGAGTTCAAGATAGGTGCATATCATCGTCCGAGATAAGCCTGCGTATCAGCGTCATTTTACAGGACCTCTCGAGAAGTATTTTCTTGCCTTCAAAGTTACACTTGTTCTGTATCAACAACACATTGGGTTCTAAATCCAAAGCACCAATAATTAATGCTCACATAGCAGAAAGCAAGGTGAATTATTCATTTATTGACAAATAATAGTTGTATTGATGCAGCGTTGCTAAAATACAAGTGAATTGATGTGGATGATTACAACTGTTACAGTCAGCTTTGATGCTAATCATTCATTCGAAAACACTGTTGATGAATTTTATTCTTTGTTTTCCATTTTACCCCATTGATTCTGCTGTTTTGGGGTTAAGATACTAGCCACTTTTAAAATCCAGGAGGTAATTATCACCCCCCCTCCCAGGATCCAAAAATTTTTTATGGGGCTCTATAGCATACAATTCCTTTTTAATCATTATTAATCTGCAAGTCTGTGCTCAGGAATTGTTTGGTAGAAGGTACCATATTATGTGTTATTGATTCACCGTAAGTACTAGTGGGGCATTATTCAAAATTACATACATCTGTCATCACATTCATGTATAAATTTTATTAATCTCGACAAAAAAATCCATTTATGAAAATGTAATCAAGAGAGAATTTTAACAACAAATCTTACTTATACATGTACTAATAGCTGCTGCTTCAGGAATCTATGTGTCTCTCATTAAACACCTTCATATATTTGTTTCAGTGTGTCAACAATGGCTGGTACATGAAGATGGAGCCCTGGCCTACCAATTACAGAATAAAGAAAGTAAGTCTGAATACCAAATAAAGTATATTATTCAACATACATGTATTCAATGGCCTGTGTAGAGGGCAGTCAATGGATGAGAAAAAAGTGCCCCTATAAGAAGATTCCTTTTATACAGGTTATTATAATTGTACAGGTTTTGTTCAGGACCAGGGCACTTTCACAATGCCCGCTATAGACATAAAGTAGCTATTTGAGGTATTCTTTATAGACAGCAATTGATCTGTACAAGTGTCCTTTAAAGTAGATATGACTGTATAGCATGAATGTCAATATATATAGAACAAAGCAGCATGATTATTTCTAATCATGTTTGCCATTGGTAAACTCTTAATTATGTTTATCTTTATGACATCATTTTCAAGTCTGGTTTATGCTACATGTAGCATGTATTCTTGGCACTATCTAAATCCGTCATTGAGAAATCAGAGTGAGTTATATTTTCCTAACCAATGTAGGTAAGGGAGTTAATAAATTTGTCTCCCTTTTAGCCTCAGGACAAAGGGGAGAGAATTTAATCATCTCCCTTACCTACATTGGTTAGGAAAAGATAACTCACTCTGGTTCCTCATTGTCAAATTGTTCATTAATGTGAATAATTATCATCCAAATAAATTATGAACCTTAATCACTCATATAATTGAAGAGAAGGAGATGAGGAGATAACTCTCAAAGATATATTTTTTCGTAATTGCATAAATGATATAAAAACTT
This sequence comes from Mytilisepta virgata, assembly GCA_028015205.1. Taxonomy (NCBI): domain Eukaryota; kingdom Metazoa; phylum Mollusca; class Bivalvia; order Mytilida; family Mytilidae; genus Mytilisepta; species Mytilisepta virgata. Next base: position 35,714,714 of record CM051511.1, on the reverse strand, counting down.
TATCTCAACCATAAGCTCAACACTAAACCAGATTATTATACTTAATGTAAATTTCTCTACTTTAATGTATTTTCATTGGTTTACAAGAATGTTGTATTTTACTCGACCACCCGCTGGAAAAGAAACAGCGGGTGACAATTTTTATACTGTCACCCTGTCGTAAAATTCAAGACATTTAGTATAATAAAATAAATAAATTTGTAAGAGGGTGACAGAGTATATTGTAACCACTCTGAAAACATTGTTAACCTCGGCTTCGCCTCAGTTGACAATATACTCTGTCACCCTCTTCGAGATGTGTTCTTTATATAATGTATTATGCCTAACAAATGCAGAAGTGATGTTTACGGGTAATGGCGGACATGATTCGAAATAATCATATTGGCACAAAAATAAAGTTTTTTCTACTATATGATAGTTATTTATACTTTATATATCCAGTTGATATGCACTACGGGTTGAACAGATTTAACAGAAGAACTGTGAGAGAGGACATTCCTGTGGCTCGTATTGTACAGACTGATGAAGAAATACAACAGCAACAAGATAGATTCCAGGAGTTAGAGGCACTGAAAGCTCAGTAAGATATGACAGAATTTTTAGAAGATGTAGATTTCATAAATTTGATTTACTCGGAGTCAATTAAAGTCCAGCGTATAAATGTGCAACATAAAAAATAACAATCCAAAGATACTAATATTAGATATAGTAAATTTATACTATGCTGTATACGACACATTTCAAGGAGTTACCTCTCATTAGCAGCATTAAAACCGAAACATTTGGAAGACCAAAAACCAAACTTATATTAAACAAGAAGTACTCATAACCAAAAATACCAAAATAGGAAGCCAAATTTCAGCTAAGAAGATCTACCATGTGCAATACAAGGAATGAACCCTTAGTATTTCTATTATTTTTGAATTTTGCTAAATACTGGTAATTTCTGTAACAAATCAATGAATAATCATGTCAGACAAGTCTGACGACTGGGTTGGCGAATACCCTTGGGGACCTAGGGTCCACCATGCAGAGGCATCGTCCCAGAAGTTTCAAAATAATCCAAATATACTAATATTAAAGAAAAGAATTCAGTGGTTTACCTTCATTGTACATGTATATGCATTTTGTAATGTTGCAATTGGCGGAGTCAAAAAAGACTTAAATTTTGAGTAGCTTGATTTATATCTAATTGTTAATATTTCAAAATAAAACAATTGGTCCTATATGCACATGAAGTTCTCTACTGTGAAATTTAGCATTTTATTTTCAATGCAAGTAGACAGGATGTCCCTTTGGTTTTTATTTTACTTTCATATACAAATATGTACAATTGCAATGTTTTAGACTATTTGGTCTGTTATATTTCTGCTGGTAATGTGGTGTTAATCTCCAATTAGTTGATCATCTTATCTTAATTATGAAGATTGAGAAACTTTAGCAATTCATTTACATGAGCGAAGTAATTGTCTAAAAATATTTTTATTTTGTCCTATTGTTGCTCTTCAGATAACACTCACAATTTTACTTAACTGTACATGCTTTTATTGTCTAAAAATAACTGCTACATGTACATGTATGTACAGCATGTATTTTCAAAATCAGAAATATACGGAGAATAAAATATAAAATTTTAACAAAACTAGATACATATTTGTGACATTTTTATCATACTAATAGATACATTATCAATGATAAAATATCACATCTGTGTCTCGAGGACAAGTGTAAATGGGTCCAAGCCAACTTGTAGTTTCTTAAGGCAAAAATTTACTGCAGTTATGAAGAAATTGTTATATATTGGTTTATAAAGAAAAAAGTATCGTCATACAGAATCAGTCAACCATGAAATTTATAGTACATGTAGAAAAATGAATTTAGAAAAGATTATTTTTCTATTAAGTCTTTTAAGACCTTTTATATTGTTATTTTCAGATTGCAAGTCAAGATATTTCTTTTTTCATGAAATACCTGTCTATCTGAAAGGTCAAGGTCATACATTTTAAAAATCTTTCAAATATGCAAAGTTCTTTTTTCATGAAATATCTGTCTATCTGAAAGGTCAAGGTCACAAATTTGAAACCTTTCATATATGCAAAGTTTTATTCAGTTCTATAAAGAACTAAGATACTTTAAACAAATTTTTTCTTTAATATACATATACTAAAAATCAGTGAGGTTAGGTATATCAATTAATAGAATATATTTATACATCATGTATGCACTTTCCTGTTTGCTACCAAATATATTTTCCCAAAGATTGTTGGTCAAGATAGTGTATGTATCCTGTTATCGATCAATGTTACATTATAATTGAAGTTTACCATCAGCGTAATGTAAATGTATTGTTGATGTCTTCAATTAATACAGTGAAAATTTATGATGATTACTATAACTTATACAGTCAGTTACGGGAGGGGGGGAGGGGGGGTACAGGAATATATGAAGAGCCTGAAAATATTTCGTATCGGCAACAGGGGGGATACAAGAATATATGGAGTGCGTGAAAAAATTTTCGTATCGGGCAAGGTGTCAGCCGAGACCTGATATGAAATTTTTTTCAGGCACTCCATATATTCCCGTACTCCCCCTGTAACTGACTGTATAACAACTTTACCCCGGTGATGAAATTTTCAAATTAGGAATTTTTTATATTATGGCCTTTAGTATATTTTTTTTTCTTTTAATTTTTGTGGGATTGAAAAAGAACAAAACTAATATTATAAAGTTAAATACACGTGATTTCAAGGAAGGGGGATACAGATTGCGGAGATGGGATACAAAATAATTTTGGGGCATGTAGCGAATCACGTGATTTCAAGGAAGGGGGATACAATAATTGATAAGGACACTTTGTAGCCAATGGAAATACAGTATTTTTTACAGAGTCGGGATAAATGTACATGTACTGGTACTTTCCCATCCGTTCCCTTTTACAGTATTTAATTGTATTTTATGTCGTACTTTAGGACAATTCAGGTTAATTAATAGATTATCATCCATCAATGGGTTGATTTTAATTCTTATTTTCGCATGGGCCAGTGTGTGCGGAAATTCTTTGACTGCAGGTCTGGAATAGGGGACTTGTAGTCAGTTTGGTCAATCACAGAGTCATTGTTTATAATTTTATGTCAAATATTGTTTTGTATCATTATACAATGTATTTGGATGCATAACATTACTTTCTCTCACTACGGCCAATAAAACATTACTTTCTCTCACTACGGCCAATAAAACATTACTTTCTCTCACTACGGCCAATAAACACATATACATACATGTATATATGATAGCAAAAACTATTTGTTTTTAGGGTTAGGTTGCTAAGCAACCAAAACCCTTATGCCGTCGGTCGTTTGGTTAGACAATGAAGGAAACTTTGGAAATCTGGTGTTTTGTGGAAAAAGTTGGACCAGAAGTTTTTGAAACTATGTTTTTATGAGTAAATATGCAAGCTTATCTAGGATTGAAGCTTAAGCAAGGCTAGTTAAGCAGCTTTTTATCTCGATTTTGAGATGACACATGCGCAAAGCAACCTCCATATTTTTCGAATTACGACTATGTTTATATTGGAATATCATATAAGAAAATAAACATTCCGCGGTAAAATAGTCCTAATATTTGTTGTTGCTGGTGCAGTTGTTTTTTAATAGAAATGTAACTGAAACACACCGAGAAGTGTAATTGTCCAGTTATTTAATAAAAGATGTGTGTTTTATTGACGATTTCCTTTTTGTTTTGAAAGCCGTGTAAAGTATTCGCACCTTTTAAAGTGTACAATGCTATCGGCGTAAGGATTTTGCACGGATATTTTGGGAAGGATTACAATCAGGTTTATTTTCAAAAGATTTCAAAGGTAAGTTCCATTTTTGTTGTGAACGTGATTGTTAACTTATACAGAACATATTTTGCACATTATTTGCTTATTCTTCTTGTAATTCTGATGGTATTTTGTGTATTTGATTAACCTTTTGACCTGATCATCGTGACTTCATTTTGTCAAACCTGTTGGTCAGTGATAGAATTGCATACAGGTTATTTGAAATGCCGACAACTTGCACATTAAGATTGAAAAACACTGTGTTTATCATTAATTTAGAAAACGGTATTATCGAAGGTATAATGGGTTTATTTTAATTGAAAGCTTGAATGTTTACGTTCTTTTTGTGTATTTGATTAACCTTTTGACCTGATCATCGTGACTTCATTTTGTCAAACCTGTTGGTCAGTGATAGAATTGCATACAGGTTATTTGAAATTCCGACAACTTGCACATTAAGATTGAAAAACACTGTGTTTATCATTAATTTAGAAAACTGTATTATCGAAGGTATAATGGGTTTATTTTAATTGAAAGCTTGAATGTTTACGTTCTGATCTACCTGCACATGCGCAATGTAGTGTAAATAGAAATGACCCCCTTCTACAATTGTCCAAACTTTGTCTTTTTATATAACCTTAATAACTTGAAGACCTTTGATTTCTGTTTATTTTAATTCATCAAATCATTATTATGCGTTTGACTTTTTAAAAAAATTCAATTTAGAGTGATAATTCAAGAAACGTTAGCCGACTCGTGCTTTCTTTGATTGATTAGTGCATATTTATGTACAGACATGGCTTTCGAGACGTTTCGGCCATAAACCAGTTCGTCCATAGACCGATTCGGCCATAGTCGTTTCGGCCATACTTTTGTAGCAGGATCGGGGATCTTGCCGTAGTTCGGGGATGTGGAAGTCAGTGTTCTAGACTTGTGGGGGAGACAAAGTGCTCAAAATGTGTCAAAAGCTGTAGAAATTTGAAATGAAAGAAATTCAGTATATGTTAAATGCTTTATTATGTACAGTACAAATTATATTTGCCGTGACAATAAATGGAGCAAACTTCCTATAAATTCAATAAATTAATAAGGAAGGAAAAGTGGTAAAGCACTAACCGTGGAACGTAACGCACGTTCTCTCTTCTTGGTGACACGGTCACCTTCAGACAAACAATAAAACTTTCACTAAAGCTATAGTTAAATTTAAGTTGTATCACAATTCAGGTATTGTCGGTTTAGAATAAAATTCCCAAAAATAGTTAAGTTATGAAATTTAAATAAACTCCAATACCGAGACTAATACTTTATGATATTTGATCAAATTAAACCTATTTTATAAAAACTGAAAAGGAAATACTAAAGAAATTTCCAAAATACAGAAATTTAGAGTTTCAAGAAGGATAACTCTAGATAGTAAAATCCAATTCTACCACATTCCTCCCTCCTTTAAAAACGATAAATTTCTGAAAAATATTTATCACAAATAAATTTTGCAACAATTCACATACAAAAGACTCTATAAATTGAAAAATTGAATAAATATGCGAACAATTAACTTGAAAATGTATATCAAAAGAATACGTATATTAACTTTGCCAACAATAAACACGCAAAAAGTCTATCAAAATGTTCTCAACGGTCAACAATAGAAAATATCAAATAGAAAAAATTCAAAAATCCAAAAAAATTTAAACAGTCAATTAATCCTGGAATCCACGAGCAATCTTTATCTCCTCTGCCAAACGTCTCCTCCTCTCCTTATCCTTCTCCTTCTCTTGCCTCTCCTCTGGTGTACCTCTCCTGAACGGTAGCGCTCCATACGTGTCTTTATAAGAATAATTACGAACTTCTATTTTAACGGCGTTCTCATTTCTGTCACTTCTCCTATGAATAAAGCCAATATGAGCAACGGCGCGTTCTTTCTTCCTAAAGCGCTTCGAGCAGATTCCACAAGCATAAACCTGAATGTGTTCAACGTGTACCATTCTCCAGTGCTTCATATAATCATCAAAGGACTTGCACCTTGTATTACAGTGGTCTACGTTGCACCATCCTCCATATGGATTCCAAACTGGTCGTAAGTGGTGATTTACATACATATTAATCTCTGATTCGTTACTGTTAACATCAATTTCGAACTCATCTACTCCTGCCATCTTCTGGAAAAGATCAAAATCATAAGCAAAATTCAAAAACAATATCAAAATACCACCTATATTTCAATACTTATTCTATTATAAACCACATACGATATAAAGTTTAAGGAACAAAATGCAACAATTTTTGATCAAAATCGCCTTTTTTATATACAAATGTACAAAATTTTAGGAGCTACCCCTTAGTCCCTTCCTTTGCTTATTTCATTTATTTTTACGCGTTTTTATAAATTTTAAATCAAGACAGTCAAAATTTGGTCTCGAGCAAACCATCAGACCCTTGACCCTAGCCTTAATTTTTACGCGTGTTTACACGAGTTTATCTTATTTTATGGGGACTTATTAGGGTGAATAGATCCCCCTCGGTTTAATCCTTCTACCCGCCCTCGTCATTCTAGGGGGTGTCATTACTGTTTCAACTTGTCCCATCGATACCTCTGGTTCACTAACCATGCTAATTTCACTAACATCAAACTGCTCATTTTGCAAATTCAACCAGTTAGCAGGTGGATTTCTACCCTCATAAGGTTTTAAATGGTCCACATTGAATATTCTGGAATTTGGGTCTTTTTGTATAGTATATGTCAAAGGAGACACTTTCTTAATGATAAGGAAAGGCCCGGTCCAACCTAAATTTAATTTTTGCGCTGCCGCAGGGGGATACCACCGCCACACCCATTCGCCAACCTCATACCCACGTTCTTTTAACCCTATATCATAGTTTCGTTTTTGAAGTTTAGCTGAAGTTTTAAGTTGTTCATTTGCAAATTGAAAGGTGGTTGTCATAGCAGCCTTAAGCCATTCTACATATTGAATAGGGCATGTTTCATCTCGTTCATCTGGGGGTAAACCCGCTATCAAATCGATCGGACAGGTGATTTCACGACCCAACATTAGCAAATTGGGACTACACTTCGTGCTAGCGTGCTCAGTGGCCCTATATGCCATAAGTAAGTAAGGTATATGGTCATCCCAGTCTTGGGGATTTTCATGTGCAAAAAGAGACAACATCTGTTTTAATGTGCGATTAAATCGCTCTACTAAACCGTCAGATTGGGGTCTATAGGGCGTTGTCCGAGTTTTTTCAACACCAAGTTTCTCACAGACAGTCCGAAATAGGTCAGACTCGAACTCACGGCCTTGGTCGCTGTGCAATTGTACTGCTAGACCGAATCGACAAAAGAATTCGGTAACCAGTTTGTCGGCTACAGTTAAAGCTGTATGGTTTTGTACAGGAAAGGCTTCTTGCCATTTTGTAAAATAGTCTCCTAAAACAATAATATATTCATTACCATCGCGACTGATGGGTAATGGACCAACAATATCGACGGCGACACATTGCATAGGAGCGGTTACTCGAAATTGTTGTAATGGAGATTTTCCAATACCTGGACCTGGCTTTCCGCGAGCGCATACATCACAAGTTTTGCACCATCTTTTTATAGATTCGGTCATTCCTGGCCAATAGAAACGTCGTTTTACGTTTTCGAGAGTTTGTCGCGACCAAAGTGACCAGCGATCCTACTGTCATGTAATTCTTTTAAAATGTGATCTCGAATTTCGAAGGGAGCGACTAGCTGCAAAACATTTTGACCCACTTTATTTTCAATTTTTCGGTAAAGTAAACCGTTATGAATTTCTAGCAAATTCCACTGAGTCCATAATGTGTGCCCTTCCTGGTTTAGATCTCGGACTTCGTCTCGATTTGGTTTATCTTGGAAATCAAGCTTTAACTGACGAACTGCACCAATTGCCGGATCGTGTTGTTGAAATTTGATTAATTCTTCTTTAGACCATACATGTAACCAATTCGGTTCTATGTTTCTTGTATTTCCGCTCGTACCTTGTTCGGCATCGTTCATGTTAACAGGACATACTTTTACTGTTTCGGAATTGTCAGACAGAGATTCGGCCTTCAAAACGTCCGTGCCGCAATCAACGCAGTCCGAATTTGGGCATTTTAATCTTGGATGCCTGGAAAGTGCATCAGCATTTTGGTGTCGGACGCCAGGTCTGTGCTGAATTTTGAAATCATAGGTATCTAAAACACTTAGCCATCGCGCTAACATTCCTTGTGGGCGTTTAAAATTTTTAATCCAGTATAACGGAGCGTGATCTGTGCGCAATAGAAATTTGCGGCCCCAAAGATAGTGTCGAAAATGTTCAATAAATATCACTACCGCTAACAGTTCTCGCTTCGTGGTACAGTAGTTCTGTTGAGATTTGTTCAGGGTTCGACTAGAGTAAGAAGCAATAACATGTTCTTCGTTGTCCTGAACTTGTGACAAAACGGCGCCTACTCCTACGCTACTGGCGTCGGTATCTAGAACAAATTGACCATTACCTCTAGGCAAGCTAAGAATTGGAGGCGAAATCAAAGCCCTTTTTAACTGATCGAACGAATTCTGACATTTTTCGTCCCAGACAAACTTCACTCTTTTTCTGGTTAAATTATTAAGTGGGTATGCTAATTCTGAAAAATTGCCAATGAACTTTTTATAATACCCCGTAAAACCAACAAATTGTTTAATTTCCGTTTTATTAGTGGGTTCAGGCCAATTTTTGACAACTTCCGTTTTAGCTGGGTCACACTCAACACCCTTTTCTGAGATAACATGACCTAAATAAGTCACCTTTTTCTGGAATAGAAAGCATTTTTTGGCTTTCAATTTTAAATTTGCCATCTTTAGTTTCTGAAAAACGTCTCTGAGATTTTGGAGAACTTCGTCAAAATTTTTGCCGAAAATGATAATATCGTCTAAATAACAGAGGCACTTTTTCCAGTTCAAACACCCTAATACCGTTTCAATCAATCTTTCGAAAGAAGCTGCAGAATTTGACAATCCCATGGGCATAACTCGAAATTCAAAAAGACCTCGATGGGTTGCAAAAGCGGTCTTATGTTGGTCCCTAGGGTCCATCTTTATTTGCCAGTACCCGGTCAACATGTCGACCACGTGGAACCAAGTCGCACCCGCCAAAGCTTCAAATGTGTCATCAGGTTTGGGTAAAGGGTAAGCATCTTTGGTTGTTATAGAATTAATCTTTCTAAAATCTACACAGAACCTAGGGGTACCATCCTTTTTAGTGACTAAACAAATTGGTGCGGACCATGGGCTTGTGCTAGGTTCAATGATTTTGTCTTTTAACATTTTATCTAACTCCCTATCTAATATTTCCTTTTTAGCTAGGGGTACCCTACGAGCTGGAAGTTTGATGGGTTTGTGATCCCCTGTATCTATCTTATGTGTTGCTAGATCTGTTTGACCAAGCGGTGTATTGGGCTTTGCAAATACACATGAAAATTCTTTTAAGAGCTCACACAGTTTTTGCTTTTCAATTTCCGTCAGCTGATCGGACGCAGTATCTATTAGAGTCTTTAAATGTTCAGGAATATCTGTTTTATATTCAGTTTCATTCTCAGTATCATCACTTGTATTTTCTACCTTATCCACATCACTAAACAACCCTATGACACTATTCTGATTTAATTTGACTGACTTTTGATTGACATTTAACAGAAATAAAGAACACTTTTTGTCTGAACCAGTCTGAACAAGGGCTTTAGCTAAGAGAAGACCTTTACTTTCAAGATATTTTGAACTTTCAACTAGACCTGTTTCACAAGCCAGTTTTCCTTCAACATAGCTGTCTACCAAAATTTCACTATTTGCTGGGATGATGGTTTTATCTGTTAATCTAACCTTAGCACAAATATTACTTGCTTCTTTATTTAAGCTTAATTCGTGCCCTTTAATTTTCATGACGCTTTTGCCAATGTGTATTTCTGCCTCATTTTGTTCAAGAAAGTTCATGCCTAATATGCCAGACAATTCATCAAGTTTTGCTACTATCATGTCTTGATCTAAACTTAGAGAGCCAATTTTCATTTTAGCATTAATTTTCCCTTTCACATTGAGTTGATTCCCATCTGCGGTCTGTACATGCATATTTACTTCTTGTAACATGTTCTTTTTATTTTTGAATTTTGAAAAGATTTTATCTGACAGGATACAAACTGGGGAACCTGTGTCAACTAAAAGTTTGCACTTGAACTTATTTATCTCAGCATCTACATTCAAACAAGAACCTGTAATTTTATTCAAATAAATTATTTGAGATGACATGTCCCTCCTCCGATCATTAAGAGACTCATTTCCAAAATTTTCTAAGTTCTGATCTTTTTGTTCAATTTCATTTGCAGACTTTTCACATTTTGTACTACCCTGGACACCTGCATCACAAAGGTTATCTCCATTTTTTAATTCAGTTAACTGACCTACAGTTACATTAACTAGTTCTTCAAAATTTTTAGGTCGGTTTTCAGGTGAATTTTGAGCCGAATTCACGACCTTGAACCCAGCTCCTGCTAGTTTAAATCCCCGGGTTTCCTCTGATCGGTAGGTTTCATCTGACCACCTACATGTACATTGTTTAAGTATGGACACCGGGTCTGAATATGGCCTATTTCATTACAATTGTAACACCTGATTTCTTTAGGATAAGCAAATCTACCTGGGTGCTCATAATTTGTGTTCTGATTTCGACTGTAAGTGTCAGTAATACGAACTGGGGGTTTATTGTCAAAAGATACTTTATCCTTTTTGAAAAGGGCTCCTAATTTATCATCTAATACTTTTGAAATATCAGCTATAGTCAAACTTTCTGTTTTCTTAACCCCTTCCTCTCTAGTATTACACCTTAAAGTTTGCATTGCAAAAGTATTTTCTTCTGGGACTGGATCATGGGGTTTCGTAACTTTATCTGCAGGGCCCAAAAAAGCTTCAAATTCACTTGCAAAAGCAATAGCTTGACTCAAAGTTTGTGGATGATGGAATTGTACATGCTTTTTCAATTCATGATTGTTCAACCCATGGATGTACTGGTCTATTATGGTGGGCTCAATATCGGAACATTTAACAGAGGGATACGCTTTTTGTGCAAGTCTGCGAAGATTATATATCCGTAATCTGCCACGGTCTCGCCTTTTTGACGCTTTAAATTTCTAAATTCGCAGCGATATGCTACTTCATTTTCTCTTGGGTGAAATCTTTGAGACAAAGCATTTTTGACCGCGTTATAATCAGATAACTGTCCTAACGTCAAATCGCTAAGTATTTTCTGTGCGGCTCCGCGCAAACACATTGCGAGCTGTTGTGCTTTTTCAACGTCTGTCCATCTGTTCCACGCTGCGACCTGTTCAAAGTGAACTATGTAATCGATCCACTCGGTTTTATTACCGTCAAACGTATCCGGCTCTTTCTCTTTACGCATCGGTACGACACGATTCATTTGTACCTGAGGAGTCATTAAATAAGGGGGTATCATTTGGGACTGGTAAGGTAACCCTGTATATGGGTTGGGTACATTGTGCCTAGATCTGGGCATCTCATAATATGGTTCGGGTTCTGGATAAAATTCATAACCCTGTCTGTAGTGAGGGGTATTTGCATACAGATGATTTTGATCAAAACATTGCTGAGGGTCACGAACCAATGGTACATGTACATTGTGCTGATATTGTTTTGTCATTCTCCTAGGAGGTGCCATATGTGTACCATAACCTTGTATTGGTGTTTGTAAATCTGGTTCCCTATAATTAATGTTCTGAAAATTTTGCATGCCTTCAACACATGTATCTTGTCTTATTTGATGTTCATTATCTAACCTGTTACTTAAAGTACCATGTGATAGCTGAAAGCTTTTGCTGTTACTCTTGCCTAACTGTGGCATTTCAAACTCAGGTTCATTTAAACGGCCAAATATCTTATTGTGACATGTGTTTACATTGCCTGTTCTGATCTTGTGATCATGTCTATTTGTTTCTAGCGTAACTGGTCTCGCGTCGAAATTTTGTGAACTTTCACTCTTAATAACATGTTTAAACTTTTGTTTAATATCAGTATTACTATCTGAATCGGAGTCTACAGAAGCAGCCCGAAAACGTACTTTTGACTCTGTACTAGTCAGTTTAGGACTTGACCTTCGAGTGTTGTAACCCGTATCATCTAATTGAGCAACTTTAATGTTACTTGTCTCATTAATAACTGTGTACGGTGTAGACGTACGCATGTATGGTTTTTCAATGTGATAGTTCGTGACCCTATCATTTTCACTAAAAAGACTATTCAGTGGGCTTTCTACATAATCATATCTATCATTACACTTACTTTGACTAAGTCGTTGACTTGCACTTTTACCTATGTCATATGGTTCATCACCTTCATTCACCTGAGGAGTAGTCCTCGTGAAACCTGTGGCACCCAACAATGACTCAATAGAATGCTCCATTTCTTATTTATAAATTTTAATTTAACAATTTTGAAAATGAATGAATGAAAACAAGCTAGTATACTGATAAATATTTCCACATCCGCCTCGCGGGACCAAATGTAGCAGGATCGGGGATCTTGCCGTAGTTCGGGGATGTGGAAGTCAGTGTTCTAGACTTGTGGGGGAGACAAAGTGCTCAAAATGTGCCAAAAGCTGTAGAAATTTGAAATGAAAGAAATTCAGTATATGTTAAATGCTTTATTATGTACAGTACAAATTATATTTGCCGTGACAATAAATGGAGCAAACTTCCTATAAATTCAATAAATTAATAAGGAAGGAAAAGTGGTAAAGCACTAACCGTGGAACGTAACGCACGTTCTCTCTACTTGGTGACACGGTCACCTTCAGACAAACAATAAAACTTTCACTAAAGCTATAGTTAAATTTAAGTTGTATCACAATTCAGGTATTGTCGGTTTAGAATAAAATTCCCAAAAATAGTTAAGTTATGAAATTTAAATAAACTCCAATACCGAGACTAATACTTTATGATATTTGATCAAATTAAACCTATTTTATAAAAACTGAAAAGGAAATACTAAAGAAATTTCCAAAATACAGAAATTTAGAGTTTCAAGAAGGATAACTCTAGATAGTAAAATCCAATTCTACCACACTTTTTATAATGAAATATATACTTAATAGCATCGTTGTTTCTTACGAGAGGTATTCTTGGTAGGGAAGAAAAAAGTTTTGAAACACTCACAATCATTGTTTTCAACTTTATTTATTCTCTTTATATATTTATATCATCAGGTTGATAACAAGCAAATACATAATTAACAACAATTTAAAAAAAAGCGCAATAACAGGTGAGTTGCACTATAATTATATATATAAGATATGTTCACTAAGCATCAGAATCGGAACCACTGTCATCGGAGTCTGGTAGGTCTTCTTGGTTTGGTACTGCTGGCGAGTAAGGTTACCCACAGCACGCAGGAAGTCTGATGTTCTGATGGACTTGCTGTCATACTGCCCCCACAGGGACTCCAGGCGACCTTGCATCTTCTTGTAAGTATCACGCTGGTATCTTGTCAATTGCTGTTCCCCGACCAGTCTGTAGGTGATGTTGACAGTCTTGGCTTCCTTCTGGAATGCAGGCACTATTCTGTAGAATTGGAGTTGGGTGCGGGCTGCTTTACCATTAAAACGTCTGTGCCAGCCTACAAAAGTAATAATTAAATTAATACAACATACTTCACAGGAAATATGATTTGTTCAACCTTCAAAATTATTATACAGTGATTGTAATTTAACGGTATAATATAATAGATTTAATTTACATTATGGGAAGTGTTCTGAAAAAAATATTTATTTTATTAATAATGTGCACTTTTTTAATTCTTCTTTTCTAATTTTCTAAAATGTGAACTTTAACATTGAAACTATTAAGTGAATGAATCAATAAATAAAAGCGTTATGTTTTGATAATTAATTATAGGCAATGAAGCCATTAAGAAAGATCAATCAAGTGATTGAGATAATACGCTACTGCCACACGTTGTTGATTACTAACAATACCTGTAAACTGTAGCGTACACAAAGCAAAATTTCTATAGTCAAACAATATCAATCATAAAAAAAAAATATGCAATATACCTCATCTTGAACTTCTGCAAAGAATCAATTTATACTCAAGAGCCGATGCTGCCAACGGAAACAAGACTCGCACTCAAGAGCATGCTGGCGTGGACGAACTGGCTTGCTACAAGATACACATCAATCTAATTAAAAAACCGATCTCTCATCGCTCCCGTTTTCTGATATGTCGCGTGGGAGATCTAACGAAATCCGCTTTGAGGTCACATGTGAGTGAACTGGAACGTATGAATTTATAATGACATGCAAATGAGTTGACTTCCTATCAGTAAGCCAATCAAAAAAGTTTATGAATTCTGGGGACTGACGATTTCTTCGTAATCAACTTACAAGATCGCGTAAGCCGCAATTTCATTGGTCGAACAGGACACACCTGCGAGGTCACTCACATGTGACCTCAAAGTGGGTTTCGTTAGATCTCTCACGCGACATATCAGAAAACGGGAGCGATGAGAGATCGGTTTTTAATTAGATTGGATACACATGGAAACGGCAATGTGGAAAGTTTTTTTTTTATGAATACAATTCACATTTTCAAATCCTTTATATAAAGCATGTCGGCAAATATAAAAAGTTTTCTCATGGTCTCATTGTTGTTTTAAAATTTTCTCCATAACAAGAAAAGTTTAATTGCATCATCTTGTGGTAAGCTTGGGTCAAGCTTGGATAAAAATAACCCATATGCAGCCATTTCGTGTGCTTAACAATCACAAAATGCAAGATATAGTCAGATCAAAGAATAAATAATTGATAATTATCATGAAGTAATGAACATAATTACATTTTATTTGTCTTGCAATTAATTACGATTGATCTACAATAGCTGGTTTATATTGATCATTAATCATCTAGTAAATAAATAATATTCTGAAATTTCATGATTAATTTCCAAATATTTATTATATATATAAAATAAAACTTAAATTTTGAGCTTAGAACTTGTTAAATATTTGTTAGATTCCGTATAAATATTCCATGGCCGAATCGACTTTAATTCTATGGCCGAACTGGTAGTATGGCCGAAACGACTATGGACGAAACGACTATGGCCGAACTGGTAGTATGGCCGAAACGACTTGTTTCCACAGACATGCGCAGTAAAGTTGAGTAGTAGAACCTTCAGCTCAGATACACTGTGTTGCGAAAATATACGTTTTAAAAAATCACTGTATATTTTGAAACCAAAGCAATACATATGCTGTCAATTTAAAAAAAAATCAGTCACCTACCCACAGGAACATTATTATATAATAGACACTTTTTCCGCAGAGCTCGTTAACGTTCATAATTGATATATTTCCTTGTAAATAATACTGTTAATAAAAAGAATTCAATACCAAAACCTATTTTGCAATACATTGTACAAACAAAAAGCATTGAAATAATCATCAGCAATGTTTGTACAAATAAAAGTCAAATGCTAGCAACCTAACCCTACCAGTGCTATGCACTTTGATTTATGGACTGGAAACGATGAATAATCAACAACTTAATCGGAAAATAACACGAAAAAATCTCCGAAAATTGCAGTCTAGAAAAATTTGGGGTGAATTTTCATGGGGTGGGCAGGGATAATGATATTTCAGTTTACTTTAATTTTCCTAATTGAAAGAATAGAGGGGTATACTGAAAAGGCATGGGGTTCAAAAGAAAACCAGGGTGTGTCTTCAAGCCCTCTGTTTAAGGCTACACTGTAGCTGGAACACTGGTAAAAATTCTAATAAAAGTTGCTTCATTTGCCATTTAAGACAAAAAAAGTAGTACTTGTCTTTTTTAGCTCACCTGGCCCGAAGGGCCAAGTGAGCTTTTCTCATCACTTGGCGTCCGTCGTAGTCCGGCGTCGTCCATCGTCGTCGTTAACATTTTACATTTTGAACTTCTTCTAGAGAACCACTGAATGGAATGAAACCAAACATGGCATGAATGTTCCTTATGAGATGCTGACCGAGTGTTGTTACTTTGTAGCCGATCCATCATCCAAGATGGCCGCCAGCGGGGAACTTAGTTTAACATAGGACCCTAGGAGAAATGCATACAAATGACTTCTTTTAGAGAACCACTGAATGGAATGAAACTAAATCTGGCATGAATGAACCCTTATAAGGTGCGGACCAAGTGTTGTTACTTTGTAGCCGATCCATCATCCAAAATGGCCACCAGTGAGGGACTTAGTTTAACATAGGACCCTAAGGGAAATACATACAAATGTCTTCTTCTATAGAACCCACTGAATGGAATGAAACCAAACATGGCATGAATGTTCACTCAAAAATCTTACTTCAGACTTAGCAGAAATGGTCCTTAGATGGTTCTCTTTTAGAAATGTATCTGTTGACCTGGACTAAACCAAGATGACTGCCACAGCTGAAATTAGTTTAACATAGAATCCTATAGAAAAACCAGCCAAATTGACTGCAACACTTTAATTTTTAGGTCTGCTCAAGGTGAAAAGTTAAATCCAGGTGAGCGATACAGACTCTTGAGAGCCTCTAGTTTAGTTTACACAATTTATACTTACAGAGCTGAAGAAGATGAGGAAGTAGCAAGAAGAGTCACACAACAATTATTAAATGAGGAAGAGGATGAGAGGAGAATGAGAGAACTTGAAGATGAGGTACATGTACTATATGGGTTTGTTTTGGTTCTACTCCACACAGACATTTTGTCTGTATCATCGTGACCAAGCTCAGTTCCAAGAGAAAACGCCAAAACCTCAATTAAAATATTGTTTGTAACCCCTTTGTGACTGAATCCCCGAATTTGCCTCTGAAAAAAATTTTACAGCCTGTTCTGTGAAAATTTTTCTTTCTTTACGATTTGCCGTTTCCGCAAATTTTTCATGTCCAATTTTTGAAATTGTTATTATGTCGCCCCGAACGTAGTCACGGGACGACATATTGTTATTCTTCCGTTTCTTTGTTATTATTATTATGTCGCCCCGAACGTAGTCACGGGACGACATATTGTTATTCTTCCGTTTCTTTGTTATTATGTCGCCCCGAACGTAGTCACGGGACGACATATTGTTATTCTTCCGTTTCTTTGTTATTATTATTCTTTCTTTCTTTCTTTCCAATGATTTTTGTCCGGCTTAGTTCTCGGAGATGCCTGGATAGAATTGAATGAAACTTGGCAGAAAGTAAGATCACTATGTGAAGGTGTGCAATCAGTACTTTTTTTTTCAAAATGGCCGCCATTTTCAAGATGGCCGCCATTCATAGATCGGTAATTTAACACGTTTATATCTCAAAAACTGTACCATAGAATTTCATTAAACTTCGTATGTTTGTAAAGTACAATTAGAAGAACAAACTGATGAAAAAAAATGGCGATCGGTTGGAGACGTTTGGCGGCCATTTTGAAAAATGATGTTAAAATGGCGAAAAACTTAACATGGATAGAATTGAATGAAACTTGGCAGAAAGTAAGATCACTATGTGAAGGTGTGCAATCAATACTTTTTTTTTCCAAATGGCCGCCATTTTCAAGATGGCTGCCAGGGGCGACATCTGCTATTGCTCGCAATTGCAATTCTAGTTATTATTATGTCGCCCCGAACGTAGTCACGGGACGACATATTGTTATTCTTCCGTTTCTTTGTTATTATTATTATGTCGCCCCGAACGTAGTCACGGGACGACATATTGTTATTCTTCCGTTTCTTTGTTATTATTATTATTCTTTCTTTCTTTCTTTCTTTCTTTCTTTCTTTCTTTCCAATGATTTTTGTCCGGCTTAGTTCTCGGAGATGCCTGGATAGAATTGAATGAAACTTGGCAGAAAGTAAGATCACTATGTGAAGATGTGCAATCAATACTTTTTTTTTCAAAATGGCCGCCATTTTCAAGATGGCCGCCATTCAAAGATCGGTACCCTCCGAAAATTTAAAACGTTTATATCTCAAAAACTGTACCATAGAATTTCATTAAACTTCGTAGGTTTGTAAAGTACAATTAGAAGAACAAACTGATGAAAAAAAATGGCGATCGGTTGGAGACGTTTGGCGGCCATTTTGAAAAATGATGTTAAAATGGCGAAAAACTTAACATGGATAGAATTGAATGAAACTTGGCAGAAAGTAAGATCACTATGTGAAGGTGTGCAATCAATACTTTTTTTTTCGAAATGGCCGCCATTTTCAAGATGGCTGCCAGGGGCGACATCTGCTATTGCTCGCAATTGCAATTCTAGTTATTATTATTATTCTTTCTTTCTTTCTTTCTTTCTTTCCAATGATTTTTGTCCGGCTTAGTTCTCGGAGATGCCTTGATAGAATTGAATGAAACTTGGCAGAAAGTTAGATCACTATGTGAAGGTGTGCAATCAATACTTTTTTTTTCGAAATGGCCGCCATTTTCAAGATGGCCGCCATTCAAAGATCAGTACCCTCTGAAAATTTAAAACGTTTATATCTCAAAAACTGTACCATAGAATTTCATTAAACTTCGTATGTTTGTAAAGTACAATTAGAAGAACAAACTGATGAAAAAAAATCGCGATCGGTTGGAGACGTTTGGCGGCCATTTTGAAAAATGATGTTAAATTGGCGAAAAACTTAACATGGATAGAATTGAATGAAACTTGGCAGAAAGTAAGATCACTATGTGACGGTGTGCAATCAATACTTTTTTTTGGAAATGGCCGCCATTTCCAAGATGGCTGCCAGGGGCGACATCTGCTATTGCTCGCAATTGCAATTCTAGTTATTATTATTCTTTCTTTCTTTCTTTCTTTCCAATGATTTTTGTCCGGCTTAGTTCTCGGAGATGCCTGGATAGAATTGAATGAAACTTGGCAGAAAGTAAGATCACTATGTGAAGATGTGCAATCAATACTTTTTTTTTTCGAAATGGCCGCCATTTTCAAGATGGCCGCCATTCAAAGATCGGTACCCTCCGAAAATTTAAAACGTTTATATCTCAAAAACTGTACCATAGAATTTCATTAAACTTCGTATGTTTGTAAAGTACAATTAGAAGAACAAACTCATGAAAAAAAATGGCGATCGGTTGGAGACGTTTGGCGGCCATTTTGAAAAATGATGTTAAAATGGCGAAAAACTTAACATCGATAGAATTGAATGAAACTTGGCAGAAAGTAAGATCACTATGTGAAGGTGTGCAATCAGTACTTTTTTTTTCAAAATGGCCGCCATTTTGAAGATGGCTGCCAGGGGCGACATCTGCTATTGCTCGCAATTGCAATTCTAGTTATTATTATTCTTTCTTTCCAATGATTTTTGTCCGGCTTAGTTCTCGGAGATGCCTGGATAGAATTGAATGAAACTTGGCAGAAAGTAAGATCACTATGTGAAGGTGTGCAATCAATACTTTTTTTTTCGAAATGGCCGCCATTTTCAAGATGGCCGCCATTCAAAGATCGGTACCCTCCGAAAATTTAAAACGTTTATATCTCAAAAACTGTACCATAGAATTTCATTAAACTTCGTATGTTTGTAAAGTACAATTAGAAGAACAAACTCATGAAAAAAAATGGCGATCGGTTGGAGACGTTTGGCGGCCATTTTGAAAAATGATGTTAAAATGGCGAAAAACTTAACATGGATAGAATTGAATGAAACTTGGCAGAAAGTAAGATCACTATGTGAAGGTGTGCAATCAGTACTTTTTTTTTCAAAATGGCCGCCATTTTCAAGATGGCCGCCATTCATAGATCGGTAATTTAACACGTTTATATCTCAAAAACTGTACCATAGAATTTCATTAAACTTCGTATGTTTGTAAAGTACAATTAGAAGAACAAACTGATGAAAAAAAATGGCGATCGGTTGGAGACGTTTGGCGGCCATTTTGAAAAATGATGTTAAAATGGCGAAAAACTTAACATGGATAGAATTGAATGAAACTTGGCAGAAAGTAAGATCACTATGTGAAGGTGTGCAATCAATACTTTTTTTTTCGAAATGGCCGCCATTTTCTAGATGGCTGCCAGGGGCGACATCTGCTATTGCTCGCAATTGCAATTCTAGTTGTATTTAGTATTCTTTTGGAACATTCCATGAGCCATCGTTATTTAGAAATCTATAGTCCTGATTGTTCTGAATGTTGTAAAAGCATGGCTTCTGAAACCTTCTAGATAAAAAATAAGTAAAAAATTTACGTACATACAATGTACCTACCAAAACTTTTCAGGCAAGGGTTGGAAAGGGGAAACAAACATATTTTTAATGCTGGCCCAACCTATATCTGAAATGATCAGAGTCAGACTCACCTCGCAATGAGCTAGCTTTGGACTATCAAATTCAAAATGAAGTGATTAATACACATCAGTAAAGGTAGCATAAAACATATGTGTGGGTATATTTATCACATACAAATATTATCACACAGAAAATTTAGATACAGGAATCCGGTATTTTTTTTGAAATGAGTGTACTTTTGTTTTTAAATTACATATTTAATAATTACAGGAAATTGCACGGACTGTACAAGAAAAAGAAAAGAAAAAATATGAAAAGTACATGGAAAAGAAAAGAATAAAGGAGTTAAAAAAAGAACGGGAAATTTTAGAAAAGCAGTTAGAACAACACACCCAGGACGCTAGGTTAATTCTTCGATCTAGTCAAGATGCAGGTACTTCTGATGAAGGTAAAGATAGATAACCCAGTTCCAAAAACCTGCACCAGTAGATGGCATACTTGTTGTAAACTGCACTTTAGTTTATTTTAATTTAGTTGACTTTAGTGATGTTGGTCACTCTAATGTAATTACTTGTTTGTAGATCTCTGTGTCTACTTTTGAAAATATAATTATATTTCTCATGCTGATATAGTGCCTTATTACGTTTTTATTCTTTTGGTTATACTTGTATTCTTGTGGTGTTTGTTTGTTGTGTTCCATTTTCCCGACTTTGTCTTTTTCTTGGACTTCAAATTTATGGACTTTTTCCATTGTTTTGTTGCTTCAGTATTCTTTTGCAAATATTTACCCTCATGGAGCACCTAATGCACCTCCCATTGTACGTTTTAGTGGGAGTTCACATTGCAAGTGCTTTAGTTTCTGTGCTGTCATGTTCTAATTCTGTTTAGTTTATGATATTTTTATACGACTGCAAAATTTTTGCTGTCGTATATTGGTATGACGTTGGCGTCATCGTCGTCGTCATCTGAAGACATTTGGTTTTCGCACTATAACTTTAGTATAAGTTAATAGAAATCTATGAAATTCAAACACAAGGTTTATGACCACAAAAGGAAGGTTGGGATTGATTTTGGGAGTTTTGGTCTCAACGGTTTAAGAATTAGGGGCCAAAAAAGGGCCCAATAAGCATTTTTGGTTTTCGCACTATAACTTTAGTATAAGTTAATAGAAATCTATGAAATTTAAACACAAGCTTTATGACCACAAAAGGAAGGTTGGGGTTGATTTTGGGAGTTTTGGTCCCAACAGTTTAAGAATTAGGGGCCAAAAAAAAGGGCCCAATAAGCATTTTTGGTTATTATCTTGGTGTAAGGGAGGTAATCGAAACACATTTAAAGTAAAATGTTGTGTATGATTCGATTACCTCCCTTACAAGTCGTAAATCATGTATAAAGAAAGGGGGGGGGGGAGGTGAAAACAAAATTTAGGAGGGGGGGGGGGCAATTTTTTTCTCATTTCAGATTTCAGAAATTAAAAAGAAGATTTCAAATTTTTTTTTGCAAAAAAAGGGGGGGGGGGGTTACAATAATTTTTATTGTTTTTTGGTTTTTTTTTTTGGGGGGGGGAGTCAATGTGTAACTTCATAGTGTATTGCACAAAAGCAAAAAAAGGGGTAAATTATTTTTTTTTTAGGGGGGGGGGGGCAATTCGCCACAGCATATTGTATTGCACAAAAAGCAAAAAATTGAATATAAATTCAAATGATATGACCAATTCTAAGTTATTTGATTACAGTTATTCTGTGTCAGAAACCTATTATGTGTCAAATATTTAATTACAATCCAAATTCAAACCTGTATCAAGTGCGATTATTGTGTCCATTTTTGCCCCAATTGTTCAGGGTTGGAGCTCTGTGGTCGTATCCAGCTGCGCTCAGCGAAGCAATTTATTTTTATTCTTTTAATATGTATCTTGTGGCATTTGTTTGTTATGTTCAATTCTTATGAGCTTGTCTTGCCTTTGGAGTTTGATTTTATGGACTTTTTCCACTGTTTTGTTGCTTCGGGATTTTTTTTCCGATATTTCTGTTCAGTAAACTATTTAGTCCAAGATTCACTGTAAAGGCAAGAAATTACAATGAAAGTGTTATAAAAAGTAAATTTTTATTTGGTTTCCAGAACAGACTTGAAAAAATTCTAGAAATGATATTTTACTGAATTTTAAAAAAAGATTTCGATTTAAAAATTTTTTAAGGATGGTCAAAGCTGGAAATCTTTCAATAAATTTTAATTGGCCTATTTCACACCTCAAGTTAATTATAAATTTTTTGCATAGCTGATTTATTTTGTATGCCTGCTTTAATGTTTGAGGCCATATATTTTTAGCTCACCTGGCCAAAGGCTATGTGAGCTTTAGTCATCACTTGCCGTCCGTCGTCCGTCCGTCCGTCCGTCTCTAAACTTTTACATTTTCATCTCCTCTGAAACCTCTGGACCTATTACTGAAAGTTGGCCTGTAGCTTCTATGGAAGGTCCTTTACAAAACTTGCATAAATCATCCCGGTCCGTGAAACAAAATGGCCGCTATGAGCATTTACATGTTCTGATTGGTCGAAATTTAAAACTTCTTCTCCTCTGAAACCTTAAAGCCAAATGAACTGATTTTTGATACATAACATCTATGGAAGGTCCTTTACAAAATTTGCATAAATCATCCCGGTCCGTGAAACAAAATGGCCGTCATGAACATTTACATGTTCTGATTGATTGAAATTTAAAACTTCTTCTCCTCTGAAACTGTAAAGCCAAATGAACTGATTTTTGATACATAACATCTATGGAAGGTCCTTTACAAAATTTGCATAAATCATCCCGGTCCCTGAAACAAAATGGCTGCTATGAACATTTACATGTTCTGATTGGTCGAAATTTAAAACTTCTTATCCACTGAAACTGTAAAGCCAAAGGAACTGGTTTTTGATATGGAACATCTATGGAAGGTCCTTTACAAAATCTGCATCAATCATCCCGGTCCGTGAAACAAAATGGCCGTCATGAGCATTTACATGTTCTGATTGATCGAAATTTAAAACTTCTTCTCCTCTGAAGCCATAAAGCCTAATGAAGTGATTTTTGGTATGGAGCATCTATGGAAGGTCCTTTACAAAGTTTGCATTACTCATCCCGGTCCGTGAAACAAAATGGCCGCCATGAGCATTTACATGTTCTGATTGGTCGAAATTAAAAACTTCTCCTCTGAAACCGTCAAGCCAAATGCACTGATTTTTGATATGGAACATCTATGGGAAGGTCCTTTACAAAATTTGCATAAATCATCCCGGTCCGTGAAACAAAATGGCTGCCATGAGCATTTACATGTTCTGATTGGTCGAAATTTAAAACTTCTTCTCTTCTGAAACCACAAAGCCAAATGAACTGATTTTTGGTATGGAGCATCTATGGAAAGTCCTTTACAAACTTTGCAAAAATCTTTCTAGTCCGTGAAACAAAATGGCCACCAGAATCCTTTATATGTTCTGATTGGTCGAAATTTAAAACTTCTCCTCTGAAACCGTTTGGCCAATGAACTTATACTTGGTATGAAGCATTTATAGAAGATCATGTACAAAGTTTCCAGAAATCAATCTAGTCTGTCAAATCAAATCAAAAGTTTGTGACTGCTAGGTGAGCGATACAGGCTCAGCCCACTGAGCCTCTTGTTTTCTTTCCAACACAGTCTTAGGAATTAAACAAGAGACACATACAATATATATTTATTTGGAGAACTATAGCTTCTTTTAACAGCAGATAAATGTGCTCTTAGAAACTTCCGTTTCATATGCTGACACTTATCAAATTTGGATGTTAGAAGGCTGACAAGATGTTAGTGGCCATATTGTCTTTACTTTTGCCATGTAAATCTTCCTCCAATGTAGGAGAACCATACAGGAAGTCAACTATTCATTTTGGTGCACTTTTTAACATAGGAATATTCCAGTTAGGGCAGTGGAGCTCAAGCTCAGATCGGTAACAGGGATCTATTTTCTTATGATGGTTATATAGGAAGAAAAAAGTATTGAAATGGCAGTATAATTGGTTAAGTTTAATCTTATAAAAAAGGATTTAAAGAAATATAAAACATAGTTTAATCTAGACACCAAGTTTAAAACACAGAAAAATTAATTCCAATTCTCGTTAGGATCAGTAAATTTTCCTGGATTCAATCATGGAGTATCATCTGATGTCTTGTGGGTCCAGAAAATTCTATAAATAGGCTTTTTGATGTCAGAGGAATCTCAGTCTGTAAACTTTTTTGTTAAAAAAAAAAGCTTTTGTACATTTATAAAATTGATCACAGCATGCAAATTTCTGCAATCGAAGAAGCTGAAGTTATGTATCATATTTTTATTATATTATATATTTACGGATTTTTTTCATTCATAATTTATGTAAATGACATTATACCAACCTTGATTGAATATCATCTATTTCAAAATTAGTTTATTTTTTATCTCAGATTTTCTTTAAGGATGCTCGCTGGTCATGTTTTGGTCTTTTTGTCAGATTTTCGGAATCCTCGGGTTTTATCCATTTCTTAAACATGAAATGTTTTGCCCATGAACCCCCACTTTTTCTTACATAATTCAGTCATATATACCTTAAAATGGTATTTGACAAAATTTTATGAATTCCTTTTTATTTTTTCATACATCTTTGAGAGACTGAAGTTGTCAATGCAAAGACAATGAAAAATCCAGAGAAAACCCATTTCCTGCAAATTTTCAAGGCCTTATAGCACTAAAATGAGCACATGAACCTATATTTTTTTCCTTCTTATTTGTTTACTATTCATACAGTATGTTCTCTCAAATTAAAACACCTATTTCAAATCCTATTTATTTCCTATTAGACCAGCAATCATCCTTAATAAGGGAATGAGTCAGCATAAAATGAGCATATATTGGGTATGTATCGGTGAAACAGTGTTTTATGAGCTTTGATATACTGTAAATTTTAGAAATAAAAAAAAGAAAAATAAAGATAAAGATAAGAAATATATTGATTCTTTTGCCCATTTCAAATACATATAGAAGATTTTTGCCTCTTTATACAATTAACATTGTTATGTTTCTATATATAGATATTGGGGAAGTCCAGAATTCCATGGGTGATATGGCAGTATCCAATAGAAACAGCAGGTCAGCATGTAATGGTTGCACTAGATATATGTACAGGTAGTGGTCACCTTACTAACATAGTTTTTACTAATCACCATAGAAGATTTTGTTAAATAAAGGAGTGAAAAAGAAGTCCATGTTGCTATATACAAAATGTCTTTATTTTATTTTTTTCAATTTTGAGAAACAATGGGTAAAATTATGCATTATTGGTCAGATTTTTTTTCTATGTTGTCGCCATGTGGCAGAGTGTGTGTTAAGGAAGGAAATTTCGACACTGATATTTACATTACATATTTTTTGGCATATCAATCAGATTTATATACCTTTGTTTTGTACCTGATAATGTATTATTTTGGTTAAATCACTTATCTGAAAAAGTGTTCAGATATCATAAAGAAATGAACCGTTTATTTTCAGTGGCTTCAGTTGGTTGTTATTGTTTAATGTTTGCTTTATGGAATACAGTGTTTGTTGGCTGTTTTAGGCGATTTAATTCATTCCTCGCAGTACTGGCTGTTTCCTGATATTGTAGGTCACACAACAACCCAAGATTTCAAAAAGCAATTACTGTGTTACACAAAATGGAATATTTTCTCAGTGGCAGTTACTCCATATCCTTTCATTGTCATACTTGTGAAAAACCACACATTCCATAATGCTGCACATGTTTTTTTGGGTTTTATAGAAGAAATTCTCATTAGTTAGATGACCCCTGAAAAACTAACTGTTTACTAACCATGCACCTTTGCACTGTGTATTACATGTACATATTATCTGTAGTATATATTGAACAGCTTTATATATTATTATTATAATATAGAGTTCAGTTTTAGTCATTTGGGCAGGCAAGATTAAGTAACTTATGTAATTGTAAAGTACTATAAAGGACAAGGGGTTGTTGAGGTCCGTATCTGGCCTAAAATATGACCAAAATTAAACTCGGAGCAAACAAAAAGATATATTTGTAAAATTACGGTAACCTTTGAGTACCTACTTATATTAATATATTAATAAACCATCACGAAAATGATGCAATTTCATAAAAATCTTTAATTTTTGAGGTTTTTATAAATTTTGATGTAAACTTGCAACAGGAAATTGCCTGTGAATTCAAGAATTAACTTTATAATATATTTATCTCCTATAAAAATATTTTTTTCTTTTTCAAATGCGCACAATGTTTTCTCAAGCAAAATGTTCATGGAAAACTGTTAAAAATCAGCTAATTTCAGGATTTCTGGTCAATGAAGCAATTTTATGACATCATTGTGACATTACAATGCCGGAAATTTAGCTGAATTGAATTATTTTTCAAGCATCTTATATATTTTACCAACTCCTGACTAATTTTGAATCCATTCCTCAAATATTCATATTTGTATGCCAAAAACAGACCTTAATGCCCCTACTCCTTTAATAACATTATTAATCTAATCTGAGGAAGAAAAAGTTATTGTGTAAAAATATGGATTTGCAAAATGAGAAATTATTGGATGTTTAATTTGTGAAAATCTTGATATTGCAAATGTTAATTGCACTGTGCATGTGAAATATAAGAATATTTATTGCACTAAAAATTGCAACATTTCATGCATATTTTAGATAATACAAAATAATTATTGTAAAACTGATGTAATTAAAATGTGTAAATTAGGAAATCTTTCATAGTAATTTGAACAAATCAAGGATAGTTCTAAGTGTGTAAATTTAAATTGCTATCAATACATTCAAACTAAGAGTTATGGCCCTTTGTAAAATTTACAACATTTGTGTTGTCCATTATCTTTTGAATAGATATTTTGTACAAGAAAATAAAGTAAATGGCTAGCATTATATACTGTGAAGTCAGTTATTTTCTTTGACATCAGTTTTCATGGTTTAGGGGAAAAAAGGCCATCTTTGCAGGTACTTCATTTAATGGATTTTAAAAAATGTAATTGGGGAAATTGTTTAATATTAGAAGATAAATAAATAGTTTTCATTGCGATGGATTTCATTTGAAGTGTAATATATGACCAGTTAGGCATAAACAAAACCTACTATT
This sequence comes from Mytilisepta virgata, assembly GCA_028015205.1. Lineage (NCBI taxonomy): Eukaryota > Metazoa > Mollusca > Bivalvia > Mytilida > Mytilidae > Mytilisepta > Mytilisepta virgata. The sequence goes on along the minus strand of CM051511.1, from coordinate 35,687,476 downwards.
TCATGAATGATTCATATTTTGTTGGGCTCATAAATTTGTAGGTTTTTCTGTCCATGAAATCCCCAAAATATGTTTGCCACGAATTATAAGTGCTTCATAATACATGTATTTTCACTGTAGCTGAATGATTTGATTTCATTTGATTGGTGTTATATGCCACTTTTGGTGGCTTCAAATTTTTATAAGAAACTGGAGAATGAAAGAGAGAACCACTGACCTATGTCAATGAATATCAGAGTCAAGGACAACTCACCACGAGCTGGATTTTAACTCTCAAACTTGTGTACTGTTGACTGGCTAGCGATTGTTAGTAGTTAGAAATATATAGATTCTATAATGATGACCAGTTGATTATGAAATTTATCAACTCAAGATAATTAAATATTCATTTTTAAACTGTGAGGCTTGTCCAACAGTTTAAAAAATGAAATTTTTCGAGAGTGGATAAATTTCATAAGTAACGCTTCAAGAGATTTATAATCTTTTTCTCTAATTACATGTATGATATAAAACTCTGAGAGGTCTTCCAAAATTTTTTTGCGTAAAATTTCACAAGCATTAAACCAATGTGTGTTGATATCAGAATGTATTAAACAGGTCAAGAGATGTATAAATGCGCACAAAATTAGAGAATTACCAAGACCACTCTGCGTGCCTTCATGATTAACTGCGTAGTTTGGTCTCGCATTGTTTATTTCTGGTATTTGAATTCAGCAATGAGTATACTATAATGAAATAGATTATACTGACATTTTCAGAGTGACTCCATCAGGAAGAATAGAAGATGAAGGGGACTTTACAGATTTTTTTGCTGTTCCCGATGACATTCCTGAAGAACAAAGATCCCATTTACAGCAACTTCAAGATGAGGTATGTATGTTGTTCGACTCATTGGAGTATAATATATTGTCTTACTGAGAAAAAGAACAGAAAATTTCCTTTCCCTTTTAGTACTTGATCATTTCATTAAAAATTTCAAGAATTTGAACGAAAAGTTTTCAACATTTGCTTCTAGAGAAAATAGAAATTTTACAGAAAAATTAATTTAAAAATATTTTTCTGTTTGGTGCAATATTTTAGAACAACAAACAATTTTGATTAATTATTATTATTGCTGTTCTTCATCTGGAAGTCACTGTAACGTCTTCAGAACTGTCCCTATCATTGATTTCAGCTGTACAACTTTGCTTTTACGTTCACTTTGTATGCATACCGGGTAATTATTTATTAAATATCAATTATGGACTGCCAAATTTCATAAAGAAGTATGATTTCAATTTATTTGGTAAACTCTCATAATCTGTCTTTTTTTGTAAATTATAAAAATACACGTTTCTTTTGAATGCTACGGTATAATATCTGGTCATTGATCAAGCACATTTAAAATCTTTATATGAACAGTCGGAAATACCTTAAAGGGTACCTGTATAATGTATTTCAAGTGACTATCTATAAAATGAACTCTGAAAATGTCCACATCGAGCATAAAGCTTGTAAAAGTAACCTCTATATAAAGGACAGTTTTTTCTTGTCCCTGACATGTCCTTTATACATAGGTATGATTGTATTTAGACTTTGGAGATATCAAAAGCTTTGTTTCTTGTGACTGTAAATATGTGTACATTGTACAATGCAAAAAATGTATACCGGTATTATGATTTATTGGTATTGATTAATTACAGGAACTCGCTAGACTTTTACAGGAACAGGAACATAAGGTCAGTAATTAATGTACATTATAAATGAAATTATCAATTAATTATTTATTAATTCATTAGTTGCTATCTTTGATAATGATCATGTTGATTAGATAGTTTATATTGGATTCAGAGAGGAAAACATGGTAATTTGTATCTGATATTTAGTGTGCCTAATGTTCTGTAAAGAAATTTTTTTTTTTACTTAGGAGATTCAATGCTTCTTATGCAAAATCTTATATTTCGTGTATGCACAGAACAAAATATTTTCTTTGATTGAAACTTGTATGAGGATTAATCATCTGGAATGTGGAAAACATAGGCTAGCTTCTAAACAATTTTTTATTGCCAATCCTATGGAAAAGTACTAGTGTATATTGTAAAGACAATTAGAATTTAGCAATAAAAATTGATTTGATTTATTTCTTATCTTTTGAAATTTTTGTGAGTTATAGTTGTGTTATTTCACCATTCAACCTTAAAATGGCAGGAATTGGTTCTGCCTCCTTTCTACACAGTATTACAGGTGACTGAAAAGGAGAGATAACCTTTCCTTAGTTAAGGATTACAAAACTTTCAGGTAACATTTGAATATCTTTCTGCTCTAAACAGACTGAATAATTTTTAGATAGACTCGTACTTTAATGACCTTTTTTGAAAATTATTAGATATTAAAGTATTTTCGTGCATTTTTTTTCAGAGAACTAAGGCAGAGGTTGATCGTGCTAAATTAAGAGAGATTGAAGAACAGGATGAACGATTGGCTAAAATTATACAAGAACAAGAAAAAATCAGGGCAAAACGAGCAAAAGAGAAGAAGAAACAACAAGACGAGACCAGAAGACAACAGCAGGTATTACATGTGACTACATGTCATGCCCACTTATCTGTCTCATTCATAACACTTGTTTTATGATTGAATTTTGACAATGCACTGTGTACTGTAAATTCGTTAATTATTACGATGTTTTTATTATTGCGAAAAATGCGACATGGTTTAAATCGCAAAAATTTAAACTCGCATCTTGGAATTTTTTATATGAATGAAGCAGGATTTTTCTCAATATCGGAAAAATTAAAATTACATTTTGGTATAAAATGACAAAATCGCAATAATAAATGCACGCAATAATTTCTGAATTAACAGTTATTTCAGAATTTGGTGAATGTTGATTGATGAAATAGTTCCCATTTGATGTGCATTTATTACCCCAAGTAGATAGGTTCAAGATGGGTTGAGGGGCCATGGTGGCCGAGTGGTCTAGGTAGTTCGTCATGACTACTAATGATCACTAGCCTGTCAACGCTTGGGTTGCGAGTTTGAATCTCACCTGTGGCCGAGTGTGTTCGACTCCGATCTTAATTGACAAGGTTTGCCAATTTTCCTACCGAAGGTCGGTGGTTCTCTCCGGGTACTCCGGCTTCCTCCACCAATAAAAACTGGCCGCCGCGAAATGGCCAAATGTGCTGAAAACGGCGTTAAACCCCAACTAAAACTAAAACAAAGTCAATATTGGTTGAAAAATCTGTTCCAAACTAATATTGGTTTTGAAAGTGGTTGAAAATTAGTTCAGATTTGATTTTGCAGCAGTACTCACATGTAATTAACAAGAATTTAACCAACACAGTAGGAAATAATATTACAGTGAATCACATTCTTGGATTTTTGAAATAAAACGGAAATAATGTGAACATTTAACATTATCAATTATCATGCATGCTAGAGATAAGCAGGCGTTCATGTGTTTCTCTAGAATTCATTAATACCTCTGCAAGTGACTCCAAGTCCCCTGTGGGTATCACCAGCAGAGTTGCAAGTATTTTGATACTAGCTAGAATTGGTACTTTAAATTAACTGTCGAAAACAAATTAGTATCTCCCTCGTAAATAGTCGTGTCCATAGATGGTTTTGGCTTTACCCTTTTGGTTACCTTTATTTTGGTATTTTTTTAATTAATTTTCTCTTCAATATTTTGGATTATTGTTCTGATAATCAACATTTTAGTGCTTTGAAGACAACTGATGAGTCATAAATATATAAAAAGTGCACAAAATGCATCAAAATTGGTGTCAAAGAATTTAATCTATAACACCAATATTAAGATGAAAATTATTGTCTTTCACTAGAATGAAATATTACTTTTCTTTTTACATGTGAATTGTCAGATTTTGTTTCACTCAAAAAAGTTAATATTACCATGAAAGGCTTTTTGAATATAGCATGTGCTGTTTACTATCCATGCTTTTGTCAAGATTTGTTTACTTACCTGTAAATGAAAAATAGTAAACAGCATGTGCTTATACAAATATTTATGGTAACTCACATCTCAATCAATACAATTTTAGCTCCAGAACACTGACTTTTTGCTCATTAATACAGTAAATAAAAAAGAAGTTTTTTATATTCTGTATTACATACATGAAGAATAAAATATAAACATTTTAAGACACATTTTGAAAGACAAACGTTTAAGATACACATTGAAAGAAAAACATTTTAAGACACATTATGAAAGATAAACATTTAAGAAACATTCTAAAAGATAAGCATTTTAAGACACATTTTAAGATACATTTTAAAAGATAAGCATTTTAAGATACATTGTACATTTTAAAAGATAAGCATTTTAAGATAAATTTTCAGACACAGATGACAAATCCTGCAACAAGACCACTCCCTGATTTACCTGGGAAAAGAATCTCGTCGGATCCACCAGTGAACAAATCACATGACCATCATCGATTACGTAGAGACAGTTTTATACAGTCAATAGAAAATAGGTCTTCCCAACAACCACAAAGTCCAGATTCAGAACAGAGCACAACTTCATCTAGGAATTCACAAAGACAGTCATCACGGCAACATTCGTTTGATCAGTCGAGTAGGCCACGACAGCCTACACCTGATGATATTCCAACAGCAGCATCAACAAGGAATGCACAGAGACATTCTTCGCGGCAAAATTCAAACAATCCATCAATTAGGCCACGTTTACCTACACCTGACGAAAATCCAACTCATTCATTGAGAAGTGTTGAACAGTGGGTAATAAATTCTGCAAGGGAAACACAAAATCATCAGACTGATAGACGAAGAATTCCATCTGATGAAATGATTCCTTCGCCGTCTCCTCCCGGTAGTTATCACAGCGAGGATGAACTTCCATACAGGTAGCTTGAAATAATTCTGTAACAACTTTTAGAAGGCTAAGTGTGTTACTGGGGTAAATGTACAATCAAACCTGCCTAAAGGGTCCACTTAATTAAGCAGCAACCTGTCTCAAGTGGTCCAGATGGAATTTCCCCAAAGAGTTTTTATGTGATCATTTATCTGGAATTAGCAGTGATCTCTCAATGCATTCAGCTGATACACAAATTTATCCTGTGGTTAAAATTTGCCTATTCTAAGCGGCCCTTTTTTTTACAGTCTTTAAAAATATCCCGTCACTGACTTTCAAGTAATCTTATTTAATGATAGTGGTTAATTATATCTCTAATTATCAACCACTTTTCCTGTGTCCCAAAGATGATCAGAAAAAAAACCCACAATTTTGACTGTGTTAAAAAGTTCTCTGATGCCTGTTGAGATATTCAGATTTGATGTTTTGTTTTATATATTTACTTCATAATTACAATCCAAAGATAGTAATATTAGATATAGTAAATTTATACTATGTTGTATACGACACATTTCAAGGAATTACCTCTCATCAGCAGCATTAAAACCGAAACATTTGGAAGACCAAAAACCAACTTTATTTTAAACAAGAAGTACTCATAACCAAAAATACATAAATAGGAAGTCAAATTTCAGCTAATTTAGTCATTTTTTTCTGTTTAGAAAGATTAAAAATTATAGGTAAAGCTATTAGATTGTTTCAATTAGAATATTTTAGAAATGGCTCCAATTGTTCTGCATGTCATACAAGCTTCTTGGATGAAATTATCTTACTTAAGTTAATTAGGAAGTCTTATTATTTTTTTAAGCACAATTCGTAATGAATTATTGAGGTAATAAATACATGTATTATAATCTAGTCTGTATATTAAAGTATTTAGATAGAATATATTTTCACAAAAGGGATACATGTTTTTTTATCTAAATTTCAGCAACTCAAATGAGGTTTCTAATTCTCTGTATCAGAAAAATCGTAAATTAATCCTCTTTGATTACTGTTTTTGGCATGAATCAATTTTTTTTCAAGATATGAAAGAATAATTATGGACTGTTTCTAGCATTCCTTTTGTGTGTTGCATGAACATTTGTAGATTTATACATGCTGTATGTTTTGTCAAAAAAAAAACAGATTTACTACATTGAGTGTGGTGAAATACTCCACTTTCTGAGTGAAAGTAGATCTGATAATTCACTAGTGAATAGAAAAAACAATAGCGGTCCTCATGATTGATGTATATATTCACATAACAACATTGCTTCGTCAAATGTTCTAATTAAATCTTTACAAGTTGTCGATGTAATATACGGTCGAACTTCACCACTGATGGCTTGAATGGATTTGAAAGTCCCATCAATTTTCCCATTATTTTCATGTTAAAGAACACCTACTTTCTCAAAAAGTCGAACAAAAACTTGGTCCCATCAATGATAGAATTGTGTATTTTACCATTGAAAACTCAAACTCAATAATTAAAAGGAGAAGCAGATTACTAAAAACTTACAGGTGTGATAAAAATAGGTTAGTCTGACAAGTAAAAGATGCTATAGTTATTGTTAATTAGTGATTTTCTAAACTTCTGTTTGCAAAATAAAAAAGTTGGGGTCCAAGTACTTATTGCAGAGATATTTGAGGATACTACGACGTCACAATATGTATCTCTTAGAGACATCATTATCTCCCCCTGCTACCCTATCGTATTCTCTTAAGATATCCAATCGAGAGAACTTCAAACAAAAATACACCTCGGGGTGTGTTCTACTCCGATCTTAATTGACAAGGATTGCAAGTTTTCCTACCAAAGATTGGTGGTTCTCTCCGGGCACTCCGGCTTCCTCCGCCCGAAATAGCCAAATGTGCTGAAAACGGTGTAAAACCACAACTAAACAAACAAATAAACAAAAACTAATTACTTCTACATGTACATGTGTATAAAGTTTATTTACCTGTAAAAAGCTATCATATACTTATATGCATTAATTAACACTATCTTTTTTGTACTGGTACATTAATTAATATTTGAAATATATTCTTTGCTTTTTAGACATACATGTATCAATTATTTAAATTTACCAGTATGATTATCAAAACTTCGTACATGAAATTTTATTTTAATACAATGTATTTATCTAGATTAATTTTACGCTACGTGTTTACATATGATTTCTATTAATATGGTCTGTAAAATAATAAAAAAAGAAACCAAAAAAAAAGATGAATAATCTGAAATAAATCTGTGAAAGGGAGATAATTCTCTCAAATGTGTTATAATGAAATCTTACATGTATTTTTTTAAGTTGATGCATTGTAAATGTTATTTTATGGAGTATTTTATGTATTAACTTTTATATATGAATATTCAGTTTTATTTATGAATATTCAGTTTTATTTATGAATATTCAGTTTTATTTAAATATATTCATCTTATTCGATTAGTGGATTTAAAAGTTTTTAAACTCTCAAATAAGATGGCCATCAATGCCTAACATAGGACTGGATGGAAAATTCACTTCATTAAGTCGTCTGCTGTGAAACTAGATCCCGTTTAAACCAACATGTAAACAGTTTTTTTCAGATAATGAATGTGATATGGCATTAAATTAATTTCAATCAATCAATCATTGTTATGAAAAATGCAAAACTACTGAAAGTCAGTACATGTATTATTATTCTGGTGAATATCTTTCTGATGATTTTTACAGATATTGTTCATAAAATAAGTATTTTTACAAAATGTCACAATTTTCAGATGAATAAGTTTGTTTACTAAACAAGTATGCTGGTCTATTTTTAGGGCACCAGCAACCGCTCTTTCAAACTCGAGAGTAAACAGTCACCATAACAACTATGTTACGGAGCCTTGCTATGCTGTTAGTAACCCGATACCTTTTAATATAGCAGCAGCTATTGATCCGACATACAAACGAAGACCGAGTAATGGGCCTCATCATAACCAGCACGAAGAAACAGACATGAAAATGCCTGTTTTGTCATCATCTATGCCTTTTCCAGAAGGTATGTCTGTGTATCATTTGAAAGGGCATTGAGGAAAGAGGGGGGTGATATAAAAACATATTTATTTACATCTTGTAGTCATTTTGAGAAATGCCTCCTTAATATTTGGTATTGAAATTTTATTGGACTCTTATTGTCCTGTATGTTGATTTTTCAGTGAGTTCTAGTCCATCAAGTTTGAAAATTCATGTGGTTATAAATTAAAAATTTTTTTTGATAATGTTGAAAATGCTTTGAATATCCTCATCCGGTAAATTTGGAATATTCATGTAGGTAATAATATTTGAACTTTGCCTTTTTGTCTAACAGGCAAGGGAGGGTATACACATGACGAATACCTGACACAAATTCACCACATATTAATTTGTATTTTACTTTTTTCTGTTTATGGATAAATATCAATAACCAGAATGGTACATGGTGTTGCTTACGCAGTACCCATAGAATGTTTGTTGAAGCTGTAACACATATAACGATTGCATTAATTTTTAAAGCAGTGGTACAGTTACTAACACAGTGGGAAATGCTATTAATTTACTATGTTTTATAGTTTATTGGTATTATACAAGTCATTTTCATCGTCATATTGGTATTACACAAGTCATTTTCATCGTCATATTGTACTACATACATAAGTCATTTTCATCATCATTGATATTGCATAAGTCACTTCATTGTCATAATGGTACTAAGTAAGTCATTTTCATCGTCATATTGGTGTTACACAAGTCACTTTCATCGTCATGAATCTAGTTTATCATTATTTAAAACATAACTTCAGTAATTTATTTTTTATGACCATGCATGTTTAATAAATATTATAGTCGTGTTCATGTGAGTATAGTAAAATGGTTCTTTTCAATATTTTAAAATAATTTATAAAAAGTTTTAAGAAGACTTCATTAGATGAAACAATTTTTATGCTATGTAAAATAAATCCTTGGGTCCTCATCCAATTTAATAAAATGTTAGACATGCAGCTGGTTTTTTTTTGTTGTTTTTTTTTGGTAATTTTGTTTTTGAATGTTCTGGAATAACAATAAATTTTCTTTCTGTATATAGTAAATTACAATTCTTTGATACCAATTTTGATGCACAAGATGTGCACATTTTGTCGATTTACAATTCATCAGTTGTGCTCAAGGCAAAAAATGTTAAAAAACCAAAACAACAATCCAAATTCAGAAATACCAAATGACCCCCAAAAAATATGTAAATAAAGAATAATAGTTTAACGAATTATTGCAAGGGTGATCATGGATGATAATTTATGAATTTACGTGTCCTACAGACAGCATATTCAGAGATTATATATATCCCTCCTCCCAAAAAAAAAACAAAAAACCAACAAACAGAAAGGAATATTCTGATAATTTCTGAAGTCTTCTTAAAGTTCAGAATGGAGCTGATAGCTGGCTGAAATTCCTTACCCTTGAAACAAAAGTGGGAAATTAGCTATGAGTTCCAGTACGAAGTTTTATGTTATCAGATTTGAATTGTTCTTTATGTTTGCCTTTGAATTTTAAGAATTTCAAAAATTTTGTGTTTTCTTTTATGCAAAGTTTCTGTTGGCCTGTATTTTACTGAATTTCATTTTTTTTGTTTTTTTTTTTGTTTGTTTTTTAAGTATTAATTACTGTTAATTTGTAATTTTATTTTAAGTGTAGTTATTTTTGTAATGCTTCACAGAATTAAATTACTCAAAGTACTTTGAAGTCCTGCCATTGTAGAACCTTCAACATTTTACATATGACAGTTTTCATATTTCAGAATTTTGGAAATCATTCATTATTAATCACTTTATATTCATCATACATAAAGGTATTTATTTGTACAAATCATTCTAATGATTTCCACGTACAGACAGTGAAATATGTATTGGCATTTATTTTTTCAAATAAAAGTCTTTTCAGATTTCATGCAGTTTTTGAAAAGGGCAATTGTAGATTTTAAGAATTTGACTTAATTTGAGCCATTTCAGAAGTATTGCAATTTTGGTTTTTAGTGATATACATTGTATAACGTATTTGGCTCATTTTGACCAAAAGTGCATATGAAAACATCGGACATCTTTTGAACATAGTTTTACTGTGTGTATCACTGTGTGTTTGTTTATTCCACATTGGCTAGAGGTATAGGTGGAGGCTTGAGATCTCACAAAACATGTTTAACCCTGCCACATTTTTGCACCTGTCCCAAATCGGGAACCTCTAGCCTTTGTTAGTCTTGTTCGTTGGTACACTACTAAGATTACCACCCAAGATGGCCACCATGTTAACAAAATGAAAATGTTTGAGAAAAAAAATGTGTAAAGATGTTGTCTGAAACTACCAGAATTGAATTGAATTAAAACCATCTTAATTTAATAAAATGTTCATTGTGTAGATCCATTTCAAAATTGTTTCTGCTCACCCAAGTCTAGTTTAATGGATTTTCCTTGAGGAGAATTTGTTGAAAGATCTTCTTGTCTACAAAGAAATTTGAACTAGCGAAATATGTATAAGTTAATGGTTGTTGGTTATAGAGCTCAGTATTTGTACAGAACCGCTGCCAACCAATATGGCCACCATATCTTAACTTTGTTTAACAAATGAGCCAACAGATTTGTTTTACACTTTTGCCTGTAGGCCAGTTGGAACCAAATTCACCGAAAAATTTATCAACCAATCAGATAGTCGCTAATAAAGAAACCCAGATTTACCATGGCGCAAATTGGAAATTTACAAATTCGTTAGTTTTTTTACATTTGAATCTTTTAAATATGCAAAAAAAATTGAAAATGTGTCAATACTAAGATCACTCACTGTATATCATCATATATTAACACTTAATCATAAAATTTGTATAAAGCACACTCTTTGAGTTCCTTTCTGTGTTGCACTAGAATTCGACCTGGAGTGGGACCCAAGTTTACGTGGAAGTCTTCGGAGACCAAAAGGAAGTTGGAATCCCCTAGCTGCCAACCGTTACCATGGTAGTATTAGTATTTACTAACAAACTCTATCTCGTTAACATATCATATATACATACTATATAATATATAGTTATAAAGCCTGTTGTGTATTGTCAAAACTGTCCACAAAATTTTATAAATTTTTATGGATTGTTAAAATATTTCTAAGATCAAATAGCTTGTTTGGTTTTCTGCTCAGACCTTTGGTCCAGTAAAGTTCACATAGAAATTAGATGTTAAAGAAATATGACACAAATAAATTTTAGGCAAAAAAATAAACCTATGTTTCTGCAAACCCAAGTTGTCTTATCTTTTTGGGGAAGTTTGGGCAAGTTAAAACATATTTAACCAGATTTTTCGATGGGACTTGTCTGGTTAGTAGTTTTGTGAAGTATGGATGGTAGGCTGATGTCTTCAAAAAGCATCTAGATGGAGGTTGTCGGAAATGACAGCTGTCCCCACAATGTATCCCTGCACTCTCCACATGTTGTATTCTTGTGCACCACTTGCACAATCATTTTGTTTGAATATGGGCCCCAAGTTTTGAGAATCAAAATTATAAAACCTTATTGCACATCTACATACAATGTACAGAAATTAAATACATAAAGTGAAAAATGAAAGAGGAGTTTAGGTCACAAATTAAGTTGCACAACTTCAAAAATAACTTTTTGCCTACCCGAAATTTTTTAATGCATAGAAGCAGAAACACAGGAATTTCTTTTCTTGGCCTAACCAAATTAAAAAAACTTATTTATTCCAAAATTTATTAATTAATAATATATAATTGAAAATAGGATATTCAATCAAGAATATTGTGTTGTTTTAATTTTTGTGGTCAGGTTGACAACCATTATAACAAAATACTTGTATAATTGTAGTATATTATGAATACATGTACTGTATACCCAACATTAAAGGCCACACAAGTTCTTATGTTGTCATTCATAATATGCTTAATGTTTGTGATGTAATCTCATTGAAATATACCCCATATCCTTTCATTTTCATTTCATGATATTTTCTTGCACTTCAGTTGTCACATACAAAATATCCATTAGAAGAGAGTATTGATTATAAAAAAAAATAACAGCTATACATAAATTTTATATAAATAGTATATTTTTGTACCAATATTTACTATTTGGGGCCTACAATTATATCAACATTTTGTTCATTGGTCTTAATTTTAAATATTTTTCGACAAATATTCAGACGCGATTTTAATGGCAAACTCTGGTTGTAATTTATTACAGCTAGCGGACTGGAGGTCTTCCAAAAATGCATAAGCAGTATACTTTTATTTTGATTCCTTTGCCTGATCCGATCATATGTTATGTCTATGTCACTCAGCATATCATGATGGTTTCTAGCAATTATTTTTTTAACAAAAAATATTTTGGTCCTGTATTTTGTTATGATTTGAATGTAGACACACATATGAACACAATTTTACACATCATTCAGAAATTCATATAGGTGAATCTCATCTATGAATGTTTATTTTATTATTAGAATTATTATAAACAAGGCTTCATGTACATATATATTCTGTTGTGAGCCTGCTTTCAGTATTGTCTATATCAGCATGCTTGATTTTTGTTGAAGTTTACTTTGAAGTTAAAAATATACTTATGTTGAAAAATAAAAAGATTTTGCTGTAGATTTTCAATTCAATAAATGGTTTGATTTTCGGAACTTTTACAACCAATTAAAATCCTAAGCTTTTACTACTTTGGTCCTTAGATATAATAAGGCCACTTATTTGCCCTCTAAGAATTCCAAATGACTAAATTATGGTAATGAAAAATCTGCCATTTTAATATCTGAAATGAGTTCTTGAAAACAAAATTCATATTTGTCTGTACTATAAATACTTTAGTGTGATTCATTTGTTTGCCTCAACGAAGTTGAGGGGGGCTATTAGAATCACCCCGGCATCCACATCCACATCCGCGTGCCGTCCACATCCAGTTCTCAGTTACTAGTTGACATAGAGTCATATATTTTTGTGTACAGATGCACCATGAAGAGACTGACCATGTGACATAAGATGAAGGTCACATGACCCATATTACATGGTTGACTGGCATTTAAGTTTTATGTAAAAAATCAGTTTTGATATACAAAGTGACCTACAATCATATTACTTGTTGTGAGGATGCATCTCTGGAGTAACAGAGTCTCCCACAAAAATTAAGTCACTCTGACCTACTTATCGTGCTTCATTGACTTATGTTAAGTTTTATGTCCAAGTTCAGATCTCCGATACCAAGGATCTACAATCATATAACTTGGTCTGAGGATGCATCTTAGGATGTAACACAGCCTCCCACTAAAATTAGGTCACTCTGACGTACTTATTGCTCTATATTGATATAGGTTAAGTTTTACATCCAAGTTCAGTTCTCCGATACCAAGGGACCTACAATCACATAACTTGGTGTGAGGAAGCATCTCAGATAGTAACACAGCCTCCCACCAAAATTAGGTCACTCTGACCTACTTATCGCTCTATATTGACATAGTTTAAGTTTTACGTCTGAGTTCAGTTCTCAGATACCAAGGGACCTACAATCATATTACTTGGTATAATGGTGCATCTCGGGGAGTAACACAGCCTTTGACTAAAATTAGGTCACTCTGACCTACTTCTCACACTTCATTTACTTAGGGTAAGTTTTATGTCTGAGTTCAGTTTTCTGATACCAAGTGACCTACAATCATATTACTTGGTGTGAGGGTGCATTTTGATGAGTAACACAACCTCCAACCAACATTAGGTCACTCTGAACTATTTACTGCGCTTCATTGACTTAGCTTAAGTTTTACATCTGAGTTCAGTTCTACGATACCAAGCGACCTACAATCATTACTTGCTGTAAGGGTGCATCTTGGGGAGCTACACACCAAAATTTGTGGGGGAATGAGGCGAACTTTGTAATCGTAGATTTATGGTTTTATTGAAGGGGCCTTGGTTGCTGAGTGATCTAGGTAGTTCGTTATGACTACTAATGATCACCAGCCTGTCAACGCTGAGGTTGTGAGTTCGAATCTCACCTGTGGTGGGGTGTGTTCGACTCCGATCTTAATTGACAAGGATTGCCAATTTTCCTAACGAAGGTTGATGGTTCTCTCTGGGTACTCCACCAATAAAAACTGGCTTCCGCAAAATACCCAAATATGCTGAAAACAGCGTAAAACCGCAACTAAACAAACAAAGTAATATATTTCACAAGATGTAATATGAAGTTTCCCTAACCGTCCGAGAGTTAGATAATGCCGGTTAATCATAAGAGAATTACATTTATGTGCATTTTGACTTTATTCAATACCACCTCCTTTGTCATTTAGAATTTATTCTTATTTATCTATATTTAAAAATATGAATTAATGATTACACCCAGACTGAGGCATAAAATTCAGAAAAATATGGTATTACCCAACCATCATGTAACTAAGGTACAAACTAGGTCATATATATAGGAGAATTAGTTTTGATATCAAATTCATCTTCATAATAAAAATATATACAAATATTTTATTAACTAACAAATGTAGGAAATAATTTTAGTCTTTGATACAGAATACATTGAAAGTTTTTGATTTAATTTTTTTATCTTTCAGAACAAATGGGAGGAGGAAATGACAGTTTTTCAGATGAGGGACCAGTTATAAGTCCATTTCAACCAGTACAAGGTCAAAGAAGGTCATCTGATAACAAGCCGAAGCCAAGAAAATCTTCAAAGGATAAACAAGGAAGCTGCAAACAGCAATAGCATTGTGTTTTCAATTTCTTGAAATTTTAATTGTAAAGATTTTAAGGTTGTAAATTAAGAGAAAAAAAAGAATCATGTTTTCAATTTTACGGGTATCTACTTAACCCAGTTAACCCAATATTTCAAAATGTCTTGTTAGGTGAATTTAAAAAGTTTAGAAATAATAGATTTTTTACCTATTTTTGATTGATAACTTTTCAAGACAATAATTATTTGTTAATTTTGTGAGATTTATTGTTTTTAGGATATCAGATTTTGTAGATTTGTAATTTCTGTTAATAAAGTATTATGAAATAAATTTTTTATGGAATACTTTAATTTGTGGTTAAACTGCAATAAAAACTACAAAAATTTGGTATTTAACAAAATCTAAGGAATCCCTATGTAATAAAGTTATACGTATATGTAAAATAGCTTAAAATTAATAATAAGAGTCTCCTTTGCATAACGAATTTTGAATTCTATAATTTCCATCAACATAAAATACATGTAATTTTTGGGGTTATTTATTTTTGGTTGAGAAGATGTTAAAAAGTGTTTTCTGAAAGTGGAGGCCAATTTATTAAAAAAGCATGACATTTTTTGATATGGACATGTTTTGAAGTTCTAAAAATGACCAATCATCTGCAGATTTTATTTAGAGTAAAAACCTGTTATTCAAGTAATTTTTATAACATTTTTTAGTGGGACCAACTACACCATAACTTACCATAGGCATACAACTTTACATGTAAGAGTAAATATTGTGAACGTTAGAAATTTGTTGTAGGTTGTTTGAGGGATGAAGTAGCAAAGCCTTTGAGATTGATTGGGTTTTTACATGCAAAGATTCCATAAATTTTTCAAGTATCAGAAATTTTGTAAATTAAATTATGTATTTACAAAGGACAACATCAAAAAATGGAGGACTGATGTTGGATAAAAAACGTAATTGACATAGTTTAGCGGTTTTAGAGTTTTTGAAAATTTTGTTTTTCAAATTTGGTTTTCTGGATGGTCTAATTTTTTCATATATAAAAAAGGCATAAAAATACCAGTATGTTGAATTTAAAATTTTAAACTCCACTCCCAGTTTTGTAAGTCAAAACAGTGACACTAATGTCTAAACTAGTTGAAAGGCAAAAAACCAAAAAAAAACATTATTGAAATTTGTGTAATAAGATATACCTCTACCCGTTGATAAATATTTTCCAAATTAAACTGAGAAGGCTGAGGAATTGTGAGGGTGGGGGTGGTGGGATGGAGGGTTGATGTGTTCAAGATAAAACACTGTGAATTATGTTTTTTTCCAACACTGAACTTCTGATGCGGCTCTTAAGACAATTGTTTACTGGAATTAGCTTCTGTGAAGGTTTAGTACAGGGTAAAGATTTTTAATAAATTTTTTAGTAGAAGTGATATATGAATGTATCGAAATTAAATTATTATATTATTATAGAGTATATCTTGTATGAGTTGTAGAACATACTTTATGTAGATTAATTTTCTTATCAGATAAAAGCAACATTTTTCAGGCTTATTGTTATTGATATGAAATGTTATTCATTGAACTTTTTGCGGGCATCTCACACTATCCAATTCAAATTGGTAACAGCTGTTTGGAAATATACAGTTTTACTACCCATGAAAAAAGGTGAATTGTACCATGGTAAACATGTTTGAACTGCTTTACAATAATGTTTGAATCCAATCGTGTTTTTGGCGGGTGAAAATTGGATAAATCCAAAAAGCCGAGTAACCTGTGTGAATGGGGTACAGAAATTCACTTGTCTCGATTAATTCAAAAGTTATATAAGTCAGCTATTGTGACTGCTATGTATAAATAGCTCTTTAACAGTTGCAAGTTGTAAGGTGTGTGAAAATATTGTTAAGCCATAAAAAATTTGCCAATTTTCTGTTTTTGTTTGCTTTGTTTTTTTTAAATGAAAATTTTTTTAAAAAAAAAGCTTAACAGTCATGATTGAATACAGAGGCTTAAAATAACTGCAAGGTTTCAACAAACACACCAGTGACTTAATAAAAATTCTGTCTCTTAACTTAGCTCTACCTCCATAATTTCAATATAATTTGCTTCAGATTTTCATGAATTACATGTAGGATCTAAAACTGTGATTTTCAAAAAATTGTTGTGTAGATACATTGTATGTATTTGATGGTTCGTGACAACAAACTGAATATAAGTGATACGGTCAGGTTGTTCTTTCTGCCATTCTATTTTTAGCACAGTTATTTAATATTATTATTCTTCCTGTAAGAATGTCCTTTGAAAATTATAATACTTTAATTTGGCATAGAATTTAAATGAATTGATCTATCTTCTGATAGTCACTACTGCTGTCCCCAATATTTGTGGTCTGATATGTCAATCAAAGTCCTAATCACTCTAGTAGGTGGAGCCAATGTATGGGCTGGCAGAGATAATCATTATTCATATCTGAATCTTCAAAGCATTTTATGATAGGCAATTTGCGCATTACAGTCATACAATTATACAGTCAGTATAATAATAACAAAAATGTTGTGTTGTATTGACTGCGAAATAGTAGCCTCGGTTGAAGACATAGTGCACTCCCCTTCGGGTTGTGCACTTTGTTTTCAACCTAGGCTACTATTTTCACATAGCCAATGCTAAACACAAAGTTATTATATAATTGTTTGTTTTCATTATGCCACACAATATTGTTATTTTAAAATAGTATTGTATGAATATTATGCTTCTAAGTAAGTACAGGAAAAACGCATCCTCCCAAGTCAGGGTTTTGTATCAACGTTCGTTCCTACAACCCCTGACATCACACATTCATATTTTGCGGGTCAGAAGTGAACAATTGCCATTGGTACTTCTCAAGGTCAAAAGAGAATCCATTTGTGTCGTAGGTAGAATTTTTTCACACACCAGGCGGCAATATGTTCGACCTGCAAAATATGAATGTGTGATGTCAGGGGTTTGTAGGAACAAACATGGATACAAAACCCTGACTTGGGGGATGGAAAAACGAGGACATAATATTTATATGGTTAAATGCAGTACTAAACAACAGTGAATTTATTATAATGTTCGTTTGTGAATTTTTAAAACACTACATCTGCAAATTACACCCTTATGATGGCAGTGGCAATATCATTTAAAAAAATTTTTAGTCTTAGTTGTGTTAGAATCACTCAAAAGGTTTTAAATTACTATCTTTGTGTTATGAAATATTAAAGGTTGTACATTTGTTTAATTGTAAAACAGTTTTTACACAATTCATATTGATAAGACTACATAAGTGTAATTTTTGGATTTCCTCAAACTGTCCATTTGGACAAAGAAAATTAGGTTTTTGTCTGCTTTCTTAGTTTCTGCTGCCAAAAAAAAGGAGAGAATCCCCTAGTTTTTATTAATCTTTTATTACATTAATTCCAGTTTAATATGTAATTTGTCTCAAGAATGATCCACACAAATTCTGAAATTTTTGCCATTTCATATTGGGGTTTAGAGGTTTATTGCAGGCTGGAATTGAGAAACTTGAAATTAATTTTGTGTGGCCTAAAATTTATGTGTTTGTATTTATACAAAGAAATATTTTCTGAGATTTGTGAAAATACATATAGTTAAGTGGCCAGTTTTTGAAAAATACATCGATGAACTTAAGATGGCTAATAATGGGAGACAACTGTGCTTAGATCGGGACTAATTATCTCCCATTGACTGCAAATTGTGTTTGTTTCTACAATGTTCAGCAGCCTTGTTCACAAAAATTAAATTACATGTAAAAAGTTTTGTGAATAAGGCTGAGCAGTTATAAATCTGATGTAAAAATTATAAGATGTTTCATTAATTAAAAAAAAGAGATTTATTAATTTTAGAAATTTGATGCAAGTCAATTAAATGTATATGTATTTCTATGTGTTCTGTTTAGAAATGAGTACATTGTTTGTGAATTTTTGTTTAGAAATACTTCACTGCATGAAATAATATTCCACATTTTTTGGTCAACATTCCAAATCATTTTCAGTTTTTCAGTAACATCATTAGCCATTATTATTTTCCTGTTTCACATAAAATTTTTAGTAATGTGTGATAGAAACTAATTTGATTTTTTTGTTTCTATTTTCATAATCTGACATATTTTTTTTATATTAATTCATTGTTAAGAGTAATACATGCATTACAATGATTACATGGTGAAGGTTTTTGCTCCATTAAACAGTGTACTTAATATTTTTTATGACTCGTATCGGAGTCCCATAGTGATCATTAAAGCTTTTTCCAGTGACAGCAGTTCCCTTTTTACAGAAATGCAGATGTTTCCATTTAAATGAAAAACAACCTAAAAAAAAATATGATATTTTGTTTTTTAAGTGTCATGGTCCCCAAGCCTTTGCTCTTTTGTAAACAATTTCACAACATTATGCAGAAAATTCGTTTTAGAAGTTAAACATTGGTAAAAGTCCTAATGAAAAATTTATTAACAATTATTCCAAATTTAAGTAGCAAGTTGTATTTTCGAAATCAGGATGTAATCAAAGTAATTTCTAGTATACCGTACTTTTAGTATTTCTTGAAATAAGTGGATGGCAACAATCCATTAAAAATTTTGGTTTGTGACATCAGAAAATAAAACGTGAAATTGATGAAACTTCACATATTCGTATCGGACAGGATGCATCTAGTTTATCATTATTCATTGTTTCAGACCATCAATATTTATCACCTTCTTTTCTTTAAGAGATATTATGCAAGTAGGTGCTGACCACTTACATTAGAACTATATGCATACATGTAGAAGACAGTGCTATATTTTTGTGTTCTTCCTAATCAGGCCATTTAAAGGTAATTAGTAGATTATCATCCCCTCCCACCGCATGAAAATCGGCCTGTCTCATATTTTTAAATTTTACAGAGTGTGATTTTTCGGAAATTTCTTGAGTCTGTTTCCTATAAAATTTTTGAGTCCTCTATCCCGGACCTGCAGAAATTGGTCTTTTCAACCACGAGTTGACGACACATTTTGATCCATGTAATAAGAAAATAAATCCGACCAGCCACATATTTTTTAGAAGGGGTAGATGATAATTTATCAATTAACTTGGCCTTACATTATTTTTTTTTATTAAGTATAATTTGTTGTGTTAAATTTTATTGTTTACACATGTATCCATGTTTTGTACAATTCTGATATTATTATAAGCTTTTTTGTATATATATAATCTGTACATAAAATATTTTTTATGTATGTTTGTTGACATGGCTGATTTAAGTAAAAATATAAGAGTCTTTTATTGGTGTTTTTTCTGGTCAAGATGCCAATATTCTTGCAGATTCCAAAACAAAATGCAAGTCCCCGAGAGTATTCCAAGCCATGATGCTAGTATTGAGGGGTTGGACATGGATTAGGTTTATCCCTTCCAGCCTTCTTTTATTGAAGTTAAAATTACCAGATGCAATCTTTTTCCCATTCTACCACCCATTCTCTCCTTTCTCCCAATCTCCTGATAAGATGTTTAACCCTTGCAGTATTTTAGTACATGTACATGCACAATAAAATTTGTGAGAATGATTGATGTTACCAGGAGTTAAAAAGTACAACATAGAAATGATCGGAAGAATTTGACTGCTCTACCATTTTGTTGAGGACAGAAATAAACTAAAGAAGGCAAGTGGGCAAAACATCTTAAGGATGATCGCTGGTCTAATAGGAAATAAATAGGATTTGAAATAGGTGTTTTAGTTTGAGAGAACATATGAATACTAAACAAATACGCAAGAAAAAAATATAGGTTCATGTGCTCATTTTAGAGCTATAAGGCCTTGCAAATTTGCAGGAAATGGGTTTTCTCTGGATTTTTCATTGTCTTTGCATTGACAACTTCAGTCTCTCAAAGATGTATAAAAAAATAGAAAGGATTTAATAACATTTTGTCAAATACCATTTTAAGGTATATATGATTGAATTATAAAAGAAAAAGTGGGGGTTCATGGGCAAAAAAATTCATGTTTAAGAAATGGATAAAACCCGAGGATTCCGAAAATCTGACAAAAAGACCAAAACATGACCAGCGAGCATCCTTAAAGATGGTTCTTTTACCACAATAATATAAAAGTACAGTCAAACCTGTCTATAAAGGGCAGCAAAGAAACCAGAAAAAAGTGCCCTTTATGAGCAGGTGCCCCTTTATACATGAATGGGACTTTTTCACTGTGCCCTTGATAGACCGTGATTTGCAATATAGAGGTGCCCTTTAAAGCAGGTTTGACTGTTCCATTTTGGAATTTTCAAAACATGAATACTTGAAATTTTTGTTAAACTAATGTACCTTATGCATATTAGCTCTGGTTTTACTGGAGTTATGTCGCCTTGTCCATTAAAAAATCAAATCTGCACGAAAATAACAAAATTATCAATTTTTGGGTAAATTAAAAAACGATGTGCTCAATATATCTTGTTAACATTTGAAACATACTTTAAAATGAGTATCTTCTTATGGTAAACTGCTAATCAATGCTAAACATAAAGCTTCAACTCCGATTTTGTGTTTTAATTTAATGAAGTTTACCCTTGACTTCATAAAAAACGTCAAGTAAAAAGTCTACATAAATATTACACTACCTTTTGTTTCCAATATTGTGTTTTCCACTGCTTAAATATTTATGAGAGCGAATTATTTTGTGTGGAATTCGTTAATTTTTGTGTAAAACATGACATCACTGCACAAACAAATGTGATGTTGCAGAATACGTGAAAGTTTTGTTTCCAGTACTTTGAACCATGTTGTCTTTTAAGACGTATCTAGTAAAGTGCCGAGCTTTTCCTCAAGAAATCATTTGCCGGGGTATATGGAAAACACAGGAGTTACCTTGTACACAACTGGTGAGATTGTTATTCAATGATATATGTGCATCTTATTAGTCTAGAATATTCTGATAAAATATCTAGGTCGGACTCCTACAGCTAGAAAATGTTATCCTGTCTTCCTAGTACTGTCTACATGTGACAGTAGAGTATGATTCTACCTCTATTAACGACGGTAAATATTTAAATAGCAGTCCACAACTCAAGCAATTAAATCAGAACTTTGCTTGCTGCTACTTAGCCTCAAATCCAGGACCTTTGAACTGGATTTTACAAATGGAAAGATTAGTAATATTCATAATCGGTACAAGATTTTACTATGCCATCTAACAGGAAGTTGTGTAATTGCTGTCCTAAAGCAACAGTCATCACAAAATGTTGATGTAACAATAAGAAGAGAATAGGCTAACATCATAGGCTTAGCACAGTAAAAATTTTTTGTCATCTGTTTGCATTTTAACTCTAGCAAAAGTTCTCTATAAAAGGCAATGGAGATTTTTTGTTTTGATTTCAAAACCTTAGTCCTGCATGAGAATTGCTTATTGTACAAGGGGCCTTTGTGGCCGAGTAGTCTAGGTAGTTTCATCATGACTACTAATGATCACTAGCCTGTCAACACTGAGGTTGTGGGTTCGAATCTCACCTGTGGCGGGGTGTGTTCGACTCTGATCAAAATTGACAAGGATTGCCAATATTCCTACTGAAGGTCGGCGGTTCTCTCCGGGTACTCCGGCTTCCTCCACCAATTAAAACTGGCTGCCGTGAAATAGCCAAATGTTCTGAAAACGGCATAAAACCCAGACTAAACAAACAAACTTATTGTACAAAAAAACAACATCAAGTAACAATATTTAATGTATTCAGTATTGTAAAATTTACATAAAAAGTTTTTATATGAAATATGATAAAATAATCTTAGCACAAAGGCAATAAAATTTATAATAGAAAGTTTTATACTACAAAAAATCCTGTTAATAACAGTTCTCCTAATGAATTTCAAGAGAGGTGTCTTTTCAACCTTCTTGTATTCAAGTGTTTATAGTGTCAGATTCTAGTAAGCTAGGTGTAATAAGTTGTATTATTATACCTCGGTATGTTTTTTCTATAAAAAAATCAAGACATTAATTTTGCTATTTTTTTACCGGTGAGTAGTTTCTAAAACCAATCACCAGTAAATACTAACCGGTGATTTGTACTGGAAACTATTGAATGGTAAAGTTTTTCGGTATAATAAAACAGTTATTTAAACGTCATTTTGGGATATAGCCATTTTATTTGTCCCTCGACACATTGACTATTTCCCTCCGCTATGCGTTGGGGAAAATAGTGTCTCGGGACAAATAAAATGGCTATATCCCTCAATACTGTTAAATAACTGTATACTGTAACTATCACTAGGGTAAACAAAGGCCAATAACTCTGGACAACAGGTAGTTCTGACACAGTAAATATTCTATGCCAGCAGAAATTGTGGGGAAATGATTTTGTGATAAAAATAATAAAATGAGTACAAAAGAAGCATTTTTTACACATATTCAAATACATTTACTTCTAAACAAAAACATTCTTTGGATTTATTGGGAATAAAAGATATGTGAATTTTAATGGAAAAAATGTTGTATAAAAAAGGGAGATAATGTGCCATTTATTCAATTTGAATATTTTTTTTATACTGGTGCAAACAATCGTAACAAATTTAAGTAATATAAAGTTATATAATAAAAATAATATATTATACTACGTCTTAAAATCACAGCAAAATTGATTGTGTTTTGATTTCATTTAAACAAGTGCAGAAGAACTGGACGCTTGATCAACCATTTATCACATTTCAAGTTAAAGGGTAGTTTGAAAGGATGGTACTGGGTTATTTTCACACAATGTTTTCTTAAAATTTCAAGTGACGGTATTGGAAGGTCATCATTGCCTTGTTCCATGTAATGTATTAAAAAAAAATTATTTACAATGTACATGTGAATTAAATTTTTTATTTCCCTTTCACACACCACTGTAGAATTGAAATTAGCAGTTTTAGAAACCAAAGGAAATATTCTGATGTCACATGGACTGTTTTAGTATTTGTTGAGGCTGAGGGATATCAAAGCACACACAATATACAAAGCTTGGAAATTCTGAAAACAATATTTAGCAATGTTTTTCAAATTTCAAATTAATTTTTTTCTAAGAAAACCTTGTTTGTTTTACATCTGAATAATTATCTCCAAAAATTTATTTTTTGGACTTCAGATTGCTGTCTTTGAAGCATCAAAATGTAGATGATCTAATTTCGTCATTAATACATGTACCAAGCAGTTTTCATTAATTAAATTCTTAATTATTCAAGGATATCACATAAAACTTTCTTTTAAGAGCAAATGGTTCTAGAAGCAAAGCATACTATGTTTTCTTTTTTTTTTTGGCTAAAAATAAATGTATTATTAGCAAAACACTGATTCTGGACAAAATCAGCAAATTTCTGAGTTTTATATATAGAATGAGCTCTGATGTCCCATGGCCCATGCTAAAACATGCCATTCATGTAATGAGGAACCAGAGTGAGTTATCTTTTCCTAACCAATGTAGGTAAGGGAGATAATTAAATTCTCTCCCTTTTGTCCTGAGGCTAAAAGGGAGACAAATTTATTATCTCCCTTACCTACATTGGTTAGGAAAATATAACTTACTCTGGGATGTAATTGGAATCTCGGACTACAAAGAAAAGTGAGTAATGCGAGTTTTAGCGTCCAAAGCTCTACTGTATGTGTTTTCTACATTCTATAGTTATTTAAAATATAATAGTGCAAGAGTGTAACAAAAAAATATCAATACTGGCATATATGCAGGTAAAATTGCATTTTTCTGCAATTTCTAAAAATATCTGCAGTGAAGTTTTTATTCACTGACCAAATGTTTCACAGCATGAGAAATATAATGTTTTACATGACATTCTTGAATCTACGTACATATCAATTTCACTGGTTTCCTTCACACGTCAGCAAAAACAGGTATTTTTTTTGTTGGCCTTATTGAATACTAATTTTACAGATAATAAAAATTCATTTTTTAGTGCATTTCATGCATAAAAAGTGATTTTCCTAACCGATTTAAATGTCTGAGTTCATACTACATCAAATGCAATACATGCAAGAATGCAAATGGATCAAACTTTTTCAATATATAAAAACACTTTGATATTAGAAGATATTAGGTGATATTCAATGGCTTTTTCACACCAAATTTTGAAAACCATTTTTTCCCAAATGTATCCTTCAAATTCAAACGTTTGCTCCCTTATTGTAATTTACTTAAAACCAACATGACCTCATACATGTATATTCTGTTAAACCTTATTTTTACATTCAATGATGCATAACCCATATCCTTTTATTTTCATATATGCAGGTAAATGATACAATAAGCCCCATTTTAGTCAGACCTTCAACAAGCTCTCCATCAGTGTTATATGAATGATTACAGGGATGTAGCACTTTTTTACAACAAATAAAAAATCAACAAATCAAAATCCTATATTTAACATAATTTCCATTGTAGTATAACCTTTTGATATGATAAATCAACAATTTATACAAAGGATTTTTATTTCATTCATCTTAAAATCAAAAACCTCACTTTGGCAGTATTAAAATTGGTTATTCAACGAAATGCCCTTTTTACGATTACGATACTAATCCTGAGTTTTGAGAAATAATTCATGGTAGCTTCAAAATATCATGATTTTACCACGGGTAGGCCCTTTATGCCAAATATATTGCCACAGCAGAAAAAAAATTCAAGTCTATGAAACGATAGACTAAAAAACATTAAACTGTTCATAAGTTGAGTTAAATTTAATATTAAAATATTTAGAAAGGTAAATTTTTTTTAGTCTAAATATAGATCCAACTACAGGTATATATCTTCCTTAGAGGAAAAGTAATGGTTGCACTACTACCCTACAGGTATGTAGGAAAATTTTTTTGTTAGTTCTTTGGTTGTTATGGCGACAAAAATCTGCTGTATTTACATCAGCACAGATTACTCAAGTACACATATTACATACAATTTACTACACCTGATAATACTGATAGTTAAGTGCGTAGATGCGCAATATACAAAAACAAAGTGTCGCAAAATATTAACAAGTCGCTCATATACAGTTTTATATATCTTCAATTATAAATCTTCTCATAAATTTCCTCTAACATTTCATAATTAACAAATAAAACTGGCTCTCAACTGAACAACAAAATCTTCTAACACATATGACACTATACATGAAAATTTATACAAATTTCTTTTTATCATAAATGATAATAATATTTGTGATACATGTAGGTACTAATTATGACTGACTATGATAAAAAATATCTAAAGCATAGCTTTTATGACAAAAAGAGATAAAAGGTTTTTCTTTTACTATACTTGAGACTCCATCGTGAACGGTGATTTAACTTCATCAAGCAGTACTGAACTGGCCAGCTCTAAATTCCAGTTTAGTGCATCAAGCAATTTTTCACACTTTCCTCTGGTTGCTATTCCAAGACGGAAAAGTTGCTCAGTTTTTAGAAATTTTATTGCACTTTCGGTATTCCATGATGCATGACATAATGCAGCATGGCATTCCTCGTCTGTTACACCAATAACACTGTTCATTACAGAGTGAACCTTCTCTCTTGGTGATGTTGACATAAATTCAACATCCTGAACTTTTCTAGGTTTATTGACATTCTGAGGTTGTGAAGATTTGGAACATCTGCTTGTTCTACGACTATTGTCACTTTTTGTTCCCATCCATGATAAGTCGTCACTAGCAGACGACAACCTGCTACCAGGCAGATTAACATGTAAATTTGGAACATTCTGATATTCACAGCCAACAGAACTTCTATGGTTGTCTAATTGTGTTCCATCGACACAAAATGGTTTGATTTCAGCAGTATTTGGCTTTTTATTTTGAGAATTTTCATGTGGTGCCAGAAGAAAATAATGAGTATGACTTAACTGTTTACCATCCTGTAAAATTGGATTAATCCGATATTTTTCAGGTTTTTTCTTGAATGTTCCTCTGCCAGAGTCTAAACTACTAGATAAATAATCCCTCGGTGGCAATGGAGGAGCGTCTGGATCAGCGGGTATGGCAGATATCGGCAAAGGGGCCGATGCTGCCATTCCAGATTCCACATCGTCATCGTCAAAATCAGAATCAAATGAATCCCAACTGATGTTGTCGTCTGCTGTATTTTGTGCAGCATACAAATTAGCATTTTCCTTTGATACAAAATGTTCCTCTTCAATGGGAACCTCGTCATATAACGGTGGTGGTTTACAATTTGACTGCTGCAATTTAATACAAGTTTCAACTTCACATTCATCGGGCACTTGGTCATATAACGGGAAATTGTTCCCTCTATTTTGTTCTTTTGACAGTGAAAATGAAGTAAGGGCATCGTTTAGCCAATCAAACGCTTTTTCATTTTTTTTCTGATCTACAGAAGTTAAATGAAACGTTGGTTTGTTTTGTTCCATTTCGAATGATTGACATGGTTTTACAATATTGACTGATGTGGAATGGGACTGATCCTGAAGGTTTGGTAAATTTTTATAAGTACTTTTCTCATCCGATTCTCCATCCTCTGTGGGAGGTAATGAATAATATGCATCCCCTTTGCCTGTCAAATGCGTTGACACTGAATATTGTTGAGGCAACACAGATTTAACTCCTCTTGGTGGAATAGGTGGCGTATCATCTGCAGAAAGAATTTTTGAAGAATCTGCTTTCAATGAGTTAGATTTCTTCATCTTTTCTTCTTGAGAATGTGTACGAGTATATATAATTGGCTGCCGTTGTTTTGGCAGACTATCAGTTTGTTGCTTAGCAACAGGATATTCTGCTGAATAGGAACCACAATAAGGGGAAGTTATATCAAACGGATCATTTTTATTGCCTATGAGAGGTTTTTGCAGTTCAATATTTCCATAATGTGAAGGATTTGAAGTCAATAATGAATCAAATAATGACAAAGAAGATGGAGCCGACCTTTTTGTACTTGAAACTTCAATATTTCCAGAATCATCACTTAAATCTATCAATGGTTTGTCATCAACAGGAAGTTGACCAGACTGAGCAGGGGAAGAATTAGGAATGCTTGTAGCGGTCACGATAGCAGTTGCTTTTTGACGATGAAGTTTCCTTTTGATGGGGCTATCATCTTTATCATTCACTAACTTAGAATAACTGAAGAGCTTGGATGAATTGACATGGAAAGATTCTGAAAAAGAAAAAGACAAAACTTTTACTTAAAATAAATAAATCCACAGCTTGTATTGTGGTTCTCTGTTAATGGTAACATAGTAACTCATAACACAACATTTAAAAAAAAAATGAACACATATTTGAGTCTGTGATCGAACTGATTATTACCCCTTAAATTTAATGTCAACTGAAGCAAAGCTGAATTTTCCTGGGGTAACAACCACTTGATAACCCTCTTACATTTTATTTATTCTTCTATCCTGCATGCCTTATTTGCAATTGTTTAAATGGAGAAGATAAAACTCTGGTCTCTTAACGAGTGTTATCTTGATTTTACGGTAGGTCCCACCTAGGAGGGTGACATATGAAAAATAATTACCCGCGAAGCCATGTGTTAGAGTAGAATGTTACCTCGTCTAAACCAATAAAAACTGGAATTTTACATGAGTTAATAATTTAAAATTAAACTAATACAATATATTTCTTCATAATTTTTTTTATATTCTCTGTACCAAAGAGATGTTTGTTCTGCATAAGAATATTAATGTATATTAATTAATATATACTTTATTATACTGGTGAAATATCGTTAAAATAAATATTTGATCTTTTCTTATGCATTTTGATGATAAAAATCATTACTGTTTTTGTAAATCTGTTTTAATTGTGGAATTTATTGAGTTATCTCCCCTCATGTTTCCTCTATTCATTGAAATTTCAATTTTTTTTTTCTCTATTCCTAAATGTAGTGTATACTTTTAGAAATGAGTCCTAAAAACTTCTGTTTATACTTTTTTATCCTGCAACTACGCCTTTAGCTGAACAATATAGCCTGCCCAATATTGTTTTTCATATTGGGTCAGTAGCCCAATATAGTCTCCTGGTAAACCTTGCATTTCTACCCGTTTCTAAAGCTCGTACAAATAAACTTTATATTTTCCAACAATGTACGTATGTTGTTTATTTGTTAAATGTGTTCTAACGCCTGAAAATCATACTTTTGTTCCTATCTGGCAGGCTGGTTGGTTGAAGGTGGTTATCTATACCATGAAGATCTGGAGGTTCCATAGGGTTTCTTAAGTATACCCTGAAACAGAAATGCATATCTCATATTATGTTATTTATAGTTAATTTGGAAAATTTCAGACAATTTGTAATTCTTTTTTTGGTTAAAAATATACTGTTGATATTATTTTTTTATTGATAATATTTTACAAATGTGTTTAAACCTTAAATTTTCTTATAAAAAATAAGTTTTTAGCAGATATTACAGCATATTAAGTTATTTTGTTATTGAATGAAATTATGATACTCATCCAATGTGTATTCATTGTCTGTGCATATCAACTTGATTTCATCCTTATCACTAACCCAGTAATTTTTTTTTCAGTGCCATTGCACAATAATTATAGGATAATTAATTGAAGAATTTGAATATTGCAAAATATTCAACAAGTGACCAAAAAACACATTAATTCATGAAAAAGTGCAGCGCATGAGGGAAGTTGAATATTTTCGATATTCCAATTCTTGAATTAGTTATACTGTTTATTACATTGATAAAATAGACAAAAAAATCTTCAAAAGTGTCATATTTTCCTTAGATCCCTTCCTGAATCTTTTGATGTCACAAATGTCATTTGTTAGTACATGTAACGCCCTTGACGACGTTAAATAAAAACTGATCTTTCACTGAGTGAAAATATCGAATTTATATTCACTGGAAATTACGACAAATCACCATCATCAATGTAATAAACACACAATCAATCTGCAGTGATCCATACCAGGAAATACATCTCCACAATGCTGCTACGACGCGGACGTATGTATGGACAGTGATTCCTAAAAATCCTGAAACTGTGTTTCCAAGGGGTAAACAATAATTACCCCATCAGCCTGAAACTCAAACTTAATCTGTACCTCGTCATTATAAGCTCACATACGAAAATTATGATTATTTGGTAGAATGGTTTGCGAAAAAAGTTTGTAAAACTATTATTTTGGCAATTATTTTTATTTCCAAGGGCAATAACTCTAACAGTAATCTTCTGATCAGCGTGAAACTCAAACTTGATCTGTAGCTCATCATTGTAAGCTCACATATCAAAAGTAAGATCAGTTGGTTAAATGATTTCCGAAAAAAGTCCGGAAAACTGTAGTGTGACTGATGGACGGACACCGGGACGGAGTGCAAACCTATAGTCCCCTTCCAAATAAACTGTATGTTGAAATCCAAAAACACTTCAGAACTTGCTGCATTATTGAGTGGCTGAATTCAGCAACTTATTTCAATCTGAAATTGTCAAATTTTAGGATTTCCCAGAAGGAATCAAAGAAAATTCACAAAAATCACCACAAAATCTGTTACCCATTACATGTACTTACTCATCAATTTCTGTAGGACTTCCCCAGGATTTTCCTCCAGGATCACCATGCCCAGTATGAATAAAGCTGTTCTTCAGTGGCTTACTTATATCAGTCTCTGAAATATTATAAACATTATTTATTGCCTTACCTTTAAAAAATTTACATGAAGTTTGAAAATGCATTGAAAGAAAGCTCATTATAAGATACACAACTTACGAGCTAGTTTTCTTTGTGGATCTACACACTGTCGTGGAAACATTCCAACTTCTAACGTTCGTTTATTTTGACCTTTCCACCAATAGCAATCTGGCCTGTAAATTGTAACATTACAAAAATTTAAATTCTATAATGAAATCATGAATTATTAAAATCTGTACACAATATGTAAGGATCAGAAAATTTCAATAATGAACAAATATAAAAACTAGAGTAAAAATTATGAATGAACAATGAAAAAATGCTAACAAATATCAGTTTTAAATGGTCAATGGTTGATAAATAATTCACAGTGGCTTCAAAATATCCTTAATAGGTCCATTCTGCCAAATATTTTACCACGAGCAATAGCCAGTGGTAAAATATTATCATCAAGTGCTTACTTGTAGTAAAATCATGATATTTTTAAGCCATTGTGAATCATTTTTATTCTAATAGGACAGTATTACGACAACATATGTATTCAAACACGAAGACGCCATTACACACCACAAGTTATACTATGACGTCTGTGACGTTGGAATCAATATATCAATATTTTACGGTAGATGTAGACAGAAAGCGTTTGGAGCACGTTATATTAGAATAAGCAGTTAATAACATGTAGTTCTTAGGATTAAAGACCATCAAATAAATCTATTAAATTACATGTACTAAAATAAAGTCTCCAGGGTTTTTTTCAACATAAAAAAATGTGGTGTAATAAAATTACTTAATATTCCTTCCAAAAGATGTACCTATTTGATATCCTCAATTATCCTCAAACAATGGATTTTCAAAATCTTTGTACATCATAATGTCAGACCCATTATTATTCTTTAACATCTGCTGTGTAACTATTTCTTTGCCTAATTGTCGTCAACAATTGCATATTACATTTTCTCTTCCTCTGCTTTTAACTTATTTATAAAGAATCCCACCCATGTATCAATTTATTAGCCTACCTGCCATCTAGGATAGTAATATAGTCGCCTTCCTCCACTTTTAATTTTCCATCTTCACAAAATGGCTGTACAACTTTTACATCTTGTGGTCTGACCTGAAAGATAGAACACATTATGTTAATGTTACCGATGACAGCATCCGAAAAAATTGTGACACCAGCAATTTTTATTGCCCATTTAGTATTGTTGTTGTCGTATGGACCACAACTAAATGCTGAAAGTCATATTATGACCTGCATAAATCCATAATTTTGTATTCCCTAACTGAATGCTATCTTTCATTATTGAATTGTAGAGAAAATAATTATGGAATTCTCTCATGCATGCCTTATGCAATTTAAATGTAAAATTAAGTGTTTTTCAAGTATCAACACTTCAATAACATAAATTTCAGACATGGTAGTTTTTACAAAATTCTGAGTGATACAGGGCTGAATGTCTCTTTGGAATTTACTTCATAGAATCAACTATTTATCACAGGACTTTCCCTTTCTTATTTTTAACATTTAAAAGGTTAATATATGTATCTAGGTCATAAACATGCAAATCAGAATCTGTGTACTATATTAAGATACTAGTTAGGTACTATTGTGGATACTCAAAATACAGTGGACAATTTTTAACCAATCAGACAACAGTTTGTAATAATTGTTGATATTATCTTTAAACTGTGTATTTCAATAGCACAGATACATGTATGAAGTTATGAACACAAAAAAAAAGTTCAAACCACTGCTAGGCACTCGAATTTTTATTTTTATGTGCATGTAAGAATTCTGTGTACAGATATTATCTCCCTTTGTTTCCTATAGCCATATAAACAGTAGAACTTCAGTTCCACTTGACAAAAGGTTCAGCTCCACTTGATCTGGATGACATTGTAAAACAATTAATTTTTTAATGGTGATGTCAAACTTTTTTATTGTGATGTCAGAAATTACGGGAATTTGTATGAATTTTAGCAATGACGGACGCTCAGGTATTGATTCTTTAAATGATATACCTCACAGAGAAAATCTTTAAGAGCAGGGAAGGTTGGTCTGTCTGTTGGTTTGTATGACCAGCATTGTAACATTAACTGGTAAATATCATTAGGGCAGTATTCAGGCTTGGATAGTCTCTTCCCTTCCACGTCAATCATATGTAATATCTGAAACATAATTGATCCATAATTTATAATTTCTTAAGATCTTAAATTGTATCTGGATTTGCAGACTGGATAAAATATACAACGTACTGTCTGTAAAACTCTATCCATGGAACGGAATTATCAGAATTTGAGTACCTTAATCATTTTTTATTGTCTTATCGCATGACTGACAGATGCAATTAACTAAGTCATAACTAAAATAACTTAACTTACTGGACTTTGTTCAGTCATATCTTCTTGATAGATAAAGACATTTCACCTACTGAATTTTTAATGTAAAAACTTTAAATGTCTTTTAAAAAATCAGTCATATTTTCATGACAAAAGATATTGAAAAGACTGTAAATACTATAGAAATTTCTTGCTCAAACTCAAGTAACTTTAACATCATGGGTAACTCATACTAACGATCAATTCCCATCACTGAATTTCCTAATCATTTGAACTTCAATTATTTATTCTACCCAAAAGCTCAAATTTATTTTCTCATTATCACGTAGTTGTTTGAGACGGGAATTCTTTCACATTATATATCTTTCTATAAAATTCATGAAAATCATTATACCCTATACCTGAGAGCCATTATATCCCATCCATGGTTCTGCACCATAAGTAAACATTTCCCATAATGTCACGCTAAACATCCAAGTATCGCTGGCATGAGAAAATACCCGTATCTTCAAACTTTCTGGGGCGCACCTGTAATGAACAGAACCAGTTACAAATAACAAAATATTACAAACATTCATGTATTGCTACATTGAAAAATTACCCATTATGTAAATTTTCTGGTGCATCCCTTATATAAGTTTAACTAAAAAACAGTGGAATCGTGATTGTATGTTGTGATCAATAAACGTCTTATCAGAAAATCATTACTCTCCAGTTTTAAATGTCAGGAAAAGCTCACACGTCTTAAATATGTTACTAAAAAATAATGACTGGATTTAAAGAAGCTCTTTTTAGAAGGGTTTAAGTGGTCACTAGAAATGGCAGTTGTAGGACATACATGCATATCTTTATGTACAATCATTCGTTAAGATTTTATGGTAAGATTTATTCTTGCAATTATAGTTCTTTGTTCTTGTCATCTTGAACAAACTGAAATAACTCTAGTCAGCTTCAAAAAACATCTCAAGAATAAACGATTTAGCCATCTAAAAACAACCTGTGCTCAAATTTCCGCAAATGACTTAATAATTCACGGAGGCCTGTGGTTTGTTGGAGATTTTACCATAAGTGTGCCACATTTCTGTCGAAATTTTACAGAAATATGGTCATCCCATTGTAAAATCGACCACAAACCAAGTACATCCATGAATTATTTAGGTTCTAATATGAAAAATCCATTGAAAAACGTCCTCAAATGGCTGACGCTTTTTAACAACATATGATGTTTTTACGTCCAAACATATTGTGACATCTTTACTCCATATGAGTCGTGGTTTATTGGAAATTTTACCACAGGTTTGTTTGACTGACATTTTCACCAGCCCATATTTGAATTTGAGATTTTTTCTGTCTGAATTCATTTTACTTACCACAAGGGAGCCACAGTGGTTGGGTGGTCTGCGTAGTTCATCATAACTACTAATATTTATTAGTCTGTTAACACTCAGGACTTCAAACACAGCTCAAGACAAGGTGTGTTTGACTCCAATCTTAATTGACAAGGATCGTCAGTTTCCATGCTATACTTTGGGGGTACTTTCTGTAGTACTGATCGATATTTGGTGCTTTAAAATTATGACTGTATATATATATATATAGCTTTGATCAAGACAGATGAGATTTGTCTTTCTCCCTGTGTCCGTCTGAAATGGCTCTTAGTTGACATGCATGTATGATTAAAGTTTCAACGAAATCAGTCCTTCACATTTCTTTCAGAATTCTAATGGATTAATTCAAACAAAATTCCTGCCTTAATTTATTGTACAACACTGGAGATTCCATTGGAATTCCACTAGATTCAAGTGGATTTTCCCAAGAAATTCCGTTGGATATCCATTGTATTCCACTAGGCAATTCTGCCTGAATTTCATTAGAATTCCATTGGAAAACTATTGGATTCCAGTAGAAATTCCAACTGAATTCCAGTTGAATTCTAGTGGAATTCATGCAGAATTGACCAGTGAAATAGAATGGAATACCAATGAATTTTACTAGTGGAATTCCACTGGAATTCTAATGTAAATTTTCACTAGGATGGGCACTCTGCTTTCCTCCACCAAAAAAAAAACACTGGCTGCCACAATATAATCAATTGTTCTGAATGCGACATAAAATCCCAATTGACCACACTTACCATGCAAAGGGAACTTTCTTTTGTTCAGACATTACATAATGATCTTCTTGGTTAGGTAGAGCTCTCATTAAACCAAAGTCTCCTATTTTTACCTGAAAGGAAAAGAAATAATATCATTCTTTTCTTCTGAAATACCTATATTTCTTGATTGTTTTCAAAATTAAACTTCAAAATACTTTCATGGTAAGCACTTATGACTAACATTGGACAAAAATACCTGTGCTCATTAAATTTTAGTATTTATACGACAGTTAAAACATAAAGAGAACTTTGCAATAAGAAGATTGAACTGTATTTCCAAACAGGAAGAACGTTTTACAATTTAATGACATCAGAACACATCTTTCAAGAGAATTGTTCCTGAATTAAAGGACAATGAAATGTTCTTTTGACAGAATATCACATTTTATCAAAACTAGTTAGTTTTTCAAACTAATCAACAGCTTATTAAGAATCAAAGGAATTAAAAGTTTTGATTCTACCCCTAATAACATCTGAAAAAACTGGGTTCTCAGTTTTCACGAAGTTTCCAGGCATTTTGCTGGACATTTAATCTGGCAAGGATGTTAGATTTGCTGGACTGAAAAAAAAATAGCCGACATTTTTTATTGCGATTTTAATTGTCAAACTGATGTCAGACTTTTGGACGGGGATTGTTGAAAATTCTGGTGTACCGACAAACTAGAAGACTGGGTTCTTTATTGCCAATAATTGACGGACATCTTAAGGTTGTGTCTATTCTAGTATAATTGTTTTCACCAAAAGATACAGATACAGGAATGTATTTATTCTGCACTTCAATTATCAAATAACCATGAGATTTATATTAAACCTACTTTATCTGGAGGGGCAAGTAAAACATTTCTGCAGGCCAAATCTCTGTGAATAAACCGTTTCGATTCTAAATAACTCATTCCAGTGGCTATTTGAATTGCATAATCACACAGTGTGGCTATCAATAATTTCTCCTGTTCTTTGTGTAATTTGTCCAACATTGATCCAAGTGGAGCTAACTCTGTCACCTATGAATAAAACATTCAACATGTGTTCAAGGTTGACAAATTATTTTACAGCTTAATTTGTATAACAGACACTAACATTTAAACTCATTCATAAGCACAAATTTGTCTTTTTTTATAATAAAAATAATGGATTTATAATTTTAAAACATATTTCTTATTGTTTCCACAATTTTTTTACAGAAATAATGGTAAAACAAAGGAATTAATTATTGTTTTAATTCAAGGAATTTATCAAACTGCAAAAAAATTCTCTTATTAAAAATTTTTTAATCTAATGAAAACATTAACATAAAAATTAAACACTCTCAACAAAGGGAAAATTTCCTTTTATCAAAGAATGAGCAAGGGAGATAATCTTAAATGCCATTTTCACACCAGAGCCCAGTTGTTCAAAAGTTAACTTCAATTTTCAGTTTCAAATTTTCGCTTTTTTGATTATGTCGAAGGACTGAAAATTTTCTGATGGGTTAATCCAAGACTTTGTGTTGTCTATGCAAAATTCTGTACAGAAATATCACATAACAATCGAAAAAATGGAAAGTGAAAAAAGTGATTAACTTTTGAACAACTGGGCCCAGTACTTTGATAACTAGATGTACTGTGAGCAAAGCTCACAAAGGATACCCCCCTGCTTTGAAGTCCCATTATCTCCCTTGTGTGATATCGGAAAGCAAAGATTTTTCTTCATGCAAATCTTCGGATGATGTACTTCCTTTCTGTAAAGTTTCTTTGAAATCCATTGAGCGGTATAGGAGGAGTTGCGCTTACAAGATATATGGACAGACGGACGGACAAGGTGATTCCTATATACCCCCCCCCCCCCCAAAACTTTGTTTGTGGGGGGTATAAAAATAGGTTTATACATACCATCATAAGAGGGGAGGACAGCACAATACCATACAATCTGATCAAGTTGGGATGATCTAATGTATGCATAGCATTTACTTCTTTCACAAAATCTTCAAAGGCACCGGGTAAAGCCAACACATCTTTTCTTAAAACCTTTACTGCAACTGTCTAAAATGAAAAAATAAGCAATGTCTCTTTTCAGCTATGTCTTAATTAAATTTATACTGCAAGATTTAGTCCTTGAGCACTGTATAATATTGAAAATTTCAATACAGGAAAGTTACTGTGTAAACAAGACCAAAAGTCTGGACCTGCGTCTTAGCATTCAATTCAGATCCAAAAATTCCTTACAGGCTACAACTGAGCATTATCAAGCTGCAGACAAAATATAAAATCGAAAGTTTCCTATCCAAGGTCTTCTAGACGAACAGAGTCAAGCAGTTCCTAGACCTGCTTTCAGCATTGGCGACACAGGTAAAAATAATACAATCAAAGTTTTGGCAAATACAGGAATTTCAATGTAGAAATTTTTCCTCTGGCGATGGAACGATACTATCAACAGGGTTCCCAATCTTTTAGGAACAATAAATTCAGCTATCACAAAGTTAGATGTAACAGCAGTTTACCCTTTTCCAATAACCATAACACCTATTCAGACATTATACAAATGATTCACCCTAAATATCATCTTGATTTTTGCAATATTTTCAATTTTTATGGACATTGGATGGTTTCCAGAAAGGGAATGTGTATAATGAAATTCCTGGCTTTTTGCTCAATGCAGTGAGCCCTGTGTAAACTCAAAATATGCAAATTTATGTGTACAATAATTTTGTCCTGGCCTGTGTACACTGAAAATAATGTGTTGTTCAAATATATACAGAAAATAAATTTTTTGATAAACTATATATAAATGTAAACACTCTGTTGAAACCCACAGAACTGCATGTGGACATAGAAAGTTTGTGCAATTTTATAATCTACTAAAAAATTTTAAAAAAAAATTACATAAATCTAGATTGCAGTAATTCATCAATTATTTTAACAACTTAAGTTTTATTGGAAAACAATATTTATAAATACCTTTTTCCCAGTAAGTGTGGTCCATTCTGCCTTTCTGACGACACCAAATGATCCATTCCCAAGTTTCTCCTGAAGAAACAGTGATTTCTCATTGATGAGGCAGGTCAGCACCTGGTCATGGTTGCCCTTAGCAGCAGGGGAGACTACTTTCTTTCCATCTTGTTTTGCTGTTTCAGTTTTTCCACCAGGGAGAATCTAAAATTGGAATTCAAACAAATATCTTGGTTGATATACTAAAATAGGCGAATCCATCTACATATATATCTTTCTCAAATTCTGTGTCAATTTAACCCTTTCTGGACCTGTTGTTTATCAAAAATTAAATCAAACATGTGGTTGATGATGATCCCAGTCAATGATTGATTAAGACAAAAGGTAATAACCTGCCGAAATGGCTTTTAAATTCGGTTTTCTTGGATTCGATCAACAACACCATATAAACACGTTGTTCAAAATTATGACATAACAAAGAATACGGAGGCACTCCAAGGGGATTTTGGTTTACCAAAAATGAAAAATCTATTTAATAATAATTAGAGAAACAGATTCTTACATCATTACTTGACGATTATCAGATTTATCAAATCTTGATAGTTAAATTATAGAATTTCAAAGTCCTTGACAAGGCTCGGATTTCTTTAACTATCTCGATTATATATATATCTGATAATCTACTGTTAATGATTTAAGACACTATATTTGGATTAAAGATTAAGAAAATTCTATTTATATATGAGTTTCAAGTCAAGCTCATGATAAGGTGTGTTCGACTTTGATTTTGACAAGGATTGCCAGTTTTTCTGCCACAGACTGGTGGTTTTCTGACTTCGTCCACCAATAAATTTTTTAACTGGCCGCCAAGATAACGCCAAAAGCACTGAAAGTGGATTTTTAAAAATCCCAATAAATCAATCAAATCAAAAAAAATTTGCTGGAATAAAAATATTTGATCAAATAACTATTTTCTAGTACTGCAATCCATATCGATTTGTTTTCTTAATAAAGGGAAATGACCTCGGTAATTATCAGAAAACTAGAAAAGCAATATACCTGGTACCTTACTTATTTTCATAGAAGCAGAATACAAAAAATGAAAGTGTGTTTCAATTTGATAAAAAGATATCTATACAATCCCTACTTTAAACTTTTGGTTTAAGTTATTTTTGGTGATAAATTAGTATAATTTACAGTGATGATCTATTATTAAACCTCACTACACCTATGTAAAACAGTGTCTAATAATCGTAATAATTCATCACGTGACGTTTACAATTGGGATTTTTCCTCTGACAACACAGCAAAATCACCACACAGAGTGACAATATTTTTGTCTGCCCAACATCTCTATTTTCCCTCGGCATCCCCATTTCCTCTGGTCAGTGACAGAAAACACAAACAAGAAGTCGTCTGTTTGCTTGGTTTCATTTTCAACATGTCAGTGTCAGGAAATCGGTTCTTCAAAAAAGATTTTTTATTTAAATTTGTGTGTGACCAAGAAACTATGTGAATTGATTTTTTGTTTAAATTTGTGTGTCACCAAGAAGCTCGGTTTAATAAAACAATTACGGCCCTCTTAGTCGTACATCCAGAATTGTCAACTTGTGAAGGTTGTCCCTCCTTGTTCATTTTTCATTTTATGCATTTGATTTCTATAGAGTATTATCGCATACTATATGTAGATGTGCAATAAGGTTTTAGAATTTTGATTTTCAGAATTCGGGACCCACAGGTGTTGAATTTTGAAAATTGGGAATTTCAGCTTGTGACCTAAACTCCTCTTTCATTTTTCATTCTATGTATTTAATTTCTTAACGGTATAGTCACACATTGTATATAGATGTGCAATAAGGTTTTAGAATTGTGATTTTCAAAAACTGGCCCTTTGGGGGTCGAATTTAAAAAATTGGGAATTATAAGTGGGTGACTGAAAGTTTTCTTTCATTTTTCATTTCTATACAGTATTGTTATACACTGTATGCAGAGGTGCAAGAAGGTTTTAGAATTTTAATTTTCCAAAACTTGGGCCTATATTTAAAGGTATAATTGTGAAAAAGGTGCACAGGGATACAAATGTGGGAAGTGCGGGGATAGCTGTCGTTTCCGACTGCCTCAGTCTAGTTCCAATTGCATATTAATTTTATCCATTTAAGACCACTTTGATATAATCCTGTTGAACAAGGAAATAGAAAATTACTACAGAAACAGCTGTTTCCTAACAAAATCATTATATAATTACCATAGATTCATGAAATTTAAAATGAGTCAGTCCATTAGAAACACTTACCTTATCAAGAATACGAGACTTCCTAGAAGCCTTCCTTTTCTTCACAGCATCAATTAATCTCCTGATGGCAGGTTTCCCCATACCAATCTTTTCCAAGTCCTCAGGTTTGACATAGTCAAAATGGCCAATTCTGAAAATTAAGAAAAATTTGTTAGTTTCGCAATGGTTATCTTTCCCAAGTCTTAGGATTGACAGTCAAAATGGCTAAGTCTGAAAATTTTGAAAAATTTGTTAGTTTATCAACAGTGATTTCACAAACAAGCTCAAGTTTAAAATAGACAAACAGACCAGTGATAAATACAGAAAAACTTGTTAGTCCCCCAATGACCGCATTCCCATAAGAAAGCAGACGACATTGTAATGGCTTACCCATGCCACTTAAATTTTGTGATACATGTCTTCATATGTCTTCAAAAACTGGTTTATATATAAAATAACAATCCAAAGATACTAATGTTAGATATTAGTAAATTTATACTATGCTGTATACGACGCATTTCAAGGAGTTACCTCTCATCAGCAGCATTAAAACCAAAACATTTGGAAGACCAAAAAAACAAACTTATTTTAAAACAAGAAGCACTCATAACCAAAAATACCGAAATAGGAAGCAAAATTTCCGTTAAGGAGATCTACCATGTGCAATACAAAGAATGAACCCTTAGTATTTCTATTATTTTTGAATTTAGCTAAATACTGCTAATTTCTATAACAAATCAATGAATAATCATGTCAGACAAGCCTGACGACTGGGTTGGCGAATACACTCGGGGACCTAGGGTCCACCATTCAGAGACATCGTCCCAGGAGTTTCAAAATAACAATCCAAAGATACTAATATTAGATATAGTAAATTTATACTATGCTGTATACGACGCATTTCAAGGAAATATACTGTACATAGCATTTAAACGCACTTCTCACAAACAAGCTCAAATTATTGCAATTACACAGATTTCAATTGTATGAACAAATTTAATTTTCTTCTCTTCTTGTGATCTAATTTCTTTCATTAAACTGAAGCATTATAATATTGTTTTATCCATCGGATTAGGCCAATTAAAATTGAATGACCAATTTTCATCCCTTAATTATTATTTTTTTTATTCTCAGCAAATTTACAATTTTGTTAACTTCCTGTGTTAATTTCTTCAGACCCTTTTCTGGCATAAGATTAAAAAATATAAATTCTCCCTTCGTCAAGGTCAATGAAAATCTACTTATACTTCACCATATAAGGTTTAATTTGTCTAAGCTAATCTCTAAGTCTTAAAAA
This sequence comes from Mytilisepta virgata, assembly GCA_028015205.1. Taxonomy (NCBI): domain Eukaryota; kingdom Metazoa; phylum Mollusca; class Bivalvia; order Mytilida; family Mytilidae; genus Mytilisepta; species Mytilisepta virgata. The sequence goes on along the minus strand of CM051511.1, from coordinate 35,646,268 downwards.
ACACCCACCTTGTATTAATACATGTACATGTACCTAGCTAGTTCATAAGTGTTTTTTCTGCATATAATCTTTTGTTCAGTAAATATGTACATTGTACAAATATATGACAAATGAATGCACAGTCTGTAATCTTTTTTCTTTATCAAATGTGTAATGCCAATTTTTTGTTCAGAAGATACATACCGTGCAAACAAAAATGTACTTGTGCATGCACAATTACAGGTAAAAAAATGTACCTTTTCTTTCTTATGAGTTAATCTTTTGTCCAGAAAACATATACCTTGTATAAATATAGATAAAACCATTTTTTCTTCATTTTACAATTTAATCTCTTGCTAATAATCATAACTTTATAATGAAAACACGATTATAAATATACATTACTTTGCATAATGCATGCCACAATTTAAATGAAAAATACAAATATTTCATACCTTGTGCAAATACAGGTTACCTGAGCACTTGTATGCATCTACAATTCCCTATCTATTCACTTGCACATGTATGCCTGTACAACTCCTTGCCTTGCCCGCTCCATGTCACCCTCGGAATTACAATGTACATATATAATTCACTTGCACATGTATGCCTGTACATGTACTACTCCCTGCCATGCCCTGCCCTGCCCTGCCCTGCCCGCTCAATGTCTCCCTCTCCCCCCTCCCATCTTATAATTTCTTATATGTAAGACTCCTACCTTGTGAAAATACATGTTTCTAATGCATGTGCCAGACATTTCCTCTGTATTTATGAGTTAAAATCTTACAACTTATTATAATACATGACTTAAAATGCATTTATCATTTAATATAAACAAGTTTATCATATTCTCTATTGACATTTTTGTGAATGATATCTAAAAGCTTGGGATGTTTGATAAAATCTATACACTTGAGACTGTAACGTATTAAATGCATGTTAATGACACGATTCCTGTCAAAATATGCCTAATTAAAAACAATTCCATCATGTTTAACAAGGATTGAATGGAAACTGGTTGCATATTAATACATTGTACATATAGATGGTATTACAGAGTCCCGTTCCCTCTTACAAATGTTGGGGAACAACTATTCGATCTTTTTTAATCTAAGGGGAGGGGTTTTAGATGGAGATGGGGGCTACTGAGGCAGGATTCATTTGATCCATAAATAAAGGCTCACAAATGTGGCTAAAAAGGCTGAATTAAATATCAAATATCAAAATATTAAAAATTATCAAAAGTTGGATGTGCTTAATTACATACCAAAGAAAAGAAAAAACCCAGGCTCATGCATGACACAAACAATTTTTTGTGGATCCAAGATCTCTTCTTCACCATAAAAGTCAAATCATTGTTCCCTTGTCTGAACATATTTGAATGCATAGAAAAATGTTTTAAAAAAAGAGGAATGAAAGTCATGACAATTTCATAAAAGAGACGTAAGTTGTCTTCTGAAAATAAGTTCCACATCAGACCTGGTAAATATTGTCCCTTGCAAAATATTAATATACTGCACTTTCAAGCCACTATTCATCAATATTAATATAATGTCCTGTCTCACCCCTATTTGAATTGTCTGATATATACTGAAGCATGAAATATTTGCCACTGGACGTTAAACAACAATCAATCAATAATAATAATATAACCCTATAATGTATATGAAAAAAATAATAAACAAAAATTCCTTCACTAACTGATATTTCTCTAGCATAAACTAAATCATGTAAAAGATTATATTCCTTCCACTAAGTAAACAATCTAGCTGTTACATAAAAAAATTCGAACTTACCTTAAAATATTAAATGTTATCCTTTGACATATTTACATAATCATTAAAATGTATGCAAAATTACAAGTACTACACTTAACTCCAAAAAGTTTTCGTAACATTTTAATCATTTTCAAATTAACAAGAATTTGACTCACTGTGGTTTTTCGGCAGTAATCATTTCCCTGTGTAATTGATTGTAATATATTTCATTCAATACATAAATTCAATATGGATTTGAAGAAAATATATCTTTTAAGATCTACATAAATTAATCCGATTTTAAATCCACTGATTTTATCTCGGGCAACAATACTATAAACACCCACCTTACACAGACCAGATGTACGAAACCTATCCTTAACCGATTAACAAAGTCCCCTTGTTAATAGTAATTTGAGCAGGTAATATATATATAAAGAGGTCGGCATAATCTAATAATTAAAAATCTAATTTCTCAAAAAAGTGATTGCTTTTAGAAAAAATTCTGAAGTTAACAAAAGTAAAAAATAAAATGTACCATCTCAAATTGTGGTAAAATTTCCATTTTTTTCTTTAAAAATATTTTTCAATAAATTCGAATTTCGTTGCAATTACACAAATTCACCCGTCACTCATCACAATTATGACCACCATTTACAAAAACCCATTAATGTCACTGTATAAATTTTTTTATAAAAAGCATTTAAGATTTTACAAATTTAATTATAAAACCATTTAAAGATCAATGATATATTTTTGTGATTACAGAGTAATTAGAGTAATTTTAAGAAAAGATGTCTCAGCGGGGTTTTCTAAAAGGCCCATACTATGAAAATCTGTTTTTCACATTACATGTACCATTTAAAATTCAGTTTAACAGTTACGCTTGTATTTTAAGACACACAGAAATTTTCATGGACTGAAAAAAAAACAACATATATCTTTGAGGGGTCTTAAACTGAAGGAATACAGACATTAGGACATTGCAAGATTTTAGCTTAAAGGATCTAAGTATAGCCTATTTAAAAAAAAAAAAAAAAAAAAATTATGCAATGATTAGATTTGAGTGTGCTAGCCAAAAATATTATTATCTGAAGGTCCTGAAGATTTTGATAGTTTTAAGTCAATGGGTTCTTAAAATTGTAGATTAATAATCTCACAAATTCTATATGATAATTAAAGCACCACAAACACCACAAGAATTAAATTTTTCACAGTATCTTGTTAAAAGGATTTCCTGGAAGTTCTTAGTAATGTCTGATACAATTTTTCTCTGAAGAATTACAAGCAGATGAACTTGGTTGTCCAAACAAACATGGGATTGACAAAATTCTTAGATTATACACACTTTTGAATAACTAAGTTCAATTCATGACAGCTTTGAGGGATTTTAAAAAGTTAGATGAAGATAGTTTAGTTTAAACTTATTTATAAGGCATTGGGATGGATGGATGAATTATTGTTTAACGTCCAGTGGCAGCCAGGTGCATATCAGGATGAGAATATGTTGATATGATAATGAATATGATCCCTGCTTTGTACTAGACTGACACACTAAGTCGGATTTTTAATGTGCTAGCTCACGAGGTAACTGTCCGCAGGAAAACATATCACCTCATACGGACACATTATATTGACTCGGAGGCGACCAAGTCTTTGCTCTTACTCCTAGAATCCGCGTGCTTGGCTGAGAAGCAGCAAATACCAATTTTAATGTCTTTGGTTTGACCCGGCCGGGGATCGAACCCGCAACCTTCCGCACTCGGGGTGAGCACGCTTCCACGAGACCACCAAGGCAGTTAGGGCATTGGGAACCAAGTTATAAAATTTTATACTAATCCCTTTCTGGTGTGAAAGTGGCCCATGTAGTGGCATTTTTGCCAACTCTTACTTAACATCTACAATGTATAAGGGAGTCTTGTGTTTCTCTCTCTTAATATGGGATAGCCATTTTTCATCCCAATCCTACAGACTTGCATCGTTTATTGAGACCATCCTTGCAAATTGCTCCGATAGGACATTGCAAATTTGATCACTGAAATTTTCATCCAGAAACGAAATCATACCAGGGACCGATGGCTTCACAGAACGAACTTTGGCTTCATAGTCTGATTCACACCTTTGAGAAATTTGAGCTACTGAGAAACCAAATCTCACTATATTAAATAATACAGTATGCAATAGTTAATTCAATTTCAATTTTCAATTTTATTAAGCACAATTTCTGTCCAATAAAGGGCCAATGGCATACAACACAGTCAAAACATTCATAAAATATAGTTAATGTTGAATTCTTTTTTGTATTTAAAATGCAACGTATCTATCTCGAAACTTCGAAAATCTCGAATTTGTTGTCCACAAGATTGTTAGAGCTGCACTATGTGTACCCCTAATTTCTCAACAAACAAATAGTAATCCTTAATGGGTTAAAAAAAACAGTATATTGTATCTTAATATATGTGCATAAATTGTCATAGTCAAGTACATTTAGATATTTCACATTCACACAGCAGATCAGAAGTTTACAAACTAAATTCCACTTGACAGTTTGATAAATTTTGAATAAATATTATCAGAAATTTTCACAAATACATTTATCCACTAAGAATGCATTGAAAGTTGCTCCCTGGATTTACACCCTATGACTTTTCAATTCTACATACACATATTTTAACCTTTGTTTAAACATAAACATAAGCCTGATAAAAATGCCATATATTACACTAGAATATATTTAATTTATTTCTATGGCAATTCACACCCTAGTTTTACAAATCTGAATAGTAACAAAAATTCCATAAATACATTGTTTAAGTACACTATGTTATCATTTAAATAACCACAAAATTTGCGATTAAAAATAGGCTGGTATCTTCCGTAATCTTTCGTTGGTCAGTATCAGGTGCAAAATCGTAAAATGGGAGTGAGTACAAAACCAACATTTCATAATCATAGCCTAATTTTGATTGAATTTAATTAACTGTGGTAAATTTGATAAACTGTTATTATAGATTTTCAATGGAAATTTAAACGACACTGAATTACAGATACATCTGATAACCACAAATGCAGGGGGCACAAAACAACACAAAGGACCTGTATAATGAAGTATAAAATATCATTGGTCTCAATTTCTTCAAAAACATAATTAGTATATCTGACTGCAAATGTGATTTAAATAAGAAATGTAATAATAGTGTATTTTATACATATGGCCGTTAAATGATACTATCTTGTTACATAAACTATCTATTTAAATTTTTTTGTGATATAAAATTTTAATCGATGTCAAACATTTAGAACTGTAAACATCAATTACTTTCACTGACCTCGGCTAAACTGTACCCTACATAATTTGTTTACATTTTTCAAAATATAACAGAGCAACTTTTTACATCCATAATCTAATCCTCATTTTCAACCTTATTCCATGGTCAGTTACGCCAGAGATTGAGAGAAATCTTCATTTTTTCACTTAGTGACATACATGCGGTGATACTGTATTCATTTTTATAGGTGTTTTATACACCAGAGTGTCAGGATAGATAAGGGAAAGGCTTGGGTACCCATAAACGATAAAACCAATTTAACCCCAACACTGTTCAGTATGTTATGATGAACACAATTTGAAAATTTTGTAAATGAAAAAATTTTAGATTTTATAATTGTAGTTCATTTGTCCATAAATTTCAAAAAGTGATGAAAAATCTGAGATACCTGTATTGCAGTACCTTCAAAACTGATTGACCTTGACCTCAGTCAGGAGTTTATAGAAACTTAACTATTGAACTTAAGGTCAGCTTAAGATTAACTAATTGAGTTGGATTTCTGTAAGGTATTGATACATGTAGCTACTGACCTCGTGATCTGAAGATCATCTCTAAGCTTGGTATAGAACTGATTGAGTTGGACTTCTGTCAGGAGTTCATAGATACTGACCTTGTGACCTGAAGATCATCTCTTAGCTTGGTATAGAACTGAGTTGGACTTCTGTCAGGAGTTCATAGATACTGACCTCGTGATCTGAAGATCATCTCTAAGCTTGGTATAGAACTGAGTTGGACTTCTGTCAGGAGTTCATAGATACTGACTTTGTGATCTCAAGATCATCTCTAAGCTTGGTATAGAACTGAGTTGGACTTCTGTCAGGAGTTCATAGATACTGACCTTGTGACCTGAAGATCATCTCTAAGCTTGGTATAGAACTGAGTTGGACTTCTGTCAGGAGTTCATAGATACTGACCTTGTGACCTGAAGATCATCTCTAAGCTTGGTATAGAACTGAGTTGGACTTCTGTCAGGAGTTCATAGATACTGACCTTGTGACCTGAAGATCATCTCTTAGCTTGGTATAGAACTGAGTTGGACTTCTGTCAGGAGTTCATAGATACTGACTTTGTGATCTCAAGATCATCTCTTAGCTTGATATAGAACTGACTGAGTTGGACTTCTGTCAGGAGTTCATAGATACTGACCTTGTGATCTCAAGATCATCTCTAAGCTTGGTATAGAACTGAGTTGAACTTCTGTCAGGAGTTCATAGATACTGACCTTGTGATCTCAAGATCATCTCTAAGCTTGGTATAGAACTGAGTTGGACTTCTGTCAGGAGTTCATAGATACTGACCTTGTGATTTGAAGATAATCTCTAAGCTTGGTATAGTTGGACTTTAGTCAGGAGTTCATAGATAACAACCTTGTGATCTGAAGATCATCTCTAAGCTTGGTATAGTTGGACTTTAGTCACGAGTTCATAGATACTGACCTTGTGATCTGAAGATCATCTCTAAGCTTGGTATAATTGGACTTTAGTCAGGAGTTCATATATACCGACCTTGTGATCTGAAGATCATCTCTAAGCTTGGTATAATTGGACTTTAGTCAGGAGTTCATAGATACTGACCTTGTGACCTGAAGATCATCCCTTAGCTTGGTATAGAACTGATTGAGTTGGACTTCTGTCAGGAGTTCATACAGCCATTCTTGACCTTCATCTTCATTCATGGTGTCATCTTCAGAAGACTTCACACTGGAAAATATAAATGTCCTCGTACAGATTTTCAGTACACAAAATTGGTTTTTCATTTAAGATGCACGATGACTAAAAATTATCCCATGTTCAACAATATACTTGTATCTGTGTATTGTTCAAGTTTGGAAAGCCCAGCTGTTGATATGCAAGGGAAAGATAGTAAAAAAGATAGCAATGTTAAGTAAGATGATTTATCATATAAATAGGTCACTTTAATGATCAATAAAGGGAGATAACTGCATAATTTTTCCCTAAATTGTACTACAATGTAGATACATTAAAGCTAGATATGAACTTATAGAAAATACTTGTACAGGTATATTTATAGATTAATACATTGCCTTTTTCATATTACCCAAGGGATTTAGCAGGAAGGACGATTTCAGTCAAGGGCTGATAACAAGGGCAATACCAAAAACGTCCACTGTATTTTCCTGTCATTAGACCAGTGTCCTACTGTATCTCCATGATCAGAAGATTAGTTACAGTTGGGCAGAAGTTAGTTTGGTGAGGCTCACGAGAGGGCAGATAACATATTTTGCCCCCCCCCCCCCCCCCCCCCAGTCAAATAACATGCTGCAAATAACGCTTTTATGACACATGCAAAATTGGCGTTATTTCAATAAAATATGTGATATGAGGAAGAAAACAATGATCAGGAGATGGGAAGTACACTATATATATTTGTATATGATTGTTAGATAAATGATACCGGTGAACTCCTATGGAAATTGTTGTTAGGCCAAATAATTTTTTTTTTGCATTTCAAGTAACCTGACTGTCAATAATTTTCAGAAAGTTACTCAAAACTAAGAATCAATATTTTTTTAATTTTTGTTTTAGGAGAAAAAAAAATCCATTATTGACCATTTAATCATTAGCAATTGTCATTCATTCTGATCCTTTAGTTTCTTAGTGTTTTTGTAATGCAAATATTTGAAATTACACTATATCATTAGGCTTTAGACAAAGCAAATCAAAAATAAAGTTTTAACCTATAATTTTCATTTTGTACAAACTGATAAAAATCTTAAAAACAATTGCATTTATCTTCTCTTATACTTCATATTCAAGTCAAAATTGTCCAATTTCTATATTAAATGTTTTCCAATATGTTTTAACAAAATAAATTAGTTGCAAAAATCAAGGGTTCAAAGGGGATGGGAATATAGAGGTGGTGATCACCTACAAACAATTTGCAAAATGAATAAATTTCAATAAAAAATGTCCAAAATATTACACGTTTTAGCCTCTTGTAAAATCTACAAATGTATATATTCCATTAATTGGAAAAACATGTGTGTTAAACACTTGATCTGAAAGTCTGTTTATATAAACAGAATCTTCTCTAAATACTGTCCTTAAAACATATGGCAGTGATGTTTAATTTACACAATGGGTTTATTTTTTTAATCAAATTGATTTTATAACATATACAAAATGTACAACTTATAAACAGTGCCAGAAAAAGTCATTAATACTTTTGGCAAACATGCACTGGCTCATGGACTCCAAGAACCTTTTTATACATATATATTAAACCACATGACCTTGACCCAAAACTTGGAAATTACATAATATTAATATAAAATGGATCCTATAGTAGGCGTAAGATTGAAAGAAAAACCTGTTAATTACTTGTTTTACCTGAAATCTGATTAACACCTGGTTATTAAAATAAATAAGTAATGCATTTTTAACTTTTTGCCAATTATAAACAATGGAAAGTTGGCACAGAACATGCCTTTTAATTCTAACCTGTATGGTATCTTACATGTATATCTAAATCTACCATGATAAAAAAAATACAACCAAAGCAATTTAGTTTAAAAAAATAAAAACCTAACTCTGCTCTCATTTTAAACAGACAGTTTAACACAATAGATTTAAAATTTGCCCCCAAACAGAATATTCAATTGTAATCGTGAAATTTTTTAAGAGTCCCAAGCAAACCAGGGTAATTCACTTCTTTGTACAGTTTTGATTACAAATTGTGGCAAAAATGCCCCCCTCCCTCCACCACTACACTACAATGTATATGTATGGTAATTAAAAAGAACATGTGTAGGGTAATGTCTTAGAGACATCATGTGTACATTGTTGGAAAATATACATTTTACTTGTATGGGCCTTAGAAACAGGTAAAAATGCTAGGTAAATTATAATACAATAGGTAAATTATAATACAATATATGTACATTTTCAGAAATATACATTTTATTTTACCGAACTTTTCTCACCTATTTCACAGCGAAGACAAATAAAAAGTATATTTTCCAACAATGTACATTTTTTGTTTTTATCCAGCAACGGTAAATTTTCATCTTTTATCGGGAAAAATTAGGAATTAGGAATAACATGATGTTTTAAACACTGTGAACCAGAAAACAATACATTTTAACAAGGATACCAGATGATATTGCATGTATGCCACTAAATGAGTGTCAATAAAAATATTCGGCACCTTTTACAAGCCAGCAGATAGGCCAGTTGCAGAATAAAACCATCTAGATGTTACAATGCCACTGTGGGTTTTTCATCTTTTATTGGGAAAAATTAGGAATTAGGAAAAACATGACATTATAAACACTGTAAACCAGAAAACAATACAATTTTAACAAGGATACCAGGAGATGATATTATGCCACTAAAGGAGTGTCAAAAAAAAATATTTGGCACCTTTTATAAGCCAGCAAATAGGCAAGTTGCAGAATAAAACCATCTAGATGTTACAATGCCACTGTGGTTTGGATGGATAGATGTACATTGTATTACTGTTAATTGTCCTGTGGTAATTATTAGATGAATATCAGGAGAACATCATGATCTTTTTTGTGATATGAATACGAATCCTGCTTAGTACTAGACTAACATGCCAAGTACATGAAGTAGCTCACTAGGTAACAGTCTGCAGGAAACATATCACCAAACTGAACACATTATACTGAGTCTTTGCTCTTAAACCCAGATGCCGAGTGTTTGGCATAGGAGGAGCAAAAACCAATTTTAATAGCTTTTTTTTCACCTGGACGAAGATCAAATCCACGACCTTCCCCACTAGAGGCAAGCATGCCACCATGAGACCAGACCAAGGCCATTTGCCACTGTCTTCAGAAAACCCTACTCCATTTTGAGGGATCCATTCATGGCCCCAACAAATTAATCAGATACATCAGTTGACAAAACACTAAATATATATGTAATTATGAAACTAATACATGAGAAATCCCCTTCCCTGTATGGCTTAGAAACTAATGAACATTTGAACACACACCCCTCCCCACACACACACAATTAATAAATATGGCTGAGAAAATAATATACATCAATGCTCGTATAGACTTACCTTTCTTTCACCTTTTTCTTTGTTTTTGATTTTTCCATTATCAATATTCAATATCAAAGCACATTGACCTTAAAAACCTCATGTAAAAGTCATTGAAACATGTATATTTTTTATGTCAAAACTAAATGTCAATCCTGTCCAATACACATTGAAAATTTATATTCTTTCACCCAATAGCCATATACATAATACAATTTTCGTGAAGGAAACTATCAAACATTTCTTGCAAATCTTAAGAATTTAATTCTGAACATCGAAACAATGACAATTATGGTGTTACATGAGCAGGAAACAACAATTAATATGGTCACTTCCTGAGTAAAGCACATGTTCAGAAATAACATTGTCAGGAAGGAAGTCATACGTACAAAATGTAACAAAGTCACATCTTGACAACTGTCATGATCTAACATTCTATTATAGTATTACGTTCAAAGTACGACATTTTATACTTCTTCACATAAAGGCGCTAATGTGGAGTACAGGAAAAAAGGAGAAGATAAAAAATATGAGACAAATACATGTAACTGACGTTAAAAAAAGTAACAGTACAAATGTAAGAAAAATGTAATCACATTATTCTCTACATACATGTACACAAGATGTACATATGAATAAAAGCCATAATCTTCTGTTCCTAACAAATTTGAGAACAATATTTTATGCCGCTTCACCGTGAGGGCATCACACACACCCTAGGGTAACATTTCACATGTTCCCCGATGAGGTTCGCCTAAGATTTGATTTCTCTTATCTTGACCGACACTTCATGGTGTTCAATTCTTTTTCTTAACCCTGCATTTGGCTTTCAAATAGACGCAGGCAAGCAGCTATTAAGTTACCAAGCAATAATAAATATACATTGTTGTATTTTTATTTACCTAACGTCATCGTAAATGGAACAGGTTTCTGTTAATTTTCCGAGATGTTTTTTTTACATATTTTCTTGCAATTTGGGTTTTTGATCATTCAGAACAATTTTAGCTTTCAACTGTTTTTAGTCACTATCATAACAATTAAGTAAGGGGGAATCCACTTGAAAAAGCTATATAACTCTCTGAAAATGGAGAATTGTACTCCTCCATCCAACAGGTAAATAAGAGAGCTGTCTGAGTGACAGCAAACCAGATTTTCCTTCTACTTCATTTTTACTGATTAACTTTTCTCCAACAAAGAAGTCAAGGGTCAAGGTCAGGTGTCAACATCTTTAGTACACGAAACATCATCTTGAGGTACACTGCCCATACATCAAAGATCTAAGATCTAGGTTTTAAGACAAAAAAGTTACAGGCTGGACATGATTAGCAATTTATTGACCTTGAGGTCAATGTTCAAGGTCAACATCCTTAATATGCGACACATCATCTTGAGGAAACCTACGTACACAACAAATATCCAAGGCCTAGGTCTTAAGGCATAAAATGACCAATTTATTGACCTGGAGGTCAAGGGTCAAGGTCAATATCCTTAGAATGTGAAACATCGTCTCAAGGTAACCTACCTACACACCAAAGATCCAAGGCCTAGGTCTTTTGACAAAAAAGTTACAAAAATGACCTATTTATTGACCTTGAGGTCAATTTTGAAACATGACACATCGTCTTGAGGTGACCTATCCACATACCATAGATCTACGGTCTAGGTCTTAAGACAAGAAAGTTTTAGGCCGGACACACTTCGCAGAAGCACGCCCGCCTGACCTCACCAATTCAATAACTAGATTTTTTCGGTGAAAACCGGGTTAAAAAGAATTTACATATTCTTTCCATACTTATTGCATTGGCACATATTTTACTATCAAAAAGCATGCATAGATGCATATTGATAGTGCATCATTCTAATGGACAATTTCAAAAGGTTTAAAAATAACAAGTGTACATAGAAATATTTGTGGCAAGATAAATGTGTGTCGCACACACCATAATGCAACTGATTCCTTGATGGAAAGCTTGGCTACAATTCTGTACAGTTCAAATGATAATTAAGTCAACATTGTTCAAGGTTTTGATTTTTGTTTGTTTATTTGTTTTTTTTTTTAGCTATTTCGCAGCAGTCAGTTTTTTATATTGGTGGAGGAAGCTGGAGTACCCAAAGAGAACCACTGACCTTAGGTAGGAAAATTGGCAATCCATGTCAATTAAGATCGGAGTCGAACACGCCTCACCACAGGTGAAGTTCGAACTCAGAGCAGCGTTGACAGGCTAGTGATCATTAGTAGTCATGACAAACTACCTAGACCACTCAGCCACCGATGCCCCTGAAAAAAAAATTGCCCATGTTCTGCAACAAAAAATTTTTTTATGGTGACCTCATGGTTTGCACAAAAATAAACAAATTGTACACAACATTATGAAAAATCAGCTCTCATAAAATATAAGAAGTATTTCAGCAGTGTAACAGACAATAACTGATAACAACAATTTTAAACAAAATGTAGTGTAATATATATTTTGCTTTAATTTTAAAGAAAAATTTGAGATTTTCTCAAAAAACCAATTGCACTGAAAAAAAGACACACTGTAAGTTCAACTGTTTGTTTATTTACAATGTTGTTTACACAGTGACCGAGATATCAGCTTTGGTTTTTTTTATGCAGTAGCACTTTACTGAACATATTTATTGAAATATAACACAGCAACATGTCAAATTCACTTAACATTTGAATTGAAATATTTATATAAAAAACATTGAAAAATTACATATAATCTGCTTATCATATTCAGAAAATGAGAGCTTCATTGATTGGAATTTTCAATGATAAATTTCTCACTTGTAAGTCTTTGGGTATCGCTTAGATCTAAATGTTTACTTTTCAATCACAAAAATCGGTTTCTTGATCTTGTACTTACTTGTAAACTATGCACTGATTAATGGAGTGATAGCCGTGTTGTACGATATACAATTAGTCAAAATTCTGCACTTTATGTCAAGGGCACTAGCACAAAAGCTATGAGTTTTGGAATTCTGATTCTATCTTTAACAGATTTAAGAGCTTTAGTAAATTTGAGAAATATTTTTGATGATTTTCTGTATGATGGTTAATGATCTGTCTGACTGAAATAATAAATGGACAAACTCCAACGACGATATCTCTGAACCAACCCCAGCCCTCTGCCTCCCCCACCCCTTCTCCCCATTTAACACATATAATCAACCCCACAGTTAATGATCTGTCTGACTGGAATAATAAATGGACAAACTCCAACGACGATATCCTCTGCCTCCCTGACCCCTTCTCCCCATTTAACACAAATAATCAAACTCATTATTTCAGAAAAGTACTTTTTTTTCAATACATATGTACAATGTAACGTTATATTCAAATATTTAGTAAGCTAACTTAATTGCCGTTCTTGTTTCCCACCAGAACTATTGTACGGAAAGTGATGTACCGGTATATATACATGCGATATGTAACTACATGTACTATTAAATGTGGTAAAAATGGTAAATTAAAAACATGCAACGACATTCTCCCAGAGCTATTTCTCCATGAGGGTGATCCTTTTTTTTTTAACCAAAGGAGATTTTCCCTTACAGCAAAATGCATAGGTCGGCTAACTGGTCATGATAAACAACAAAATGGATAACATGAATGGTCAACCATAACATACCAATCAATCAAAGCAACCCAACTGACAGATCACCAGACAAAAAAAATAACATAAATGAGTATAAAACACAAACATGAACACAACAGAGTTTTCAATTAACTACTAACTACCTATATATAGCTATCAGTTAGCTTAAGAGGCTGAGGGGTATATGTAAAAATGCCATGCAAATGAGGTAGTCCTCAATGGCAGAACTGCTAAACTTTATGCAAATTAGTTGAAGAAAATTTTATACTGGAAGGGAAGTACTGTAAATTCAGAAATTATTGGTTGCATTTGTTATTGCGGTTTTGTCATTTTAGACCAAAATGCGATTTTAATTTTTACGATATTGAGAAAAATAGCGCTTCATACATAGTAAAAATTCCAAAATGCGAGTTTAAATTATTGCGATTACAACCCTGTCACATTTTTCACAATAATAAAAACATTGCAATAATTTCTGAATTTACAGTAGTCCTCAACTTCAACTCAAATAATCCTTATTTGATGTACATAATGTACATGTATCTTCTACACCTATAATATAAGTCATTTAGCCCTCAACTCGTAATGAGTGCCAGGAGTATCCATAAGTTGAGAGCTACAAACAACCTACAAATAAAGAGTTGAGAATAATTTGAGATGCAGTTGATGGCTAGGTGTCCAATCACAGTTACATTTAAGCTAGGCTAATTCTTAGTGAAAATATGCCCCCTGAATCACATCTTTTTCCATAAAAAATGTGCAAATGATAGTATTTTCAGGTCAATTTTCAAAAAAATTACATTCCAAAGGGCAATAACTACAATAAAACTTTGGTGCCACTAATTTTCAAACTTGTTACAGACCTTCGTAACAAAAATTTTGCAAAACAAATTATATTTAATAACAAGTGTGGACCCTAAAAGATGTCTCGCCTGTCCGCGCTTGACCCAGAATAACATGCACTATCAAAGACCATGCTATCATTTGCCTACCATTATGGTACATTTGAAACAGACATGCGAAAGCTGTTATGTGATTACTTGAGCAATTAATTAATTGAGGTCAAGGACAAAAGCCATATGTCAGAAACTGACCTCATCAAAAAATTTAATAAACAAGATCTTTGGTTTTATGATCAACAAAATACTTTTTCTCAAATAGATTATATACATAATCATGTAAGTTTTGTATCAATTATCTTAGGTATGCCATTCGAAGAGAAAAAACTAGATGGAACTTTATACACAAAGTTATACTTCTCCCCCCCCCCTTCCTGTTTGTCTATCCCCTAATTAAAACATTAGTGATCAATCTGAAAATATGAGGTGGGCAAGTTCTTATATATATGGCGAGTCTAGATATTGCAGTTGCTGAAAAATGGACTGTAAAAGAAAAAAATTGACAAAGTCACTGAACCATGAAATTGAGGTCAAGGGCACATGAAAGGTGTCAGACTGGCATGTACCCATACAGATCTTGCTATAAGCCATGTATGATGAGTCTATTCATTGTAGTTGCTGTAAAATAGACTTTAAAGAAAAAAATTGACAAAGTCACTGAACCATGAAATTGAGGTCAAGGACACATGACAGGTGTCAGACTGGCATGTACCCATATAGATCTAGCTATAGACCATATCTGATGAATCTAGTCATTGCACTTGCTGAAATATAAACTTTTGAGGAAAAAATTGACAAAGTCACTGAACCATGAAATTGAGGTCAAGGGCACATGAAAGGTGTCAGACTGGCATGTACCCATACAGATCTTGCTATAAGCCATGTATGATGAGTCTATTCATTGTAGTTGCAGAAAAATGGACTTTAGAAGAAAAAATTGACAAAGTCACTGAGCTGTGAAATTGAGGTCAAGGACACATGACAGGTGTCAGACTCCCATGTACCCATATAGATCTTACTATATACCAAATATGATGACTCTAAACATTACAGTTACTAAGAAAGGGACTTGAATGTAAAACTATGTCGCAGATTTTCGAAGTTCACTGAACCGTGCAATTGAGGTCAAGGACAAATGACAGGTGTCAGACTGGCATGTACCCATATAGATCTCACTGTAGACCAAATATAATAACTCTAGGTATTATAGTTTCTGAGAAAAGGATTTGAATGTAAAACTATGTCGCAATGTTTATGTGGGTATTGAACCATGAAAAAAAGGTCAAGGTCATCTAAAAATGTGCTGCTGAAAAGGTCATCACTTCATGCACCTGTGGACCAAAGATGAACATTGTAAGTATTATACTTTAAAAGTTATTAAGGTTTTACAAAAAGTTAACGCCGTCGCCGTCGCCGTCGCCTTCGCCGTCGCCGCCGGATTGCTATACCTATGTCTCGCTTCCAGCGACTTTCGTCGCAGGCGAGACAAAAATCAGTAAACAAATATACTTGTATTATGAGAGTGAAAATTTCTAAGGGAAATATTTGCTAACTCGCATAAAATTTGCACTCATTTTGCAAACAAACCGAGAAAAATCATACAAAATCCATACAAAAATAAAAGTGAGAACCTTAAAATAAAGGAGGAGTTACATGTTCATGATGTCACATGCAGCAACACATATAGATGTATCACAGGCGCTTGTCTCAGAAAAAATTTTTTCACTTGGCATATATAGTAATTTTTTTTTCTGAGACAAGCGCCTGTGAGATGTATGAATAAAAAAAATAATGTGTGAGTCTTCCAAGGAAGACATGTGTCGCCTGCATACATAAATTTTTACAAAAGATATTAAAATTTTCTAAAAATGAAATATATATATTTTCCCCTGTACACAGTAAGCATTGTAAATTCCAAATTCACCTCATGTTAGAACTGGATTTACACATGTAGTGTATTTTTATTACCTGTTTGGTACCTATTAGGGTACATGTATATGTGGTGATACATCGTGAAAGCCACTAGAAGACCTAAGACGTGAATAAGAAAATTGTTTTTAAATGTAACTGTATGTAAGATTTGGAATTTCTTCCTCAGTTGTGAAAAATTCCGCCCTTCCTCCTCAAATTACAATTTAAATTCAGATTTATCTTATAGTTAATAACAGGTTCTGACAGAATATTTCATCAACACATAAAACTGCAGAAAAAAAAAATCAGAAGCTTTAATGACAAAAGTTTTTTTTCTCCAAAATTATCAGTGTCAAATGTTAACTACAAGAGTCAACTGATTTTTTTGTCATAATATTATTTAAATGAACACAAAAAAGAAATTATGACACTCTCCCCTCAGGAATATATTAATGATTACCTAGTTGAACAAATGGGAAAAATCCTCATATGATATATGGTGTATGCAACATCTGTTTTCAAAATTTATCCTTTCAACAGTAGCTATTAAAGTACAAAAGACAGTGTACATACGTGGGTGGACAAAATCTTGATCTTGTGGTTAAAATTATTTCCTTTCCTGAGCAGGAAAAAAAACCCACAACTTCTCAAAAAGTAGTTGAGGTTTTGTGTCTATTATCTATTCTTATATGGCGGGACAAACATTTTTCTTCTGATACACTTATGCAATTAATTTAAAAGAAAAGTTCAATTATGTGATTCCTGGTACTATTCAAATCATCATCTTTTCACCACATTTTTGAGCCTGTCTATATTTGAAATAAATTCATTCCTACATGTAGCTAAATAAAAATCAAAATTAAATGGTTTTTCCCTTGTAATATAGATTCTGAATTCTTGTCACATGTGACTAAAGTTCATGCAAAGGAACAAAACTTAATTGTTGTTCTTCATCTTAAAATCACAGTAGTTCATACATGTAGTAAACAATATAAAACTAAAATCTGAATTATTTTTCTATAATGAGTATGAATTAATAGATTACTGTTTAGACTTTAGTGGTTTAAATGTGAGGAAAAAGGGAACAAATTACCTCCTCAAAACAAGAATTACATACATCTGTTAAAATTAATAGCACAGTGGTAAAAAATTATAGCAGGGAGGTAAAAAATTATAGCATTGTGGTAAAAATTATAGCAAAGTGGTAAAAAAAAATTAGCATTGTGGTAAAAATTTTCTTTATCTTGTCATTTATAGAATTTTATATTAACATCTATGTAACACTTAACTTATGAAATCAGAATGAGGGACTGAAACAGATTTTTTTAACTCAACTTTTCACCCTGTTTAAGGTCATCACTTTTTCAACCTAATAATATCAAAATACAGTAAATGTACATTCATAAGCAATAATTATAACTAAATTCAAAATTGACTTTTGAGGATTCCAGAGACTCATAGATTCCCTTCTGATAAAAATACTAGCCTGGACATTTGTTGCACACTTGTATCGTCAACTTTTTTCCAAAAATATACATTGTATGTACCGGTATCTCATTTCAGGCAATACCTAATCTTGCCCTTTTTTACCTCTTTCCTAAGCTTGACTTTTATCACTAAACCTTGGAATCTATCCCCTTCCCCTGCTAAAAATAAAATGGACATTCCCTATGGCCCTTGGTAATCAATTACATGTACACCGAGTATATATACTGTTTGTGACATATAATCAATTACATGTACACCGAGTATATATACTGTTTGTGACATATTATTTATACTTGTACATGTATATTGAATCAAAATCGTTTTCTTTCCATTTCTTTTTCAAATTTTATTCCAAAAAAATGTTCAGGTTTTTAAGGCCAGAAGAAATTCTTTCTTAGATTTTTATCCCTGCCTGATATTATTGCCTCATCAATTTCTTACATAACGAAAAAAAATTCTTTCAAACTACAGAAAAAGATCCAAAACAGTAAAAATAAATAAGGAATATGCCGGCCTACCTCAATTTTGGTTAAGAATATAGTAAATTTTTCATCGCTTTGGTATAATTTTTAAAATCTTGAATCTTTCAACATCCTTGAGCATTATTTCTGATTAGGAAGGAGACTGACCCTTTAAAATTATCACACAACAGTGATATGATGACAGAATCAGATGTAGACAACAGATTATACATAAATACAAAAACCTGAATTACATAACATGAGGAAACAATTAATTTATAAATGGAGATGATGTCAGAAATATAGTTTCTTACAGCCATCCACTGTCCCATTTCACACCTTTATAAAAGAATCTTCAGTATTGAGATACGGTTTATGCCGATCTGTTTGAAATTTTATTATTACATGTACATGTATATGTATTACCATTCTTTAAATTTTTATTTTTAAATGTTATTTGTTTTTGCTTGGACCCATATAGGTGTAATTGCAAATAAAGTTGAATTAAACTAAAAATATAAGTCCCTGGTCCTTTCAACATCATATTGATGTACATGTATACATGTATATATTTCTATACATTTTTAAATCTTAATACAATACTAATTATTTAATTCATAAAAAATGTGCTTCACTTTTTCTTTCAACAAACCACAACTGCCCCAATAGCAATATTACTCACTGGTGAAAATTTACACAAACAAGATTTTTACTGCACACACTCCTAATTTACATGTATACTGAATACATACACTGTAACAACGGAATTAAACAAGCACATATGTACACTTCTTCAACGTGTTATTGCTCTCATACTTAACGACTTTGAGGGCAGCTCCAGTGGCTGCATTTAAGCATATTATTTTTTAACATCTACAGCCCTTAAGGGGAATCTTCAATGTTCTACAAGAGTTACTCTGCCTTAACAAGGTTAAAATAAAAAGTTCCCCATCTGATCGACTACATTTGTATTACATGGACATAATACATGTATTGTAGAATTTTCGTCTGAAACCATCCTTGCAAATGGTGTGAAAGGGCATCACAAATTTTCAAAAATTAATTATTCTACTTATCTTGTTTCAAAAAGTTTTCTGAAAATGTCACAATAAGTATGCATCTCAAAGAACAAACAACACAATGACCTAATATATAATCTCTTTTGGGATTCTTTGTCAGAATTGGTTTTTTCTGTTCTAGCTGCTCATAGAAACAAGTATATGTATATATGTGTCCAATGGACACTACATGCCCTGCCAATGATGTAAGTATTTAGTAAATAGAATTACATTGGTATATTGTTGATTTTGACTTTGAAGTCCCTTACGATATGGTAGATGAAATACTATCTCTCAGCGCTTCATGAAAAACTACCTTCAACCTGAACCTTAACCAGGATTCTAATATTGAAATTCTATAAAGAAATTCAAAGTCGATGACCCATGACCTCAAGGTCAAAGCATCCGTTTCACATCAAAAAGCTGCTGTTCATATTAAAAGCTATCCGTGTACATACAAAGTTTCAGGATGATACTCCATCATGAAAAACTACCATAAACCTGAACCTGAATTCTAATATTGATATTCCATAAAGAAATTCAAAGTCAATCACCCAAGACCTCAAGGTCACAGCATCCGTTTCTCATCAAAATGCTGCTGTTCATATCACAAGCTATCCATGTACGTACAAAGTTTCAGGATGATACTCCTTCATGAAAAACTACCTTAAACCTGAACCTTAACCTTGTACGGACAGATATACGGGCGGACGCACAGACCGAAGAACTATACATGTATTTCGGCCTCATAAAAACAACTCCCAACAAAAAATTCAAAAACTTTAAACTAAGTACCGGTACCTATTCTACTTAGATGTTTATCTGTCACCTTCAAAATACCTGTAAATCTATCAATGACACAAATGGCGAGCAGTAGCTTAATCTCTGTACAAAGGGATTAGTATCATGCTATACGATGTATCTTATTGGTGGATAAATATCAATATTATGTTAAAACTCAAAAATTTTTGCCTTTTATCCTATACATGTACATCCTTTTTATATTGAACATTACTGTCATTAAAAGGTCTATGAAAATCCATGAATTTCATTTTACATGTTTAATATTCAACAGATAACGGATGGAATTGAAGTATAAAGCATATATGAAGTATATGAGAAGTGCCCCTTTATTACACACAAGACAAAATACAATTTCACCAATAATCGGAATGTAAAATATAAAAATAAACAAACCTGTGGTCAATTTTGATCATCTCTGTGGATAATTATGACATGTTTATGACTAGCAATAATTGTAAAACATCTATAAATATTTCCTAAGGCTATCTAATAATGATACATATCTTTAAAGTTGTCATCATTTCCTCACCTTAGATTTATGCATGAGAAAAGCATAAAAATTGATTCATTTCGCTGCTCAGCTATTTTAAAAATAAGTTATTAGAAATAGTCTTGACAAGTTTAAAGTCTAAAGAGAGAATAGTAAATTAGTGGTAAACTTGAAATTTTAGTTTTTTTTTCGGGGGCCGCGGTGGCCGAGTGGTCTGGGTAATTCATCATGACTACTACTGATCACTAGCCTGTCAACACTGGGGTTCTGAGTTCGAATCTCACCTGTGGCGGGGTGTTTTCGACTCCGATCTTAATTGACAAGGACTGCCAGTTTTCCTACCCGAGGTCGGTGGTTCTCTCCGGGTACTCTGGCTTCCTCCACCAATAAAAACTGGCTGCTGCGAAATGGCCAAAGTGTGCTGAAAACAGTGTTAAACCCCAACTAAACAAAACAGACATTTTAGTTTTTTCAAACTTTTTAAAAATTGTAAGACTACAAGATGTTAGATTACATTAAGTACATTCATGTATAAGAATTCCATAATAATGGACTGTTACCATGGTTACATTTGCAAGTCAACATTCATAATGTACAATGTATGTAAACATTTATTGAATTTACAATAAGTTTTAAACTCATTTTATGTTGCAAATAGAAATAATACAATAAGTGCAGTTAGAAGTTTGGCAATATTTCTGGAGACAAAATTTTATTTAGAATAAAAACATCTGCAAAATTCATGCGACATGGTATGTATACGTATATGTTTAAAAGGTGGTGAGTGTGTGTGTGTGTGGGGGGGGGGGACTTATTTAAAACCTTTGTAATTGCATGTAGTAACATGTTGTACATTCTGATTGCACTATAATAAAAATTTCTCTTTTCCTTATGCACATGGTGTACAACCAGCAATGCCAAGAAAGACATTTAATTTGTTGATTTCTCAATTTTGCTATTTTCAACAAAGGCTAACAAGAATGCAATCAGTGGTCCCTAGAGCCCATGGTAATATTCAATATGTATTAGAAAATCAGTCCTTTCTTCAAACATTCAAGCAAACTTTTTATATCTCATATACTGTTTTCCCCAGACATTTGTGAGGGCATGGTACATTTTTAATTTGTCCCAAGAAGGGTAATTTAGCGTGCAAATGTTTCTTCTTGGGGAAAAGCATCATCTGAAACTCACAGCTGGTCGCGCTTACGATTTGCTCCCACTTACCGACCTTCTTTGGAAGTAAAACGGTGCCCACGTGCGTAATGCAGTTGAATTTTTGTTGTGTAGTGATTTTTTTACGTGGTCAGTAATGCATGCTCTTTGAAAGTATGAAATTTGTTTACTTTGTTTGAAAACGATATCGAAAATTCACTGGAATTGCGTACCGGCGATGACATATATCTTAACCCAAATTGGCTGTATTTCCATTACAGAATAGTAAGGAAACCAATCAAAATAGTTCATGAATATATTCATGAGAAAGGGAAAAAATAATGAATTGACCCACTGTTGGTAAGTGGAAGCAAAGCGTAAGTGCGACCCGCCATGGGTTTCAGACAATGGGGGAAAAGAAGGAAGCTGTAACATGGATGATTTTACAATCTAGTGCCACTAAGCAGCTCTAAATATCTTGAGGAAAATTTTAAATTTTAAATTACCTTCAATTTTTCCTTTATTTTCATATTAAGAAACCAGGTTCTCCAGCATTGATTTCTTGAAAAGTCGAAGAATGATAGAATAGCGTTTTTTATCACTGAAAACTCAAACTCAATAATTTTTATTGTTTGTTAAGTTGGGGTTTTACGACGTTTTCAGCACATTTGGCTACTTCACGGCGGCCAGTTTTTATTGGTGGAGGAAGCCGGAGTACCCGGAGAGAACCACCAACCGACGATAGGAAAATTGGCAAGCCTTGTCAGTTTAGATCGGGAGTCAAACACATCCCCCCACAGGTGAGATTCGAACTCACAACCTTAGTGTTGACAGACTAGTGATCATTAGTATTCATGACGAACTACCTAGACCACTCTGACAAGGATTGCCAATTTTCCTACCGAAGTCTGACAGGTTAATGTTTACAGTTTGATGTACATGTAATAAAGGTGTCATAACTATTGTTGATTAGTGATTAACCTAATTAATTTTAATTAAAAGACATTTCATGGTCATAATCAGTTGTATCAACTTGTAATTTGTGTACGGTATGGCACTGGAATTTTTCTGAACTAGAAAAAACTTCATTAACGCAAACAGATTTTGATGGTCCGTTGGAGTTGGAAGCCATCAACACCTTACCTCTTGTCGCCCTGCAAAATTGGTCAGTCACCTTAACTTGCGTCAAAAGCAAAGTTTCAGTTGCCTCTAAAATTGAATAAATCGCCTAATATATACATGTATTTCAATGATCGAAATCACATGAACATGTATGATACATTTGTAGCAGTATAGACTTGAGTATAAATGAAAATCAAACCAAGCTGCCATTTTTTATAAATAACAAAGGGAAATGATCCAATCATAAAAAAAAACGGGTCAACTCAGCCAAATAAAAATCGATCATTGAGGATGTTACAAGCACGACTCAAACCTTAGTGATAATGAGAATAACAAGAATGAGAATGAGGTAATGATTAGGTTTTATGAACTTTAAAGGTCATTGTTGTACACATTTTGGATGATTGTTTATGGAAAATTCAACTTTAGTTTGTCTTTAACCAGTTCTATTGTACATGCAGAGAGGTGACTAGTGAGTAATGAATCCATGGCATATTTCTTAAAAAAAAAAAAAAAACATTACAAACATGATACTAGCTATTAAAAAACTTGATCATAGTGCTTTTCACATTGTACAAAATGTATAATGACTTCTCCCTATTTCATCCCCACTCCTCCTTAAGCTTGTCCGCTTCAGACAGATAAGTCACTTCACTCAATCATCCTCAACTCAAGTAAAAAAATGTACATGTAGCTCAAACCCTAACAGTAAGTCTGCATGAAATATAATTTTACTGTTTGAGAGTCTAAAAAAAAATCAGAAAAGGCTAAAATGAATGCCCATATTCACAGTGAATTAGACATTTCTTTAAAATTTCTCAAAACTTCATACATGTACATGCCAATGCCCTGATTTCTCCCAGAACCTCCAGAAATTTGACCCCATTACCGGGTGGACGTTAATATTCACTGGGATTTCTAAATTTCCCAGGCATTTTTTTAGTGCCTATCCTTACAATAATGTATACGTATGACACATGTAGACAATTATACCTTCTCTTAATGAAGACACCAATTCAGAAGTCACCACAAGGTCTTCATCACAGTGGATACCCATATTTATTTACATCTTGTGTTTTCATTACTGCTGTTCCAGTCAAAATATCAGGAATTAAGATAATATTTTACATCAAAATAAAGTAATATTCATAAACATTTATTCACATTTTTGCACTCTGCCTCTGGAAACAGCTAGCTTCAAAATACCTTCAAATCGTTTTCGGACGGGGGCTTCGCCATGGGCCTAGAGCAGTCCCCAGACCCCTTGCCGATTTCATCAGGGATTCTAGCAAACATGTGTTGGCAAGTATGAAACTTTAGCATTGAAGTAGTGAAATTGGGATACATGTATACTTGGCGAGAAAGCACAAAATCACAAGAAAAAGAAATAAAGATAATGCTTGAAAGAGTATCCCACAAAGCATTAAATTACTTACCATAATGAAATAACTTGTGCGTCCCAGAGTAGACATTTGAAGCACTTTTTTGTTAAAAATTCACATTTTCTTTCAAAAAGTAGGAAATGAATAACACCGGAAGTTGTCTAAACTAGCGCCAATGGCGGTTATGTTTATTCATCTCGGATTTCATTATTTCTCTGAATTTTTTCTTACATTCATTGAAGAAATATTCCTCACATAAGATAACTAAAAATATGTATATAAGAACAAATAAAATTAAAATTGAAGAAATTTTATGAAAATTTAATAAATGAAAAAATCACAGATATAAAGGACAACAGCAAACGCACTATTTATAAACATGTAATTAAAACCAGGAACTGTATATGAAGTTAGTATTATATAATCCCTGTTAAAACAAAATACTATGTCCTATAAAATTACTTAACCTGCTCAGTATTTGAATTTAGAAAACTGATAACAAAATTTAGAACAAGTAACCACAATTTACTAATAGAAAAGGGGAGATATCTTAAAATACCAAGAGAAGAAAGATTATACAAAAACTGCAAAAATAAAATAAAATAAAGATGAAATTCATTTCTTTTTATACTGTTATATTAACAGTCCTATTAGAGAAGTTCATTTTGATTTTTTGATAAATAAGAACACAAAATTTATAGATTGAAATGATATAAATAAAATTACATATATCATCAACCCAAGTTCACACATTCAGGTAAATAAGCTTGGTTCCTTTTTAAAACAGTCGATAGAGTTGAGGACAGGGGACTCTTGAAAATTTACTCCACAATGTATATAAGTGATCATGTTGATGTTGTTTTCATTTTGTTATGTTGTGTCACATATCATGAAATTTAGTATTATAACACTGATCTGGGACTATTATACTAATAGTCCCAGTAACAATTCAGATTTGAATAAATATAAACATATATTTCTTTCCCAATTAATCTTTAAATAGATATTTTCAAAATATCATCAAATACCATATAACAGCTATATTTATTATTATAAATTCAATTGTATCAATCATAAAATAAAGAGAAAAGTTATACTCCAAATTAAATGATCTGACAAGCTGGACCTTTTGGGGGTTAAGTTTTATCTAATATTGTTCTGAAATAAAAAAAAAGAAAAGAAAAATTAGATGGGATTCCATCATCTAATTGGTTAGTTTCCAAAAGTTAATAAATGTCTATACAAAAAAGAATTAAACCTGCAATTCAATAAAAGAAAGACAGACTTGACTTCTGGTCTTTATCGTTTTACTTTGGTCTGATTATTGCTTCAGTTTTTCAGTGACATATTTGGGGTGTGTATTGGGTTTATAAAATAGAGAATAACGCCCTTAAAATCAATGAACAGAGAATAATGGTGTGAAAAATAAAAAATACAGAATAGTGATGTTCTACAATATAAAGAATAATTTAAAATTGGTTAAAGAATTTGAGGAAAAAATACAGATTACAGAAAATAACAATTGTTCAGAATAAAGAAAAGTGCTTTTTATTTATTGTATTGAATTACTTTAAACAACCTTTTCAAAATACGTGACCTTATAACCTTAACATCTAGGTTCTCACTCAGTTAATCTTAGTATTTTTGAATTTCTGACCTAAACATTCCGCCTCACAAGATTTTACAGACTGACAAGCATTTTTTAACTGACTACAGAACAATGAGACAATGGGGGTATGATTTTCCCAATTCCCTAACAAAATTTGCCATGTTTGCCCAATTCCTTAAATTGTTTTACCCATTTCCCCGCCCCAAATCCCTAATTGTTTAGCTAAATTTTCAAACCCCCTCCAAAGTTACTCTTTTCCCAATTCCCGAAAGAACTAATGAAGAGATATGGAAGTCAGAGCATGTTATACGTTGTACGGGAGACAACTCAGATTAGGTTTTCAGAAACTGCATAATGGGAACTAAGCCAGAAATATATAAAATATGTCTTTTTTTTCTTGTCCTATAAATTATTGATGTAAGAATTTATATAACTGTTATTCATATATCTATCATACTGAGAATATATGCCTTTGAAAATATTGTTTTCTACAAATTTGGCCATCCCAGTTCTAATTTATCGAAGAATTATATTATAACTACTAAGTTGATACCACTGCTGTAGGACTTCAAGTGTATCCCTAGCTCAGTTGCTAGCAATTCGATACTAGCCCGAAATTGGTACTTAAAATTTACTGTTACGAAATTGTAAAAATTGTGAAAACTAAGGAGTATATCTCCCTCGTGTATAGCTCTGTCCTTATAGATAGTTTTTCACTTTACCCCTTTTGTTCATTTTGGTATTTTGAATTAAGTCTTCAACTGTTGGGATTGTTTTTTGGTTTTTCAACATTTTAGCCCTGAAGTCGGCACAACTGATGAGTCGTAATCGACGAAATGTGCACATCTTGTGCATCAAAATTGGCATCAAAGAAATATAATATTAAGGGTATTAAGGCTGTTGACTATCTACGACCACTGATACCCATTGGGGTAAGTTAATGGGTATTTTTTTTGTAATCCTAATAACATACCAACCTTATATAATAATTTGTATACTGTGACACTCATATGCAAATCTTAAAATGTTCCATCAAAATCATCTGAGAGTCAAACAAAAAGAGTATGGTATGAAAACATGAATTTCATATGATAATTATTTTGTGTATGATTCTGAATTAGTTAATAAACTGAATCCACTATTTCTGTATTATTTTTAAACTTGCGTGTTTATATGGCCCTACTGCAAGTATTATTGACAATCTTTCAGAAATGTTACATTTGAATCAACCATGGACAATGAGCAACAACCATCATACACAATTAATGCTAACATGCACAATAGTCCCCCAAACTCTGCGCTTCATCTTAAAATCCTATCAATCTGTCCACATGGAGCTGGAGACACTGTGTATATCTTTCAATTGAAGTTTTATGGATTTGGATGAATCAATTTAAAAAACAAATTTCCCTGTTTCCATGGTAACAGCAACCAAAGTGCAAATTCTGTTATGTCCCCTAAGCCTTCACACCAAGTTTCATTCAGACTGGATAAATTTCAGCTTTTTGGGAAAATTTGGTCTCGCGTCCATGCTAACGTTGTAGCTCCTGGAATGGCATATAACCTTCACATCAAGATTCATAAAAATTTGATAGATTTCGGTTTTTTAAGTAACTTTTATGTCATGTTTCGGTAATAAATGTGACCATTTGGAAAGTACAAATACCAAAGTGCATGTCTAGGGTTTGGTGCCGTTTTATAAAGTTTGGATTATTTTCATTCTTCGACATTTTTCATGAATTTAAATGATCGGCCAAGTTCAACATCAAAGAAAGAGAAGAGAAATTATCATAAACAAAAATGATAATTTTTAAGCCCCCCCCCCCTCCCACCCCCCCCCCCCCCCCCCACAAACTTCGGTTTGAGTGACTTATTTTACAGCACTATTTTACACAACCAAACAAATGAAGAAAAAAAGGTGTATCAAAATTAACATATATTGATCTTCTCGATCGCTATCTGAAATTAAAAGTAACTTCTCTTTAAGAATATGACATAATGCATGTATGTCACAAAGGCGAATATTTCATCAGGAATGAATTGTCATCGCAATAAAAATTTCACATCACCATCAACTCTTTGAACGTTATCCGTTGGTGATGTTCCCTCGTTGGCCTTCCGTTTAACAAATAACACCCGCCAAACATAGTTGGAAAATACAATACTTTGAGAAATCCGGGCTCCTTGAAATCGTAAATCAAATGTCAGAGCAATGCTTACCGTCAAGTCTAAAAAGTTAAATTTATATACATGTATCGGTGTTATTGAAGGAATTATGAATTGCAAGCGTCTGATTGGATGTGACTAAAAATCTTTGCCCAGTCCTATTGTACACTAAATGTTTTACAAGTTTGTATAAATAATCATTTGAACGACTATAAGCAGCTTTGACGGATCACGGGAGCTCAACCCACAGAGCTGCCTAGCGAGTTCCAGGTATCGGATAGGGGAGACCTGTCAGGTCATGATAGGGAAAGCCTGACGCGGACCAAGTGGGTAACGTGTTTGGAGAATGTCACGCTCCCTGTACGCTAAAGACCCCTTCTGTAGTAGAGTAGGCTAATGACCTCTACAGAAGGCTAAATTATCCGACCCTACCCAACCATCCTCCTTTTACAGTGGCAGTCAAAATTGGTCGAATTCACCTTTGTGTCCCGTCCCACCCCATTTTAATTGCTTGGTATATTGAACTGGTTCTCGTCCTGAAGAAGCATGAAATATTTGCCACTGGACGTTAAGCAACAATCAATCAATCATTTGAACGAGATTCCTTACGTGTTTCATCGTTTGCATAGTTACAACGTTTTAAATTATTCACGAGAAATATAATATTTAATATTCATCTAATAAAATGGGACACCATTATAATGTAAATGGGACCATATTCACTTTTTACGACATGGTTGAAATTTAAGTACAGATATCTGAAAATGATTTAAAAGTGCTTCCAGTTGTGAGTTCGACGGGAACATTAAACACTTTAAATAAACCACTTTTCTCAAGACAACGAATACTTTCGTGAATATTCAGAATGTTGTTAGACCGTTGCTCATATTCTTCATTTGAAGTTCTTGTCCATTTGCGATTTATTATATACCTTAATAGTAGAAGGATTTATTTGGGCAGGGCATACAGGACTAGGAACTAACTATCCTATTTTTTCTCTCCATCAAATACAGTTGAAAAAGAAAAAAATATATACCCTAGACTGGCGGATGTAAGCTCCGTACCTTACAAAATATAGCATGAATCATTTCCAAATAATATTATATTGCTTTTTTAAAACATCGTGTGAACATATTCCGAAAGTCGGAATTCCATATTTTTCACTTGAGTGGATACTCGACCTATATATAAATATTCTTTGATTCGTTTGGATGAGTACAGATTTTTACACTCACTAGTACGATTTTATTTTATTTTTATATCATCCCTATGGAAATTTCAAGTGAAATTTAAACAAAACTTTCGTTAATATACAGACCCGAGGGTGTATTTTTCGATACAAAGTCAGACATATCTGGCCCACTCATCTGTGAAAAAGATTGTCATCAAATTTTGTATGAAAATAATTTCACAAAAGTGAATTGTCAAAGTCGACCGATAGCCTTAAGTCTTTGTATGCTAGATTATGCATTTTCATTTCTAAAAATTACGGTTTATTTCGGTGCATCAATTTCGGTATTTAATAAATAAAAGAAAAAAATGTGATCAGAAAAATTTCATCAGGAGGCTTAAAATTAGAAATTATAATTTTTAAGGTATTTACTATACAAGTTTTAAAAGAAATTTTTTCAAAGTTTATTTCAATTCTATTGTTGTAAGTACCACAGAATATACAATGATATAGCAGACTCTCCGTGGAAATGTACTGTGATGTTTTAGTGTTTGCCTTCTTGGCTTCTGTATCTGGATTGCCGTTTGGGAGAGATTGGAGTAATCTTGGAATAAAATCAACGGGTAAGTTCAAACAGTTTTTGAAAAAAAAACATTACGAATTAAACTAAATGCATTACCTCGAACACATTTACCTCAGTGATATTTTTTGTCAGATGAGACAGTTTTCAGATAAATAAATCTGCAGTATTTAACGCAATGGTATTATTGATTTAATGATATACAAGTTATATTTATATTTGATGTTTAGTTCCAGTCTATTTTAATAAAGTTTTTTTATATACCCTGTATGAGGTATAGCATATTTTTATCTCTTCTGTTATGTTCTTCATTTAAAATATGATGACAATGTTTAAGGGTGTACCCAACACTTTAACTAAAATTGATTTGGCTCGTTGAATTTTCATAAAATTTTGATGAAATATTTACTTTGACCGGTTGACAAAAATATAAAAAAAATTCAAGAAATTTGAACCATACAATTTACGGGAATAATTTCATTGGATATATAGCAGTTTGACAAACACTAATTTGGATCATTGAGAAGCTGGATTTCTTTTTATTAATAATATGTGATTAAAACGTTTAGCTGATTTTTAAAGAGTTAACTCCCTGTAACCCCCTTAATTGTTACAAGACTACACTATGAAATTATATTATATTCTTTTACAATCATGTCAACTAAGAGAAATTATTTCAAGATTTTTTAAATAATGTCTGTTACTCATACTTATGCGTATAATATTTGGTCTCCAAATTTGCTTTATATGTATTTGTATGTCTTTGTCACAAACTATATGTTTATGTTTAATGACAAATAAAAGTTCTCTTTAAAGTTAATTTTCAAAATATACGTTTTGAACTCCACACACCGGAAATATGAATAACAGGATGTAACCTATAGTTTTGTAAAGGGATAGTTTCAGGATTGTACCTCTCGTTATTCGAATATCAATCCCAAAACCACCAAACGAATGTGTAACGTTTAATGCTGTCTTTGATATTTTAAAAGGTTAATTTATATGTCATAACCAGATAAGATAGGAGGGAATGATAACTATGAAGATAAAGAAGAGTTAGAAAAAATAAATCAGTAGATTTTTAAGGATAGCCAAAACGATGTTTTATTAAAATATATTTAATTCTTTATCTATCAGTTAAACTTTATACAAAACACATGTGATAAATAGTGATCTGAATTTCAGTATAGTAGTGTACTCAGAACACCCCCCCCCCTTTCCACCAAATAAAGAGTTGTCGTAACAGCTTAATATTTACCTCAACTGATTAGGGAGGGACCACTTTATTTTTTGGATCCTGAAATTTTTTAATGCTGGTGTGGGGAATTTATGATCTTGGACCCTGAATTTTTTTAATGCTGGGTTGGGGAATTTATGATCTTGAATACTGTTTTTTGTTGTTGAACCTATGAACCTGTCTCTTTTTGGAGTGAATTAGCGCGCTGGACTTAAAAAAAGGCATACATTGATTTTTTTGGGTAATATTGTGCCCCCTTAGAATGTCTTGATAAAAACACAAACGGGGTAAAATCGGTTTTATGGGCATACTAATCTACTCTGATAATAGCCGAACAGTTTTTATTACAATACGTTAAAAACCAATAAGCGATAATATTACACTTTTACATTTTTACTACTCTATTTATCTATGTTATCTAAGCCGGTCCATATAATGCTATATGGACCGGCTGTACATTATATGGACCGCCTCGTTTTGGCAAAATCGATTAAATTCGATTAAATCCCAGAAAAATATAATATAACAATTAGTTCATGACACTTCGGGTCAAATGTCAGTATATGGACCGGTTGGTCGCCCTCCAAAAATTATAAACCTCAGCTTCGCTTCGGTCCGTATAATTTTTGTCGGGCGACCAACCGGTCCATATACTGCCATATGACCCTCAGTGTCATGAGCTATTTGTTAAATATTCGTGCAATAACCCTATATTATCGCTTACTAGAACGATAGAAAGGAATAAAAGAAGTTAGGACTTCATTACTCAGCATGGAGAAACTGCTCGCGTTTAATTTAACACGATTAACAGATAAATTTTAGATCATATGCATGTAGCTGTGATTCATCATTAATTATTTAAAGATGTTTTGAAAAAGTGTTGAAATATAATTCTCTGGTACCAAATTTTATGCACAAGATGTAAATATTTAGTCGATTTAAGACTCATCAGTTGTGCTCAAGGCCTAAATTAAATATATATTCTTTAATATACTCTCATATTTACCCTGGTTACGAGAGAGTTTCCCTTATAAGCTTACCTGGGCTTTAAGGATGATCGCTGGTCTAATAGGAAATAAATAGGATTTGAAATAGGTGTTTTAGTTTGAGAGAACATATGAATAGTAAACAAATAAGCAAGAAAAAAACATTTTCATTTTAGAGCTATAAGGCCTTGAAAATTTGCAGGAAATGGGTTTTCTCTGGATTTTTCATTGCCTTTGCATAGACAACTTCAGTCTCTCAAAAATGTATGAAAAAATAAAAAGGATTTCATAAAATTTTGTCAAATACCATTTTAAGGTATATATGATTGAATTATAAAAGAAAAAGTGGGGTTTCATGGGCAAAAAATTTCATGTTTAAGAAATGGATAAAACCCGAGGATTCCGAAAATCTGACAAAAAGACCAAAACATGACCAGCGGGCATCCTTAAGGACAATTTGTGAGAACTGGCGCTTTGTTAATAAAAATGTTTTAAAATGAAAAAAATGAGAAATTAACTACCTGTAAGGTTAATGCAGTTGTTGGTGGAATAGTACAACACTCGAAAACGGGGTAATAAGATAATGGAGTGCAAACTTTCTGTAAAATACAGAGCCAAACAAACAATTTCTTTACAACATTTTAAACTTTTCATTTCAGAAAAAGTGACAGTTCGACTAAAAGCTAAAGACAATTTTCGTTATAAAAGACATGCTAATGTGTACCCAGATCAGCTGACATTTCAGTATACCTCCAAAACTTTGGGAGATGTTTCTATTGACTTAGAGAAAAATAATATACAAAAATTACCTCCAGTATTGCTGTATGATGGCAATGCGTTAAAAAATAAAACAGATATAAATATAGGGGTAAGTATTTTTCTTACACTTTACTTGAAAAGTTTTGATTTTACAACATTTTTTTTAATAGTATTAGAGGGGATATGAGAGATTGAATTTAAAGAAAGTTAAGTCGAGGTCCAAAAGATTATAAAAAAACATTCATATTAATAAATATTCAATGATCATATTCCGATGCACAAATCACCAATCGGGGAGTAGTGGTCAATATGTGTTTCACGTTGTGCCTAAAATTTTGAAAGCCAAAGCGTTGAAGAGCAAATTCACAATGTCAGGAAAGGTAAAGCCAAAACCATCTAAGTACAGAGCTTTATTCGTATTTTTCGTGAAAATGAACAGTTTTATAACAGTGAATTTGAAGTATCAATTTCACGCTAGTATCGAAATACTAGCAACTGAGCCAGAGAAACCCTCTGGCACTTGGAGTTAACCAGCAGAGGCGTCAGTGAATGCTGCAAAAAGAAATTCTGGATCCCAAATCGCCTTTATGATAAATGCTCCTTTTTGTTCATTTGGGGATTGTTTACAAATAGATCTAACAAACATGCATGGCATATTTTTGATGAATTTTTACTCCTAGAACTGGAATTATTTTTCTTTGTAATGGGAAATAAAATTGTCTATAAACATGAAAGATATATTTTTTACAAGATAACATACACAGTGCAACACAACTACCAAAACACCAAGTTAAAAGAAACAAATTCTTTTTTCTTGCATTATGTAAATTTTCTTTGTATTCAAAGCAAAAAGAAATAAAATAAATTTAAAGAACTAAACTTTGAAAAACAAAAATTTAACGGATTCTTTTAAAAATGAAAGTAAAAAAATGAAAGTTAAAACCAAAACTAACTGACGAAAACAAAACATTGCCGAATAGATTCACATCTGGTGCAAGAAAAGTGGTATCGTAAATATTTTTTACCGCCAAGTCGATACATCTGCTGACAGACTCAAGACCGCAAGGGTATCGTCAGCTCTACTTTAAATTTACTGCTACAAAAATATTAAATTGTATGAAATATAAGGAGTATCGCCATCATGCATAGATCTGACAAAAGATGATTTGTGCGTTACTTAAAAAAAAAACCCAAATTTTTAGCATTTGAATTAAGTCTTTAACGTTTAGGGACATTTGTCAGATTTCAACATTTTAGGCCTTGAGCACAACTGACGAGATGTTAATCGAGGAAATTTTAAAAAATCAAAATTGCTATCATGGAATATTCAAATACCGGCTAAAATGGCCGTAAAGGGCAGAATAAAAATGAAGAGGCTATTGACGGGATATATACACGGATACGTCTGATTTCCGTTTAAAAATAATAATAAAACCTCTAAATTCTAAAACAGTAAAATTTTGAGTACTAGTATCCATTTAACGCAAGGCCCTTGTCAGTAGCTGATCAAAAATACTTCAACACGTCTTAACCAGGTCAACAATTTGACCTATGAAATTGTTTAATTTCCACATTAGCTGAGTAATAGAAATTGATAAAAGAGCAACAGACATCTAAATGAGTTCGTGTATACAATGTGTGATAAAATAACAATATTTACATATGTCCTATATCCCGAGGCTATTACATTCCTCACCACAAAAAGCAAGTATGTCAAAGATGCTATCTCTATGGCTACAGGTGATATTTGTAATACTAATTGTATGTTTGTAATGACGCCATATAGTGACAAAGCAAATAAAGGAACGTGAGATTCTTTCTCCGTGCTTTTGTACGAAAAGAATTTAACATAAATTTATGAAATTGGAAAAATGTCTTCGCTTTGTTTGATAATGGTCAAATAGCAGTTATATGACATTTGCTTGAAATTCCTGAGTAAAATTTCACACAGAAATAGAATTTTTAATGCTTGTCAAACAATGATAAGAAAAAGCACCCATTTGAGTTAATTTTGCATACATATTACTATTAAAGACCAAATATTTATGAAATTTTATATATTTCAAAAATTCAAATTCTTCATTATTGCAAGGTGTTAGAATTTGGATTCATATTCTTTTCGGACATTCGAAATTTAAACATGTTAATGTGGATAATTACACCTTATATAAGAATGCTATAATCTGATTAGTTCATTAGAGGGGCATTTTTCACAAATATTATGCATTATAAACGATTTTAGAGGCAGCGGGGTATTTGCCAAAATGTATTTGCACTTTTTACCCTCTGCCGTGGTATTTGCGAAAATTCTCCTATCTGACTGGACGCTTGAAATCACTGCGTTTAAGTATAAGCGTTTGTAGATGGAAACATTTTATTTTGACATTCGGTGTAATTAAACATATGGGTGTAACTAAGGTCTTTTATCTATGAGGCAAAAATTGTGTCCGCCGAGCGTAGCGAGTTGAAAAATTTGTGGGCGAAGGGTCTGGGGCCGCCTACGGCCCTCAGAAGCTCTGTCCTACATGATGTTTAATCCTCGATTCTAACCATTCCCTGACATCTTTTTCCTAGTTTAGTAATACAATTTTTTAATGATTTATTTTTTATTTACTACTGAATCAGGCAAAAGGATGTATTTCGGAATCCATATACCCTAGAAATACATAAAACTTACTCACAATAAGTCTTAAAAGCAGTTTGGATTTGTTATGTAAAAGAAAGGATACGGGGTATGCGTA
Organism: Mytilisepta virgata; assembly: GCA_028015205.1. Lineage (NCBI taxonomy): Eukaryota > Metazoa > Mollusca > Bivalvia > Mytilida > Mytilidae > Mytilisepta > Mytilisepta virgata. The sequence goes on along the minus strand of CM051511.1, from coordinate 35,610,557 downwards.
AATGAGACATCAGAATAAAATAGGACACAGCAAACCGTTATCTAGGAGTCACCGACATGTGGCCTTCAATCGTGAGCAACAAGACAATTCCACATAACAAGTACTAAGACGAAAAACAATCTCACTCGCAGAAATTACACAAACCATCCTTCGGCATCAGTGACTAGAACAAAAACGTGAGGAAATGATGCTGGATTCCGTGTTCGATAGTCTGTTTGATGTCCAATTGTCTTTGAAGACTGATATGTCTTCATCGCAACGCTTACGGTAACAATCTTTACCGTAGACCTCAAATAAGCGATATATTTAGCGGATATCATATTTATATTTTTTTAAACAAAATTTATTTTTTATTTCTTTTTATTTCTTTTTTTTTCAAATTCGGCATGAGGCATTTGCCTCATTTACCTATATGTAGTTACGGCACTAAAACAGATACATCATTCTTGGGAGGAGTATTTGCGAAAAATACCAGTCAAGAGACGTGAAATTTCCCCGTGCCCATTTCATCGATTTACGACTCATCAGTAGATTACATGTATCAATGCTTGAACTTCGCAAATGACTTTTGAAGGTGAAAAATTTGGCGAGAATTCTGGTTAATGAAGACGTTTTAGTGGTGTGTCATATAGTAATTCTAAAGTGGTATTATAGAACATTTATCTATAAAACCACTGGATTAGAGCATCCCCTTGTCTGTGTGCTAGGTGTTCAAATGTACTATATACATGTATGATTTATATTCGCGTACATTGATATCATACTATCATTAAGGCTCGTTTATTCTTTTGAACAACCTTAAATAATGTGACTTTAACGGTTGCTATCACAATTAAACACCAGTATAAAATTCAAATATTTTGTGTAGTCCACAATTCAAAGGACCGATAAAAACGAGAAAGTCTGTTCCCTAAAGGAAAATTAAGAGGTTTAAAAAATTTAGTCATATGATTTTAACACTATATATGCGATTGTGATCGCAACGGTCTTGTACGTGTTACATACAATTATGTAATAACAGATAACCACCTGGGCCCAGTTGTTCGACTTATTTAACTCAAGGTTAAATTGCATGTATAGAAAATCACTGAGTTTAACATGTGGTTAAATTTAACCCTCGGTTAAACGAGTTGAACAACTGGCCCCTGGGGGCTTTTTTTGAAACATCGTAATATACATGTATTTGGAAAAATTTAACTCTGGCAGTAAATGTTTGGCGTAAAATGCTCATTTACAGATAAATCCATTGCCAAAAACTGCGAAAAACTGGCACATCCAAAATCCGTATTTGTGAGAGTTCATATCTAGTTTTGTTTTAGTTTCTTTCTGTGTTTCTGTATGTATCTTATCGCTTCAATATTCTTATATAATTCAAATTCAAATTCAAATTACTTTATTGTCCTTAAACATAGTTTGTGACAAGAACAAAAAACAGATTAACAAATACACAATATTGAACATTATAAACACAAAGAACAAGAAAAAAGTGACTAGTCCCCTGACCTCAGTTTCAAAGACTGTTTTAAAAAGGAACCGGTGTTTTTTACTTGCTGGGAGGACGCTGGGTTCAAAATAAAGACAAGTTTTTCTTCATCGGTTAAATTTGTGAAATTTGAATCTTCGGCAGAAAAATTTCGAAAATTGTTTTGTTCGTAATGCTTCATTTAATTTACAATTTAATATGAAATGTTTTTCGTCTTCTATCGTTTCACATGTTTTACATAAACGTTGCTCTCTTGGAATTTTATAAAATCTGCCCTTTTCAATTTCTAAATTGTCATCACTAATTCTAAACTTCAATAGAATAGAGAATGGAAACGGGGAATGTGTCAAAGAGACAACAACCTTACCAAAGAGCAGAAAACATGCAAAATGTATGCGTAATTTGTCGGATATATACTCAAGGCCCAAATTGTTGATAGCCGACACAATGGCCTTAAATGTGAATGAACCTCCTTTTGCAGGAGAAGTAGTGTTTCTAGATACCTATAATTGTGATAATTCAATTTACCTAAAGTATTTCATCTTTGCCAATAACAAAAACTAAAACTATTTGAGGATTTTTACTGTTATTATATCGTAATTTGCTGAAAACCACTTAAAACATGTAAGATAAGATACATGCAATTATAATTATATACTAGTAATAAAATTGGCAAACAAGATTAAAATATTTATCACAGAATGTTACGTTTCAACACGATATTTTATTACTTGAAACAGTGTTCCTCTTATTTAAGGTATAAGCATTTACACGCACAGGCCAAGTAAGAAGTAGACATAACTTTATTACCGTACAGGATTTGACAAGTTGTTACAAAGTTTAAAAAGCCCCCATTTACCCATCATGCACTGCAGATCAATTGAATCAAAAGTGTGACAAATGGACCGTGAAATGGCATTTAGTGCTGCATCCATTTCACTGATTTAATAAACTTCTTTGATGTCTCGGAATAATGTATCGATGTCACCAGAAAGGTGACGTAAAAGGAATGCAAAGTGTATCATGTGTATAGTGGTTAATTTTATTATGTAAAACAGGATCTACATGCAGACAGACTGACCGACTGATTGCAATCGTAGAAACTCATACAAGTTATATTATGAACTTTATGTCTGATTTATTGCGCTTAGCAAAAGAAAATCTTATATTTTAACATTTTTTCTTACATAACGGGGTAATAGTTTCATAACGGCGTAGTAATAAGACAAGGTGAGGAAAATCCGAGAGGTCATTCAACCAAAAATAAACACAGAGACAAAGACAAAACCGAGAGGCCAAGGACGAGAAAAATAAAATAAAAAACTAAACACTAGTAAATGATAAACAACCTGGATCCACCAGATAATCAGGGGTGAACCCAAGTACTCGTAATGGGTAAGCAGGTCTTGTAAAACACCCGTCAAGTTCAGTTGGATGCCATGTTCGGTGACAGAGAAACTTCATATTTCATCTGCATGTATAATTGATATTCAATAACGATCTACAAGTGCCTGCAAACGGGTTTAGTATTAAAATGAACATCCGGTATTTTCGTAGATTTTTTTTCAGTTCTTGTTAATCATTCCACTCTAGAAATTTCAAAGTCTTCATCACGATGTGATTTACTGAAGATGAAGATTCTATCGCTGAAAACGTGACTATATATAATCTTCTCTTAGGTTTTTCTTCTTATTGGATTCTGTAATGACGGGATTCTGTTCATGAAGTATGAAATGCTTAGCATTTGGACGCAAGTGATGTAACTATTTGTAGGACTTGAGTTTTAAAGTGTTTTAATTTTAATGTTTCTTGTATTTCTCTTCAGTTGTTTAAATTCACCTGGTTATACTTTTGTGTTGCCCATCTCACGAATCTGCACTATGATCTCATTGATTTCACCCCTGTTTCCTTTTGTATCGATATCTTAGTCAACGGCCTTTTCATTCATATCTTAGTCAACGGCCTTTTCATCCACATCTTAGTCGACGGCCTTTTCATCCACATCTTAGTCAACGGCCTTTTCATCCACGTCTTAGTCAACGGCCTTTTCATCCATATCTTAGTTAATGGCCTTTTCATCCATATCTTAGTCAACGGCCTTTTCATCCATATCTTAGTCAACGGCCTTTTCATACACATCTTAATCAACGGCCTTTTCATCCATATCTTAGTCAACGGCCTTTTCATCCACATCTTAGTCAATGGCCTTTTCATCCATATCTTAGTCAACGGACTTTTCATCCATATCTTAGTCAACGGCCTTTTCATCCATATCTTAGTCAATGGCCTTTTCATCCATATCTTAGTCAACGGCCTTTTCATCCACATCTTAGTCAATGGCCTTTTCATCCGTATCTTAATCAACGGACTTTTCATCCACATCTTAGTCAATGGCCTTTTCATCCATATCTTAGTCAACGGCCTTTTCATCCGTATCTTAGTCAACGGCCTTTTCATCCATATCTTAGTCAACGGCCTTTTCATCCATATCTTAGTCAACGGCCTTTTCATCCACATCTTAGCCAACGGCCATTTCATCCACATCTTGGTCAACGGCCTTTTCATCCATATCTTAGTCAACGGCTTTTTCATCCATATCTTAGTCAACGGCCTTTTCATACACATCTTAATCAACAGCCTTTTCATCCATATCTTAGTCAACGGCCTTTTCATCCACATCTTAGTCAACGGCCTTTCATCCACATCTTAGTCAATGGCCTTTTCATCCATATCTTAGTCAACGGACTTTTCATCCATATATTAGTCAACGGCCTTTTCATCCACATCTTAGTCAACGGCCTTTTCATCCATATCTTAGTCAACGGCCTTTTCATCCATATCTTAGTCAACGGCCTTTTCATCCACATCTTAGTCAATGGCCTTTTCATCCATATCTCAGTTTTGTCTTCGTCTCTAGATTTATGATTGTTAGATTGCCCTTCTGATTTTCCTCATCTTCTCACAGAATACAAAACGTCCAGGAACCTTCCAGCACAAGGTGACTACTATACCCAAACAAGATGAGTAAGCAAAGAAAACAAACATCTAAAAATAGTTGGAGTGATACATGGTCTATTAGCTTTTTACACGGGGTGAGTGATCAAAGACAGTTCATTTGATAATTCCTTCAGGCGACACATTTTTGTAACAATTGTAATGAGTTTTAGTGTTCCAGTTAAAAGTACATGACATTGCACATTGACTACCTCATGTCACAGACAATAAATTTTATTTTCTAATCAAATTATTCATAAATTACATATGACGATGAAAAAAATATTTCGACATCATAAAATATTTACAGTGTAAAATTAAAAAAAAAATTGTTCACTAACATTAGCGTCCATGCATGCATTAAAGCGAGCATTTACCTTTTATAGTCATACATGAAGTAGTGAATTCTTATTATTTGACTTGTGTATGTTCATACGTGATAATTAAGGATGAATAATATACAAGTATCACACTTGTGGGAGTGTGACATAACGATTTGTTAACGTTTGACAGTACATTCTCTGGTACACAAACAGTCATGTTTCACTCTTACAAGAGTTATAATTGTTTTGATACAACGATAATCTAACTTTTACTAATTTTACGAAAATAAAAATTCGTTTCAGTCTCCAACAGACGAACCAACATGTTACCTTCAACTGTTTTTGTTGTTAGGACTTAACTGTGAAGTAACAGGAATGAATCAAATTCCTCTTAACGAAATCATCGCGTGTAGTTGCGTTATCGGATGACATCTTAAAATATCAAATCTCACGTGATTAACTGTTATTATCAATTCCGATTACAACATTTTTATGAACATGTACCGGGTCTCTCGAAACAGAAACAAACCCACATAGCACTTAGATAGTGTGACAGTTTTTTTAGTCTGAGTAGTAGCCGTAATGCTTAGTGCACGGCATATAAGAAAGCTAAAAACGGTCATTAGCGCCATCTTCTGATTACCACATTGAGTGATTAAATAGACTGTCATTTGTTGGTCAAGAAAAAAGACCAACAGGGGTCATTAATATGAAATCAACCTAAGAACAGTAGTTATTGCTGGAACCCTTAAAAAATGAATTAGAGGAAAATTTCATGACAAATTTTGGTCAGTAACAAAAACAACGATGAGTTTGCGCACGTGTCCAGATTGTTTTGAAAATGGAATACAAGTATCATTAAGCTGATAAGACTCAAAGGCAGTCATTGTTGAAAGGTAGCTGCTATATTGAGTTTATAAGTATGGAGAGGTAACCCTTAGCTGATTTTAGATACCGGTTTGTTTTAATTGTTTTGATTTTTGATGGTTGTGCTTATTAATTCATCATTATATCTTTAACCGGTTTTCCAATATTTTGATCTCGAGCACTGCTGATGAGTTGTCAGTCAACGAAATGGCCATACAGTGCATGAAATTTATTTTGGTATTTTGTGATACGTTTTATTATACCCAAGTCATTTGTCAACGTTTTGTAGCTGTCTGACACTTAACGAGGGGAAAAGAATGCTACAATTTTGATCCCACTTATTATATTCTTAAAAGCAAATTATTAGAACAAAACCGAGCTGCTTTCCAAGCTTTTGGTCACGATTGCACGTACTTGATAAATGCTTAATCCAGAATGCGCTTTGTTCGCAATTTGGCTTCTTAGTTTATTTGATTAAATTATCAGAGACAACAAAATGGATAACAGGAAAGGTCAACAATCACATACCAATCAATTAACGCCACCCAACAGACAGAAATCAGGACAAAAAATAACATAAAAGAGTATAAAACACAAACATAAACATAACAGATGTCAGGATAGTCTGACTTGGTACAGCAATTGAACAGTGTTAAACCGGTTTTATGGGTACCGCCCCCCCCCCCCCCCCTTATCTATCCTGACACTCTGGTGTATAAAACATAATATAAAAACCAATACAGTATGATTACCAACAAGGTGACCGCTTGTTGCTAGAACTGAAAACAAATTTGGTGGGACTGTACATTATTTAGATAGCAGGGTCAGAATGTGTTCGTTTTAACTGTAAAACTAGCTAAGGTTCTCATAGCTGCAGCTCGTAGGTCATTGTTCCTGTAAGGTTTAACATTCATTTTGACAGGTGTAACTTTCATTTAGCATTAGCAAAACAAGGAATGTTAAAACAGTAAATTGTTACTGTTTTTCATTGGTTCACCTTTGACTTTTGTTTGTTTGTTTAGTTGGGGTTTTAAGCCGTATTCAGCACATTTGGCTATTTCGCGGCGGCCAGTTTTTATTGGTGGAGGAAGCCAGAGTACCCGGAGATCCTTGTCAATTAAGATCGGGTCGAACACACTCCGCTAAAGGTGAGATTCGAACTCACAACCTCAGCGTTGACAGGCTAGTGATCATTAGCAGTCATGACCACTCGGCCACCGAGGCCCCCTTTGACTTTTGTTCAAGCTGGTACATACTGTGGATTATTAAGTAGATATTATTTTCCAACTTTTCAGAGTGTAGCATTATACCAAAGTGAAAAATTTAAAGCTTCAGCATTAGTGAAATTCTACAGCAATGACTTAACTTTGTTTGACTTGGTATGTATGTTGTTTTTTTTTTTTTTATAATAATCATTTTGTTCTTTTCTGCTTTTGAGTCAGCTTTTCAACATTCAGTTTTCATTTACGACATTTTCGGCCATGAGGACAACCAAATGAGTTGTAATTCGACGAAATATGCTTATCTTATGGAACCGCAAAATTTTGGCATTACAGAATATTTATTCAATTAAACGATTTTTGTTCCATGACACATCTTTCCGTAAATTTAATATATTGAAATGATGTGATGAAACAACGGTTCATTTTTTATCATGAATCTATAATGATACTGCAAAAAGAACCGAAGACGAAGTGAGAGGACAATGAAGAAACGACAACACTGTGGGCAAGATGGACTACAAATACAAACAAACAACAATAAACACAAACGGAATACATAAAAAAATGGATAAGCAATTCAAAATATCACAAAAAGATTCAATAAGATAAAGGATAAAGTCTTACAACATCAAAATGCAAAGACAACAGGAATTCTTTAGCATTAACAAATTACTACGAAATCAAAGACCATTTCTATGCAACAGCACCTTAAACATTGTAACCGATATGGCTGTATGAAGTTTTAACTGAATCTGTCGCAATTTTTCAGCATGCTACATATGTGTTAGGTTCATCATGGTTTACCATAGAACCATCAGAAACGACAGATTCTCGCCAGAAGAGACAGACAGTCCCATTGGTCCAACCAACGACAGTATCAACCACTCCTCATCCGATTCTAAATCGACCTCATTTTATTTATGAGATGTTGACAAACGATTTTACTTTTTACAATGACACATTTATAATTAGAGGTTGGTAGAACATACTAGTATGTGGTTTAAACCATGTATAACCATTTTGCCTTTCTTTTTCGTTGTACATCTAAATATCAACATTGCCTTGAAACCTGAAAAAAACCAAGGAGTTTAAAATTTGGTTTGCGTAGGGGGGAAATCTTATACTTATTTTAACCATGAAAAGTTTACTTACTATTTTATAAGCATTGTGGCTTTCTCTTATTACTGGAATATTTTTATGAAACTCATAGTGGCATTTGTTCTTTTTTCTCATTTGAAAGATCTTAATGTTGCTCGATTACCCGTGGTTGATTTTTTGGGCGCAGGACATTTTAGCGGATTTTCTAAAGGTGTGAATGGACATTTGAGCGGAAACTTTAGTGGACATTTTATCGGACGAAAAATTGTTTACCTGTACGAATTCAAAGGACATTTTAACGGAACATTTTTACATGTTAATTTTATTTATTGGTTGTATTTATTTGGCGAAGACTCCATGTTAGTTCATGTTAGTTGCCCCAGTACACCAGAAATGTTCAGCATTAGTGAAATTAGTATATAGATCGATACAGAGCAAATGTTGATATGTACATATTGTAAATATCTTCGCTCACTTGAGATTATCATAGTGCTTTGTCTTTAAATATTAACTGTATTAAAGTGAACTATATCCTGCTAAAAATCCTACCGTTTGTTTGTTTGTTTAGTCGGGGGTTTTACGCCGTTTTCAGCACATTTGGCTATTTCGCGGCGGCCAGTTTTTATTGGTGGAGGAAGCCAGAGTACCCGGAGAGAACCACCGACCTTCGGTAGGAAAATTAGCAATCCTTGTCAATCTTCGAACACACCCCGCCACAGGTCAGATTCGAACCCACAACCTCAGTGTTGACAGGCTAGTGATCATTAGTAGTCATGACGAACTACCTAGACCACTCGGCCACCGAGGCCCCTAAAATCCTACCGTCGCTTACTGGCTAACGGAAGATGCTTAGAATCTTCAGTTAACGCTAGGTGCAGCACTGGGCGGAAACATCGATTGTAAATATTATATCAGGTACCCAAATCGTCTATAGATAGGTGATAAATATTTTTAACCCAGTTTTTAAATAAATTTTGGAAAAACAGTTCCGCCTGGCGTTAGTTGAACATCCTAAGAGGTTGATGCTTAAAAAAGACTAAACTCTTGCGCTAAAATGTCCACATAATATTTTAGTTCAAAGGTATGATGTAAAAAATGAAAAAAACACAAATGTCGCTTATACCAACTCGCATATTATCTTTTCAAGAGGTACCAGACAATGGCACAGCCCCAAATAACCATACAATTCCAGAAAGCTTAAGACTGATAGAATCGAATTCCACAATGAAAACAGTTCCCGTAATAAATATCGCAGTAAGTATATACAAGACATAATATCTATAATATACAAGTTCTTGATTATGGCAAAAAGACCTAATATCCATAGTGATTATGGCAAAATAGTATCGATGTAATAAGAGAATCAGCTTTTGAAGTGAACTGGACACTTATTTAGGCACTATAATCTCTTTGCTGATTTAGATAATAATTTTAATTATTTTAAAAGTCTTGACCAGGATGACAAAATTTCCTATCTTTTAAATCCATCTTCAACTAGACATGTAAGAATTATTGGCTTCTTCTTAAAACGGTCATTAGAACTGAGGTCGGAGGGCTCTTAATCTAATCATGTACTTTTATGATTATAACTTTTTGTATATATATAAACTTGCACTAATTTTACTGTTTGTTTGTATCATGCTTGTCACAGACATTAGTTTTATATGTTTTATGGCAATAAAAATATTATTATTAGTCTTTTTGAAAATTAAACAAGGCATTGAATTTGATGAATTTCATTAATTTATTTTATTTATTTAAAATACATGTATTTGTAAAGCTTAAACTATTCCTAACTAATGAGTAAAAATTTACATTCTTAAATACTCAAATATGAATATGTGATATGAAAAATGGTAAAAAGAGGAATTCTCCTGCACTAAAAATTAAATATAATTAATGTTTTGGGCATGAATTAACTACTACATGTATGTATCTTTTAAGGGCAGAAAGAAGCGGTCTTACGCGGAAGAAGGTATGTACTGACTTGTAATACTGGTGAACTGAATTTAATTTACAAAATTGAATATGAAGATTTAATTTCATGAACCTTTTTATATAGAATTTCACTGGTGCTAGATGCATTTTTTAATTATGTTTAAAAAACCGCATACAGCATCTGTGTATATCAATGTCAGTAAACGCCAGGTGGAGCTGTTTTGGGGGAAGCTATTTGAAAACTGGATTGCGCTTCTTTACAACCTTTTCCAGCCTATTTTGGGACCAGTATACTATAAACAAACTGTGGTTTCCGCCCAGTGGCGCCCCTAGTGTTAACTGACATTGCTACTGTGTTTAAAATAAATACCTTTGATAGTTTCAAAGGGTTTTCATCAAATAATACTTAATTACATCATGTACATTGTACAAAAACTTAACACATGTTAGAAGAACTTCTGGCCAATTAATGAAACCATTTTAGATATATAATAGAACAATGGCAATGAAGTTATGGCAAAACATTTTTTTTCAGAAGTAAAATAAATCAATAAATAATATATAAAAAATGATAAATAGATAAATAAAATAAAAATAAGTTTAATATTCATGAGAAAAGAAAAATATATCTAGGAGTTTTCGAACATACAATGTATCACAATTCTTTCTGGTATTTGTGAAAATGAATTTTGCTTCTTTTCAGAAAAAACTGTAGAGAGTAATAAATATGTAAGGGAGAAACGACAAATCAATGAGTTATATGTGGAGTATCTTGTTTGTGTGGATTATGCAAATTTTCTTGTGTAAGTTTAGTAGAATGTCTATTTTGCCATTATGTTGATAGATACAGCCAAAAGAATAACGAAACAATGACACGGTGAAAGTCTATAAGACTAAACCTCAATTACAATGTGAATACCTGAAACAATTATACAGCGAAAAAATAATATAGTCAATTAGACAAAAACAAAATATCCAGAACAAAAACTCAAATACCCATAATTAGCAATCCAAATATTAATTAAGGGGACCTCGGGGCCGAGTGGTCTAGGTAGTTCGTCATGACTACTAATGATCACTACCCTGTCAACGCTGAGGTTGTGAGTTCGAGTCTCATCGGTGGCGGGGTCTGTTCGACACAAATCTTAATTGACAAGGATTGCCAATTTTTCTACCGAAGGTCGGTGGTTCTATCCGGGTACTCCGGCTTCCTCCATCAATAAAAACTGGCCGCCGCGAAATAGCCAAAGGTGCTGAAAACCATATCCAACTATAGAAGTCATCACGTGACTTTGGTGACGTCACACATCACCTATACCATGCCCAAGTAAATTGTATAGTGTTACGGCCGAAATCACCTTTAAATTATAGCCAACAAAAGACACAAATCAATAATAAAATTTAACAAGATTTATTATATACAAAGTTTACAAAAGGTATTACACAAAATAAAAATGTCAACTTAACTGTTCAAAATCCTGTTTTTTCTTGATCCGGAATTCTGGTCACTGTTGCCTGAATCCAAACGGAATATTATATCCAATCAGTCACAATCTAGTATGATGTAACGAAAATAAAGTCTGTCAAGTACGATGTGTGAAACGTAAATAAATCCAACAGCTGAGAACACAAGAATGTCTATGTACGGTCCAATATGCTATGTTCTGCAAGTTTAACTTTCGTGTCCATATATATACTGTAGAACGGAAACTTCTGGAATACGGTAGAAGTTCGAATCACACCATAATTATTACGTAAGTCAAATAGAAAGTTCTAGTTATTCCATCAGTATCCATTATTGTTCCAGTGATTTCTAAACTGCGCAGTTATAACATTATTTGGTAAACAACTATAAGTATTATGTAAACATAGTATACATGTTATAAGGCTACGCAAAACAAATTAGGCCAAGATAAATAAATATAATAATTACAATATCATAACACCTCCCCCCTTAAAAGAAGTTTGAGTGTAACGAGAACTTCATGAACAATATGTACAAAAATATATAGTATGTATACAGTGTTTTAATAAGATCTAGATAAAGCATCTGCTATTACGTTATCTTTACCTTTAATATGTTTTACAATAATATCATATTCCTGTAACAATAAACTCCACCTAGTCAACCTCTGGTTCTTGTTTCTCATTTTATGTATGAAGGTGAGAGGATTATGATCAGTATAAACCAGAATAGGATGCATAGTGGGATTTAAATATACATCAAAATGTTGAAGTGCAGACAACAGTGCAAAACATTCTTTTTCAATAGTGGAATAATTTTTCTGATGTTTATCTAATTTCTTGGAGAAATATGATATAGGCTTCTCAAGATTATCATCTGTTTCTTGATATAAAACGGCTCCAACTCCTACATCACTTGCATCAACGGCAAGTTTGAATTGCTTTTTAAAGTCTGGAGTGATAAGAACGGGACTGTTAATTAAAAGTGATTTGCTTTTTTCAAAAGAGTTTTGACAATTATCACTCCAGATGAATTTAGAATCTTTCCGTAAAAGATGAGTCAATGGTTGAACAACAGTAGCAAAATTTGAACAAAATTTTCTGTAAAATCCAATCATGCCTAAATATCTCATAAGTTGTTTTTTATTTGTAGGAGGAGGAAAATTGGTAATTGCATCCACTTTAGCCATAATAGGTTTCACTTGACCTTGGCCAACTGTGTGCCCTAAATAATCAACAGTGGCCTTACAAAATTCACTTTTAGCAAGATTAACAGTCAAATTTGATTGTGACAATCTATCAAAAGTATCATATAAATGTGTTAAATGCTCTTCCCAGCTATCACTACATACAATAAGATCATCAATATAGGCATAACAACAGTCTAAATCTTTTATAACATTATTGATCATTCTTTGAAATGTAGCTGGAGCATTTTTCATACCAAACGGCATGACAGTATATTGAAATAAGCCGTCTGGTGTGACAAAAGCTGATATTTCACGAGCTCTCGGTGTCAGGGGGACCTGCCAGTAACCTTTTAATAAATCAAATTTGCTTACGAATTTTGATTGTCCAATGTTATCAATGCAATCGTCTATCCTTGGAATCGGATAGGAGTCAGATTTTGAGACTGAGTTTACTTTTCTGAAATCAGTAACGAAACGAAAGGTTTTATCTGGTTTGGGTACAAGAAGACAAGGAGAGCTCCATTCACTGTTACTCGGCTCAATAATATCATTGTCAAGCATATATCTAATTTCTTGTCTCATAACATCAAGTTTAAGTGGATTGAGCCGGTAAGGATGTTGCTTAATTGGAGAAGCATCGCCTACATCAACATCATGACAAACAGCAGTCGTTTTGTTTGGCACATCTGGAAAAAGATTTTTAAAAGAAAATACCAAAGTTTTCAATTTTTCTCTGCGATCGAAAGTCAGATGTGCAAGTTTTGAGTCTAAATCTGATAAAATTTCAGAATTTTTCAATCTAACAGTTTGTTCTATAGTATTGGAATCAAAAGATGGTTCAATTATGTCTGGTTTGTCATGATCGTTCTCTGTTTTAACAATGGCTAAAGTGGCAACTGGTTTACTCTCACCTTCATTAGTACGCTCAAAATATGGTTTTAACATATTAATGTGACACACTCTATTTTGTTTACGCCGACCTGGAGTTTTTACAATATAATTCAAATCATTGATTTTACTGTCGATTGTATAAGGACCACAGTATTTAGCCTGTAAAGGATGCCCAGGGATTGGCAAAAATACAAGTACCTTATCACCAGGCTCAAAAACTCTGTCCCTGGCATCTTTATCATACCATATTTTCATCTTATTCTGTACAGTTTTTAAGTTTTTCTGAGCAATTTGACAAGCAGTATACAATTTTTCTTTAAATCTAGATACATAGTCTAGAAGATTCAAGTCAGTGTGTTCAGTAAGCCATTTTTCCTTAACCAATTTCAAAGGTCCCCTTACAGTATGACCAAACACTAACTCAAAGGGGCTAAAACCAAGGGATTCTTGAACAGCCTCTCGGACCGCAAAAAGTAGAAAGTGAACACCATCATCCCAGTCCCTGTCAAATTGAAGACAAAAAGTTCTAATCATGTTCTTCAATGTTTGATGAAAACGTTCTAAGGCACCTTGAGATTCTGGATGATAAGCACTTGATCTATACTGAGCAATCCCTAACTGATAAACGACCTGCTGAAATAAACCTGACATAAAATTTGAACCCTGGTCGGACTGTATTGACTTAGGAAGCCCTACTAATGTGAAAAATTTGATAAGAGCTTTGACAATAGTTGGTGTCTTAATATTCCTTAAGGGAATAGCCTCAGGAAAGCGAGTGGATGTACACATGATCGTTAGTAAATAAGCATTTCCTGTCTTGGTCTTTGGTAAAGGTCCAACGCAATCAATAAGTACTCGGCTGAAAGGTTCTTCAAAGGCTGGAATTGGCAGAAGTGGTGCTGGTGGTATTTTCTGGTTAGGCTTGCCAACAACCTGGCATATATGGCATGATTTACAGTATTCTGTGACATCATTTCTAAGTCTGGGCCAGTAGAAATGTTGTAATATCTTACGACAAGTCTTCCTTATACCTAAATGTCCAGCCAAGGGGGTGTCATGGGCAAGACCAATAATTTCTTGCCTATAGACTTTAGGCACCACCACTTGGTATACCACTCTCCATTCCTCCTCTGGGATAGCATCAGGGGGCCTCCACTTCCTCATCAAAATGCCGTCTTGATGGTAGTAACATTCGGCCACTTTGTCTGCTTCTTCTTGGGGTAGAGCCCTCTTGCAGAGCTGAAGAACCTCAGGGTCTTTATTCTCTTCTTCCCTAAATGTTCTTTTGTCTAATGAATGGCTGTTCACGTCTGGCCATGGCATAATTACACGTTTGTTAGTACCAGGTGATCTTATTATGGCCTTTTCTGAAGTACCGGGACCTTCAATGTCGGCAAGAAAAGTGTCAGAAAGGTCCATATAATCATACTGGCCTTCTTGTAAATCCTCGTCTTGTTGTTTTATTGCCATCGCCCTAGTAACAACACAAGCTGGATACAGTTCAGCATCATCTTCAGGTGATTTAACATCGACCACCGGTTCACTTGTAACAATTGGTTCAGCAACCACTTTGTTCCTAGCTAGATCATTTCCTAGCAATAATGAAACACCCTCTACAGGGAGAGTAGGACGAACACCCACAACAACTGGTCCAGTAATTAAATCTGACTTCAAATAAATACGATGGAGGGGAACATCTATACAACCTAACTCCACACCTCGTAACAAAACGGAGGCACCAACGGACGTCTTCTCGGACAAAGGCAACACACCTTCTAACAACAAAGACTGAGAAGCTCCAGTGTCCCGTAAAATCTTAATAGGCTGAGGAGTAGTATTATTAACAATAGAAACAAACCCATCAGACATAAAGGGCTTATAATCCTCCATGTAATCACAAAAACTGGACTTAAAAGCCTGACTCGCAGGACATTCCAACTTATTGGTAACAACGGGTGTCGTACAAGCACTGGACTTGGGCTTATGATCTCTTTCATTCTTCTTCTGAAGTCTAAAACAATCAGCCATCAGGTGACCATTTTTCTTACAATAAGCACAAGTTAGTGACTTCTTCTCAAAAGTATCAAATTTTGGACCAGACATATTATAACTAGACGGACTCTTATTCTGTGCAACAGGCTTAATATCAGTACGTTCAGTGCTTTGATTTTTGTAATTTCCACTAGAAATATTAAAATTTTGACCTTTGAAACTTCTTTTATGTGAAATGGTATAATTATCGGAAACAACAGCTGCCTCTTGCAATGTCTCAACAGTTTTGTCGTCTAAATGTGTTTTTAAGTCTAAATTAACACACTGCTTGAACTCTTCTAATAACATTAATTGTCTTAATTTATCAAAATTTTTATCTATTTTCTTTGACGTAAGCCATTTATCAAATAAATCTTCTTTTTCCCTAGCAAATTCAACATAGGTTTGTGTTTCAAACTTTTTATAAGACCTAAATTTCTGTCTATATGCTTCTGGTACTAGCTCATAAGCTTTCAAAACTTCCTGTTTAACAGAGTCATAATCAGAACTTTTTTCTGAAGAGAGTGCTGAGTAAATTTCAGCGGCCTTGCCCACAAAAACACTTTGCAACATTGTAGTCCAATAAGGCTTTGGCCATTTCAAATTTTGAGCAATTTTCTCAAATTGTGGAAAAAATTTATCCACCGTTTTTTCACAAAATTTCGGAACCAAACGTATATTTTTTGCTGCCTCAAAATGTTCTGATTTTGACTTAGTGTTGCTTTCTGCTTTGACCATTTCCATTTTTATTTTCTCCATCTCTATCCTTTCCCTCATTTCAAGTTCTGCCTGTTTTTCTTCTTTTTCTTTTTCTAATTGTTTTAATTTAACTTCGTTTTCAAATTGTTTTTCCAATTGTTTTAATTTAAGTTCGTGTTCTAATTCAAGCTGTTTTAATTTTAAAGTATTAACATTTTCGACCTTGAGGTCAAGAGCATCTTCACCAAAAATTTCTAAATCAACTAAATTGTCTATTACCAAATTTTTTATAATTTGTTTTCTCATAGATGTTCTAAAATCTATTTTTAGATGTTTAGCAAGCAACACTAATTCTTCTTTCTTTAATTTATCAAACCCTTCCAGGTCTGGCGTTTTCAAAAATTTACCAGCATCAAATTCCATTTTGTAGAATTTTGTTGGCTAATTCTAATAAAAATATTGAAAAAATTTTATTAAGATATTAACGTTATCCCGAGACGAGCCCCCAATTTCTGTTACGGCCGAAATCACCTTTAAATTATAGCCAACAAAAGACACAAATCAATAATAAAATTTAACAAGATTTATTATATACAAAGTTTACAAAAGGTATTACACAAAATAAAAATGTCAACTTAACTGTTCAAAATCCTGTTTTTTCTTGATCCGGAATTCTGGTCACTGTTGCCTGAATCCAAACGGAATATTATATCCAATCAGTCACAATCTAGTATGATGTAACGAAAATAAAGTCTGTCAAGTACGATGTGTGAAACGTAAATAAATCCAACAGCTGAGAACACAAGAATGTCTATGTACGGTCCAATATGCTATGTTCTGCAAGTTTAACTTTCGTGTCCATATATATACTGTAGAACGGAAACTTCTGGAATACGGTAGAAGTTCGAATCACACCATAATTATTACGTAAGTCAAATAGAAAGTTCTAGTTATTCCATCAGTATCCATTATTGTTCCAGTGATTTCTAAACTGCGCAGTTATAACATTATTTGGTAAACAACTATAAGTATTATGTAAACATAGTATACATGTTATAAGGCTACGCAAAACAAATTAGGCCAAGATAAATAAATATAATAATTACAATATCATAACAATAGAAATGCACTTCCTTAATCAGGAATCGATAAAATAAACTACTTTTAGTTCGTGCTGAAAAAATTTTGGTGCTATGTAGTACTTCCTCATATATTTAGAAATATATTTATGCTATTTGGAAACGTTTAAATTTTTGTCTTATCCCTTCCAAATGCTTTTGAAAATTTTGTCTTATTTTCCCGTTAAGTCCATATTGTTAAATCATCTAACTCCGATAAATAGGCTTTTTTGTCGTTTTTAACATAAAATTGCGATTTAACCAAAACTGATGGAAAAATTTTGGTGCTATGTGCTAATTAATACATTTATAAATTTTTGAAATATCGTAAATGCGATACTTTAATTTTTTATTATATCCCTTCCAAATTGATTAGAAAATTAGCTATTTTCGAGAAATCTGTTATTATTTTTCAAGATAGGGACGATGGCCGGAAATGGCACTAGGCGCGAAAATACAAACATTTAATGATTTTCAATTTCATATTTGCATCGAAACAAACGCTTATGTTTGAAATATAAAGTGTATATATATATATATATAAATAGCTGACATAACTTATTAATAAGAGTATAGTTTCCAATTGCACTGCATATTAACTTATCCTCGCCAAGGGCGATATAGATTATGAAAAAAATCGCACCTTTGCCAGTATTAATGAAAACTAACACAGATGATAGATCATTTCATACAGACATCATTTCTTTTCAATCGAGGATTTTATTATATAATGTTTGTGTTATGAAGTTATAATAAAAAGGGGGGATATGCATACTATAGATACTGATATATTACTAGAGACATATTGTTTTATGTCTCGGATGTTACTAATAAAGTATATCCTTTGGTCTTCATATATCATATGTTTGAGTAAAACCATCATAACTTTTCGAAATATCGTATTTCAATAGTTTAAATTTTGATTATGTTCCTTCCAAATTGATTTGAAAATTAGCTATTTTGAAATGTGTTATTTTTTACTATTATTAAAGATGGCGCCCTCCTAATCAGCTTCTACCTTGCCATAACAAAGTAAATATATATACGAGTAAATAGAATTACTCATATAATATGTCAAATGTTAAATATATAAATACCAAAAAGATAAATTATTAATTTAAAATAAATTAAAATGTTACTTATCTGACATTTGAAATTATATTTCATCACTGCATTCTTTGTGATCCCCCCTTAAACACACACACACCTCTTTATTAAAATGTTGCATTAATTATCAAAAAATGTGGCGTTAAAAATGAAATCACACTGTTTTTGGTCAGCAAACGGTTTACCTGTATACATACAATGTACCTGTGTACCTTAATTAACGGTTGGAACAATAAACATCCGGACAGTCAAGGTACAATATACATGTCAAATCGTTAATTAGTTATAATTACCTGAAACACACAGCATGTTAATTTCGCATAATAAATTTCTTCAGATAAAACTCACATAAATTTTACCAAGAAAAAAATCGCTTTTCTCGCGGCTTAAAAAATTAAAAAAAAAAACTTGCACCATTACCCTTTATCACGTGTAATTATGTACTTTTGACAGTTTGTATAAATTGGTGATAAATTTCATCTTATTAATTATGGTCACAATTTCATATATTGAAATTATAATCCATGTGAAATGTTACTACATATTTCAAATAAAAAGTTTTTTAAAGTGAAGACGTGGAGAACGTGCAAAATCAATACAGAGTTATCGAAGTACGATGAATGCCTGGCATGAACGGGACCAGTAGATTCCCGATATTGGGTAACCAGTTAATAAGTCTAAACAGAGTTACCTAACATAATTATGACCGATATAGCTGCATATGGGCGTAAAACCCCAACTAAACAAACAAAAAATATAAATTAACAACATATCACAAAAACTAAAGCATTTAGATACATAAGAAAAACTTTAAACAATTCTCTTCCGGTTGAAAATACTTTAATTCTCATAGTTTTCAAATAAATTTTGTATCACGAATCCGAATTTTTAACAGCATAGATTCCTTTTGAAAAATGATAACTATTAAAAGCAAACTGAATAGAAAAGTAACTAAACGCGTAGAATGGTATAAATTTTGAAATTTATACAATGTTTATCGGTGAAAATACCTTCTGTTCCCGTCTCTATTTGAATATACTAGTTTTGTCATTCTCTTTCAAATAATTTGGAATTTTAAGGATGCTCGCTGGTCATGTTTTGGTCTTTTTGTCAGATTTTCGGAATCCTCGGGTTTTATCCATTTCTTACACATGAAATTTTTTGCCCATGACCCCCACTTTTTCTTTTATAATTCAATCATAAATACCTTAAAATGGTATTTGAGAAAATTTTATGAAATCCTTTTTATTTTTTCATACATTTTTGAGAGACTGAAGTTGCCAATGCAAAGACAATGAAAAATCCATAGAAAACCCATTTCCTGCAAATTTTCAAGGCTTTATAGCTCTAAAATGAGCACATGAACTTATATTTTTTTCTTGCTTATTTGTTTACTATTCATATGTTCTCTCAAACTAAAACACCTATTTCAAATCCTATTTATTTCCTATTAGACCAGCGATCATCCTTAATTAGAACACCATCAAGAGTCATAAAAAACTGGAATAATATATATATTATGCTTGTTTTAACATGACAGGTGGAAAAGTATGTCAACAGCAACAGATGAAGCGCAACAAAACAAAGATGCTGAAAACATGATTATACAATATTATCTCTTTGTTACTAATGGAGTAAGTTGAAAAATAAAATTTATCTAAACATAAATGTTTGGAAAAGTATAAATACGAAAATGTAAGGAAACACCAATATGGTTGAACAAGGGAAAATATTATAATATAGCTTTACCGAAAAGTTATTTTTATACCCGCATGTTCGAATGAAAGTTCGGATATATTGTCGTTGCGGTCGTCAGTCTGTCCGTCCGTCCGTCACACTTTCTTATGATGCAAACTCCTCCTTCACTTTTGAATTATTACCAATTTTTTGTGCTATATTGTTACTTACCAACTGTAGATGCGCAATAAGGTTTTGGAATTGCAAATTTTTTAAAAGGGGGAGTGGGAGGGACCAAAAATGGCTAAATTATACAAAGAGCCCTGTGACGTGGACTCCTCTTTCGTTTTTGAATTTAAACCATTTTTATTGTTGCCATATTATTGCTTACCAACTGTAGATGCGCAATAAGGTTTTGGAATTCCAAATCTTTTTAAAGGGGGGTGGGAGGGACCAAAATGGGCCGAAACAGAAAAAAAGCATAATTACTAAAATAACTATGTCATATTGTTGCTTGCTAACTGCAGATGCGCAAAATGTTTTGGAATTCCAAATTTCTAAAAGGGGGCCTGGGAGGGACCAAAAAGGACCAAAAAGGATCAAAATAGGCAAAGAGCCTTGTGACGCGAACTCCTATTTCATTTTTGAATTTAAATCATTTTTATTGTTGCCATATTGTTGCTTACCAACTGTAGATGCGCAATAAGGTTTTGAATTCCAAATTTTTTAAGAGGGGGGTGGGAGGGACCAAAAAGGGCCGAAACAGAAAAAAAAAGCATAATTACTGAAATAACTATGTCATATTGTTGCTTGCTAATTGCAGATGCGCAAAAGGTTTTGGAATTCCAAATTTCTAAGAGGGGGCCAGGGAGGGACCAAAAAGGGCCAAAATAGGCAAAGAGCATTGTGACGCGAACGCCTATTTCATTTTTGAATTTAAATCATTTTTATTGTTGCCATATTGTTGCTTACCAACTGTAGATGCGCAATAAGGTTTTGGAATTCCAAATTTTTTTAAAGGGGGTGGGAGAGACCAAAAAGGGCCGAAACAGAAAAAGACCATAATTACTAAAATTTTATCTAAAGAAAAAAAATTGAATAAATTTGTGAATTTTAGTTTAAGGGGCTATAGGTCCCGAAAAGGGTCCAAAAAGTTAGATTACAGTAAAAGTGAGTTGTGATATATCTCTGCAAAGGTTATTTGTTACAGATGCAAACTGTAATGCAATGGAAACTGAAAATATTAAGAATTTTTGTTTACAAATAAATGTGGGGTGCTGGTATAGCTGTCGTTCCGACAGCCCCTACCTCTAGTTCATGTTTGCAGTCGATTTTGACAGATATATTGATTTATCATATACTCCATAATTACAATTTTGGAGCAAAGATGTGTACTTTTATTCTATTAACGGCTCATCATAAGGCCTAAAATGTTGAAAGCCGAAAGAATAACAAAAAAGTTAAATATTTGTTGAAGTATTGGATTTCATAGCTGGCACTGTTTTGACCTAGCTCTGTGACCATCATAAGAAAAAATACATGTGCAATTCTTCAAAGGACATGTAGTATGTTCATTAAAATTTTGTAGATAAACACCAGATATAAATCAGCGATGACACCACAGGGAGACATAAGGGTAATCTTGGCTGGTTTTGTTATTGCCACGGTGAGTACTTAAATAAAAACGTCAAATTGAAAGCAGTCGTTTTATTTCAAATTCATAATTTTTCCGAATAAAGAAAAAAACACAACATAGTTTCGCTTGCTTTGGAATGACAATGTTTTATTACCTGGAATAAGGTGCATTTAAAATAAAGCCGCCCCAAGATCGGAAACAATTTTAAGCACCATCCAAGTCAATTTTTAGATGCGTTTATACTTTCACACCTTTTTATCCTTTTCACATAATGCGTTCTTTCGAAACCCATGTAATTCTATATAAGATTTTAAACTAATTGTAGTATAGTTACATATATTGATTATAAGCCAAATGATTTTTAAAAAAGAAATTGTCGTTTTTTTGTTAAGTGTGAAATATTTCACAATTTTATCCACATTTTTCTAAATAACCACTCTAATTGTGGATAAAAGAGGAAAATTTTCCACGATATAAAGTAATATTTTTGTAAGAAGAAATTTAAATATTTATTTTCATATTTTTAGACAGCAGCTGCATCACAATGGACCGAGGCCAATATCATAAGTGGGCCGATAATAAACGATGGTAATACACTTTTGAAGTTTGCACAATGGATCAATGCGAACAAGAATTCCGGGGCTTTACCAGAACACGATCATGCTGCACTTTTTACTGCGTATGTTTATTATAAAGTTCTGAATCAATCTAATTAAAAACCGATCTTTCATCGTTCCCGTTTTCTGATATGTCGCGTGGGAGATCTAACGAAACCCGCTTTGAGGTCACATGTGAGTGACCTCGTAGGTGTGTCCTGTTCGACCAATGAAATTGCGGCTTAGGCGATCTTGTAAGTTGATCGTGTGGTAAAGGGATGTAACTCATTTTATTAACGAAGAAATCGTCAGTCCCCAGAATTCATAAACTTTTTTGATTGGCTTATTGATAGGAAGTCAACTCATTTGCATATCATTATAAATTCATAAGTTCCAGTTCACTCACATGTGACCTCAAAGCGGATTTCGTTAGATCTCCCACGCGACATATCAGAAAACGGGAGCGACAAGAGATCGGTTTTTAATTAGATTGGTTCTGAATGAACATTACTTCATACTAGACAGTGGTAATTAACTGGATAAAAATGTCCACAAATCATTTCTTGTCAGTGATGCTTAAAGCAAGGAATACAATGGAATAGGGCAGTTGAAACTATAAGTTAAAAAATGTTATACCTGTAAATTTAAGGAAATAAAATATGGGTTTTGGCCGTGTCATATTTAGTTTACAAGTTTACCTAAACAAGCAAAATTATAATAATAAAAATTAGTTATTGTAAACAAATACAAAAAAGTGAGTTTGGTAGTCCGATATTTGTCTGACATCAAACAGAAAATTCAAATTGTCATATGTCTGAAAACCAGACTTTTGCAAATTTAACTCTTTTTAAGTATGAAAGTTAAATTTGAACTAAAAAAAAAAATAGGAATGAGATCGAGTATTCCAGAATATTCCTCTGTGTTAACGACATCTGTTAATGATATTAACAAGGTTTTGGAGGTAACCTAATGGCTCAGTTGATAGATTAACTGTACATGTCACATGGCAGTATCGAAACAATTTTACTGTGACGAGTCCTGATCCTTTATACAATACCACGTGTACAATACTTTATATAAGGAATGTTTCCAATTTTTGAACAGGTTAAACGATATAACATGGTTTGGGTCAGTTTACCATAATAAACCGCGAAGCGGTTTATGAATGCCGTAAACTGACCCAAACCAGTCATTGAAATATAACCTGTTCAAAAGGTGAAAACATTCCTTATGCACTTGTAATTTAATTTCCAAACAGAAGTACATCATGCAATGATTCCTCGATTCAAGCATCAATAATTGCATGGGACTATTTGAATTTACAAGTGGCGGATTGATCCGTTGGGGATGTCAAAAGACCAAACCAGGTTACAGGATAACCAATGTTGCTCTATGCTGTTCAACCAATCAAAATGCACCATTCAAATCAAATTAAATTATTACATGTTAATCACTGTCGGGTTAGGCAATGTGATGTATACAAAACGTCATACTAAGAAAGCAGTATGGGTTTTATTTTTCAGTTACGACTTAGCAGAAAAAATAACGGACACAAGAACAATAGGTATATTAATAAAATATTTCTAATCGTTTTAATACCTCCTCCCAGAGTATTTCCTTTCTTCCTGTATAAAATTGCTAACCATGTATAGAATACATAGTCTATATATTCAATATTTCATATTTTAACTTTAGAATTTTGGATATATATCCTCAAAGTATCTGTGAGCACAAGAATTATTAAAATACTGATTGAAACACAATATTCCCTGTGGTTTGTAATAAAAGATAACTTCAGTTCATTGTGAATAGTTTTGAGCAAGGGATACGCATTTTGAAAAACGGAATCTTTTTTGTTTTGTCTGAGGACTAGACTTTGAATATACATTTTAAATTCTTTATTTGCAAATTACACCCATAAGGTCAAGCAAACAACATATAACATATATACAGCACATTACATTAATAGTTAAACACAATGTTATGGGTATACAGTTAACTAACGATGATGTCAACACTCTGACCGGCATGGACCCTATCTCAATTCTATTGATTGTTAGTAAGTCAAATGTTGCTCAACCTAGGCAAAGGCTAAAAATAACCAAACATTTTGGCCAACTGAACCATCTAAGGATATTATGCATTAGCTTAGAGGAAGATGATTCTTAATTGCAGAAAGTTTAATATTAGAAAAAGTATCACTTTGATGGCAGCACATCCAGATAACTTGGCAAGCTCTGCAGGTCATGCCTCCAGTGTTGACTGCACGTGCATATCTCACAATTCCAGGATTTCACTGAAAAATCTTTAGACTTGCATTAGATTGGATAATTAAATATTTTCCGGCATCAATTTTGAATATCCGTTATTTTATTTGTAAACTCAGTTTGCAACCATCAGGGAGTATGCTATGTCCTTAGATAGTTTTGGCTTAAACGTTTTTATGGCAAGCAGTTTTACTATTTATTCTAACTTCAAGATATCTAATAAACTTTATAAGATATCTCATATAGTTTATAAGATATCTTATATAGTTTATTAGATATCTCATATAATTTATGATATCTTATAGAAAAATATTTATAAGATATCTTATAAACTGTATACGAAATCTTATATACTTTATGAGATATCTTATATATCATATGAAATATCTTGAAGTTAGAATAAATAGTAAAACGGCTTGCCATACGTTTTGTGTCATTTTGGTATTCTGCTCTTCAACGTTTGGGATTATGGTATTGATTTTCAACATAGGATTGAGCACAACTCATGAGGTGTAAATCGACGAAATGTGCGCATCTTGTGTATCAAAATTGGTATCAAAGAATATTTAATCCACAGTTGATGCCGGCAGATATTAAATTATAAAATTCGTGTTTCCACATTTGCAGGCATTGCTTATCTGTCACGTGTTTGTAATTCCTACGCTTCATCTGTCAACGAAGAAACGTATAACGCAATGGTAATACATATAGCTGCACACGAATTAGGACACAGGTATGGGATATATTTGATTAATATTTTAGAAAGGTCACGTTTAACAGTCATGTCTGTTCATCAAGTTGAAACATTGATGGTAAATGGCATCTTGTGCTAAATCGCTTTGCTATAATACCTTAATGGAACAATTGGAAATGCCAATATAATGTAAAGAATTTAATCATGTTTTTTTTTAATTAGAAGAACCTTGAACTGTACAAATCAGTTTTTAAGTTGTTAAAAACAAACAAAATAAACATGAAATAAAAATGTCCAATTAAATATAAATTTATAATATAAAATTTTTAGGTGAATTATTAAGTTGCGGCTAGAAAATTTTGAATTAATCAAATGAACACGAGCTTTGTTATTTCTTTTCTTTCAGCGCCGGCGCAGGACATGATTCCTACTCCATAAATGGATGTCCTTCTGACCTTATGTACCTAATGGCGGGATCTCTACCTAATTCGCAGTACATTTCGCCAAGTCTTGCTTCAAACCCTTTTATCTTTTCGTCATGTTCGAGATCAGCGATAGGTTCTTATGTACAAGGCCTCCAAACGTAAGTTTTTCTGAAAAAAAAAAAAAAAACCTTTTACAAAACACAAATGTAATGAATTTAATGTCCTAAAATTTAGGATTTGCTTAGATATTTAGTTTCATTTGACAACTAAGGTCGTTTTCCTATATGGATTTGTAAATAGTTTCATATTGGTTAAAATTTTTGCAGATTTAAATTCATTGCTGGAAATAAGAAAACTAACACAAGAAAGTACACTCGCGTGCATAGTAAAACTATAGTGATATAATATTTTAGAGATATTTTTTGTAGGAACTGTTTGCAGAATTTACCAATGGAAGGTTTAAAGGAGCTCACTTTAAATTCATTTAACCCTGGACAACGTGCGTATGATGTAGATGAACAGTGCCGTTTAACATACGCGCCATCTGGAAGGTCTTCTATGTGTAGGGTAAGATTGTCCTATTGAACATCATATTTTGTATTTTTGTTGGTTTACTTTGGCCACTATTGATGAGGGAATAGTTGTCGGCATGGTGCATGAGTTTACATGAGATATATGTTGTAATAATATATTACTAAAACTGTTTTAGCAAAGATCATTAGAGTGCTTGGGCTATTAATGTGCTGGTTTGGATCAAACAAAACTAGTTTAACCAAACCGGATATTTCGCCTGTCCTAAATCAGGAATATTGGATTGGATATATAAACTTTGTGTCTTTTGATTTATCTAGTTCCATGATTATTTTAGAGCTCGCCACAAGGTGTGAGGTATCCAACTGCATTGAAGATCGTGTGGCACCCTCTAGATGTCTCGTTAAGGAGATGGGATGATTCTCTTTGACATTTACCCCACATTCGTTCTTTTGGCATAAAAAATACAGCCACACCAATTTATTCTGATTCTTAGATGTTTTATATATTGCATATCTATGGCAAGCCGTTTTACTATTTATTCTAACTTCAAGATATCTAATAAACTTTATAAGATATCTCGTATAGTTTATAAGATATCTTATAAACGATATAAGATATCTTTAAAATATATGAGATATAAAAAAAATATTTATAAGATAACTTATATACTTTATGAGATATCTTGTATACTTTGTTAGATATCTTATAAAGTATATAAGATATCTTATAAAGTTTATAAGATATCTTATAGAAACTAGATTATATAAGATATCTTATATATTATATGAGATATCTTGAAGTTAGAATAAATAGTAAAACGGCTTGCCATACATATCCCATTGAATCTCAGTTAATCAATACTGGTACCTTGCCGTGTGACATCATAAAATTAGAATAATTGCAATATATTTCATTGTATGTAATTTTGTAAAAGTTGTGACAGAAAAATACAGGGTCACATGAAAGTCAATTAATAGTCCATTCAAATTCTTTTCAGCAAAATTATCCTTTAACCGTTATGAAATGGGCCAGTGTTTGTTACAGACTGCAGTGCAAAATTCCAGGTAGCAGTCAGTGTTCAAGTCAATTTGCTCATGACGGTACACCTTGTGGTAATTTCAAGGTAAGAAAGCAATTATGTGTCATTCCGTCATTCTTATTCTACTTCTTTTTATACTTGGGCTCATTAAAATATATAAATAAACAGTTTCTTTCAGTCAGTCAGTTGCAGTCTGCTTAATCAAATTAGCCACCACACTAACGTTTTTATGGGTAATGTCTTGTACAGAATAGAATTAATTAAATGATATCTGAAGATATGTATATGAGGTAAGCGTCAATGAAATGAGATCCCACAGGGCTTAACATGTTCAAAAGTTTTATTAAAAAGATCTACAAGAAAGTGCAACAACACACCCAAAAAGCACTAAATGACAATGGAATAAATGTCATAAAACCTAGATCGCGTCTATAAACACAGAATAACAATAACACAGTTCTTAGTAGACTTGCTACAAGTCCCTCTATACGTTTTTATACTCTATCCCCCCCCTTTAAAAATAATTAATTTGCATTTAATCAAAACCGCTATTAGAGAGATACTGGAGTCGTATCTCTCTGATAGCAGTTTTTATTAACTGCAAATTAATTATTTTTAGAAAGGGGGAGGAGGTAAGTGGGGGGGGGGGGGGGGGGGGGGGGGGGGGGGGGTTGAGTATAAAAACTTATAGAGGGACTTGTAGCAAGTCTAAGTTTTTAGTTCAGTATCATATTATGCACTTACTTAGGTCAAAACCAGAAACATTTTGTTCATAGATCTATTTAATATTTAAAATTTTCAGTGGTGCCAACAGGGACAGTGTGTCAGTTCTGTTGAT
This sequence comes from Mytilisepta virgata, assembly GCA_028015205.1. Lineage (NCBI taxonomy): Eukaryota > Metazoa > Mollusca > Bivalvia > Mytilida > Mytilidae > Mytilisepta > Mytilisepta virgata. The sequence goes on along the minus strand of CM051511.1, from coordinate 35,582,425 downwards.
GCAAGTAACGTACCAGGTAAGGTTTAAAAAATTAGTTCCACTTTTTTAGAGGAAGGGGGGACTAATTTGATATATTAGAAATTAAACCTCTAAATATGATCTTGAAGGAATAAAAGAACAACTATTTGATTTTTATGGGAAAAGAAGGGCGACTTTGAGCATGGATATATTCTAACAAAAGCTACAATGTATATGATTATGGAAATTTTTAAATCCCATCCTGGATTTCGCAACTGTTACAATTTAAATCTACTTTTAAGCCCCACCCCCCTCTTAAGTTGTGTGTAATTTTTATGTTTAAAATATAATTTTTAGGCTCTAGATGCATATTTTTAAGGTTAAATTTCATTAGAAGTGCTGAAGAACCATTTATACATGGACACAATCAACTTAAACATTGGATAGCCGAATAGTTATAACGAATTTTTTATGCTTATCATCACTCATTTCCAATCTGAAAAGCAAGTTCATTGGATTTAGAATTTATAGTGTCCTTTTCAAACAAAGACTCTTTTTTAACCAGTATGTGTTTCAATTTCAGATGTCTGCCCATTCGGGGATGATCCTCTTACCGATTGTCAAGAAAGCCAGTGTCCTTTCTATCCACAGAATGTTCGTTCAGGAACCTGTTGTTACACCTGCCTAGTGCCTAAGACAACTTTACCAACTACCACAACGACCACGCCTACTACTACAACCACACCCACAACTACTACGACCACTCCCACCACAACAACCACTCCCACCACAACAACAACCACACCTACTACGACGACGACCCCACCAACTACTACTACAACCACTCCCACCACTACAACAACCACACCCACAACTACTCCCACCACAACAACCACTCCCACAACTACAACAACCACACCATCAACGACGACTACTCCCACTACAACAACCACACCTACTACAACAACAACTGCCACAACTACAACGCCCACTACTACCTCTTCATCAATAACGACAATTACTACTCCATCAATAAAAACAACACGTAAAACATCATTAAATACTCCAATGCCAACAACGAGTGAAGGTCCATATATTAAACCCTTTGGTGAACTTGTCAATTTTGAACTTAAGACAGCAATGGCGTTATTTATGCATCTGGTTGTGATAGTGTAATTGGTATTGTGGTATTTTTATTTATTCAATGTTAAGGTTGATGTTTTTATTACATATATTAATCATTTATACAAAGAAGATGTTTTAAATAATAGAAATCCATATTTTACTTGATCCCATATGTTGATACTGAAATCCTATTTTTCTAATTTTGTAAAGACACGCACTTGATTTGAAGAACTATTCTATGGATATTTTTTTTAATAAAGGTTCTAAAAAGAAAGTGAAATAGTCGATATTAAAACCAGTGATATTCTTTTGACATGTAATACTCAAATACCTGTAGATAAAATAACAATCCAAAGATACAAATATTATATATAGTAAAATTATACTATGCTATTTACGACGCATTTCAAGGAGTTACCTCTCATCAGCAGCATTAAAACCGAAACATTTGGAAGACCAAAAACCAAACTTATTTTAAACAAGAAGTACTCATAACCAAAATACCGAAATAGGAAGCCAAATTTCGACTAAAGGCGATCTACCATGTGCAATACAAGGAATGGACCCTTAGTATTTCTATTATTTTTGAATTTTGCTAATTACTGGTAATTTCTGTAACAAATCAATGAATAATCAGGTCATAAAAGTCTGACGACTGGGTTGGCGAACACCCTCGTGGACCTAGGATCCACCAAGATAATTTTGTTTTTGTTCCTTTTGGCATTTGAATCTACAACGTTATGGGGTGTTTTTTTCTATTTCTATATTTTCTGCCTTGATATGATATAAATTGTTGAAATGTGCATATGCAGTGCATCAAAGCTAGTACCAGAGATTTCGTAGTATTATAAAGTTATTGACTGGGTTCGAGGACAACAGCTGTTTTGTTTGATCCAAACTGTTCCCCGAAGCCGAGGGTAAGAGTCAAACAAAACAATGTTGTACGAGAACTCTGCCTATAATTGTTTTGTTAATGTTTTCATTTTGAGAAAGAAACAGAATTTGTGGGTGTGACGTTATCAACCAATCAAATTCAGGCACGTGATCAAAAGAACACTGCGCTCAAATAGTCCGGAAACTGCTGCCCTGAAACAGTCACATCATACAGAATAATGATAGAACACCTTAAAACAGTAAAACACTACTTATTTTATATAATAAAATTCTATAGAGTAAACATATAAAGGTTTAACAAAACATCCCGCAATCTTCTTTCAATACATATCATAGTAGTACTTGAAGTTGGGAATCATATCCATTTTGATAGTGAAAAAATGTATTTCACGGCTGTCATACACCACAGAATATACATGATATAAGAAGGCCTTGGCATTTCGTTATATAAATACTTGACTTTTCCTTCTTCTACACGACTTTTCCACATTCGAAATTGAAATTTTAAAACAATACCTTTCAAAAACACGATACCCAACAGATTTACAAACCTGAAGACACACAGTGGTTCTACAAAAAGCACACTGAATATGATCTTTTATCGGCAAGGTATTCGAACGTGGAGTTTTCCAGACTTGTCGATTGCATGAAACTGACTTCATTCAAGGATAACTAGGTTATAACTGGCCCAGTACACTCTTGCACATAAAAAATTGGTGTCTTATGGCAAAAGTGGAAACCAAAATCCTCTCGCCTGTGAAATTGGTTTTAACGAAACACTAAGTTTCCACTCTTTAAGTCTTATACTAATGCGTACTAAAATAAAGGAGGCATTGCAAAAATATTTGTCAATTTTGTAATGTAAGGAGCCATGACCTTTGGGGTGTTCAGAACATAGATCAGACAAATTTTTTATCCTAATATTGAAGTAGTTTCAGGTAGACTTTCAAGGTTAAAATTTTCAGTTTCGGAATCATTCGTTTCTAAATTAAGTAGAGTTCTGCTGTGTACAATTGATGAGGAGCTTCTCCAGTGGTGCACAAACTGTGGAATTCAAAATACACAGTACCCGGAAATGTTAACCCACCAACCAATTTTAACGTCACCCAAAAGCAGTCCATTGTTCGAGCATGTTCAAATTCTCTACACTATAAAAGATCTTCAGGTTCAAATATTTTCAAGGGTTTCAGGAACCATATGAAAACTCTTCCAGTATAGTCACGATCAGATAACATTAAACCTACCCGACAACAAATAGTTTGTAATAAAAGCCATTGAGAACCATGTACAGAATGATGGATGGACGGATGAACGTCTGTTTAACGTCCAGTGGCAACCAGGTGCATATCAGGACGTGAAAATATCGATATGACAATGAATATGATCCCTGCTTTGTACAAGACCCATACCCTGAGGCGGATTTTTAATGTGCTAGCTCACTAGGTAACTGTCACCCCATGGCCACTCGGACACATTATACTGATTCCGAGTCGACAGTCTATCTTTGCTCTTACTCCTAAGTGCCGCGTGCTTGGCAGAGAAGCAGCAAATACCAATTTTAATGTCTTTGGTTTGACCCGGCCGGGGATCGAACCCGCGACCTTCAGCACTAGAGGCGAGCACGCTACCACGAGACCACAACAAGGCGGTGTGTACAGAACGAAGCCACCAAGTCTATGAAAGAAGAAATACTTAACCTGTTTACCCTGTACATGCTATATAAATATACAATATTAGTGAACTATAGAAGAATATAGAACTTTATATTTGTATGAGACTAAGAAACCAAGGAAAATTCGAGCCTCTGCCGAGAATTTTCCTCCAGTTCCGAGCCGAACTGGAGAAAATCATGACAATTTGTTTATATAAATAGATACGAAGTGGAAATTTGGTATAATTATTTCGAACAAAAAAAAAAAAAAAATATGTAAAAGTAATTTTTAAAGAATCTAACGGAATTCACTTGTTTGTGATCGGGGCCTAATGCTGTATTTGTGTAGTATATTCGACACCTGTTATCTGTAACACCGATTGCGGGATAAAAGTCATCAGTAGTTCACCTTCTTGGTTTATGTTGCTGTCGATACCCTCTTCTGGGTGTGATTTTCATTAACTGTAGACCCAGTTGCATATTCAGTAGCCAACATAGTACATCTGACATCAAATGGTTCCAGCCAATCCTAAAACAAGCTTTTGGATATCAGAGAAGGCCCAGTTGCATATTCAACATAGTACATCTGACATCAAATGGTTCCAGCCAATCCTAAAACAGGCTTTTGGATATCGGAGAAGGCCCAGTTGCATATTCAACATAGAACATCTGACATCAAATGGTTCCAGCCAATCCTAAAACAGGCTTTTGGATATCAGAGAAGTCAATACCCCTGCCTGTTCTAAAGAATATAGGACTTATTCAAAGTGATTTTGGCTCATCAGCTGTAAAAATGTTAAGGGTAAGCCCCCCCCCCCCCAAAAAAAAAAAATAAAATGCTCCGCTGGGCGCAGCTAGATACGACCGCAGATGTGGAACCCTGAATAGTTGGGGAAATTATGAACACAACATTCAAGCTTGATACAATACTTAATTTGGATTGTGAATAAATATTTGACACAGCATAGGTTTCTGACACAGAATGAATGTTGTCTAAGCACTTAAAAAATTTTAATTTACCTATTCAAACCATATCAGTATTATTTGTTTTTATATATATATCAGAAATTACCAATTTAAAATTTAAAATTGGGCACACATATCAATTTCTTGCTATTGCGCAATACTGTGCAATTGAAGATTTCTTGCTATTGCGCAATACTGTGCAATTGAAAATTTCTTGAAATATTTGACACATATAAATAGGTTTCTGACACAGAATAACTGAAATCAAAGAACTTAGAATTGGTCATATGATTTCAATTTATATTCAATTTTTTGCTTCTTGTGCAATACAATATGCTGTGGACAATTGCCCCCCCCCCCCCAAAAAAAAAAAACAAAAAAAAAATTTACCCCTTTTTCAGCTTTTGTGCAATACACTATGAAGTTGCACATTGACCCCCTCTCCCAAAAAACAAAAAACAAAAAAACAATAAAATTTATTGTAACCCCCCCCTTTTTTTGCTTAAAAAAAAATTGAAATTTTCTTTTTAATTTATGAAATATGAAATGAGAAAAAAATTGCCCCCTCCCCAATTTCTTATTTACCCCCCCCCAATTTTGTTTTCAACCCCCCCCCCATTTCTTTATACTTTGCAACCATAACAGCCCATTTACATACACCATAACATATTAAAATAGAAAATGACATCATAGTCATGGATGGCAAATTTTAAATATACATAATTTAAAAGCAGTTTAGATGAGATAAACAAAAAAGCTTCATCAGCACATTTTATATTGGCAAATTTCCAATGAAGTTCATTAAACTAAAGTTATTGGCAATTTTCCAATGGAATTTGTTAATAATAAAGTTTTGATAACAGGGCACACATATCAATTTCTTGCTATTGTGCAATACTGTGCAAATTGAAGATTTCTTGCCATTGCACAATACTGTGCAATTGAAAATTTCTTGAAATATTTGACACATAATAGGTTTCTGACACAGAATAACTGAAATCAAAGAACTTAGAATTGGACATATGATTTGAATTTATATTCAATTTTTTGCTTCTTGTGCAATACAATATGCTGTGGAAAATTGCCTCCCCCCCCCAAAAAAAAATAATTTACCCCTTTTTTAGCTTTAATTTTGGACCCCGATTTGGACCAACTTGAAAACTGGGCCCATAATAAAAAAACTAAGTACATGTTTAGATTCAGCATATCAAAGAACCCCAAGAATTCAATTTTTGTTAAAATCAAACTAAGTTTAATTTTGGACCCTTTGGACCTTAATGTAGACCAATTTGAAAACGGGACCAAAAATTAAGAATCTATATACACAGTTAGATTCAGCATATCAAAGAACCCCAATAGTTCAATTTTCGATGAAATCAAACAAAGTTTAATTTTGGACCCTTTTGGCCCCTAATTCCTAAACTGTTGGGACCAAAACTCCCAAAATCAATCCCAACCTTCCTTTTGTGGTCATAAACCTTGTGTTTAAATTTCATAGATTTCTATTAACTTATACTAAAGTTATTGTGCAAAAACCAAGAAAAATGCTTATTTGGACCCTTTTTTAGCCCCTAATTCCTAAACTATTGGGACCAAAACTCCCAAAAACAATCCCAACCTTCCTTTTGTGGTCATAAACCTTGTGTTAAAATTTCATAGATTTCTATTTACTTATACTAGAGTTATTGTGCGAAAACCAAGCAAAATACTTATTGGGCCCTTTTTTGGCCGATAATTCTTAAACTGTTGGGACCAAAACTCCCAAAATCAATCCCAACCTTCCTTTTGTGGTCATAAACCTTGTGTTTAAATTTCATAGATTTCTATTAACTTATACTAAAGTTATAGTGCGAAAACCAAATGTCTTCGGACGACGACGACGACGCCAACGTCATACCAATATACGTATAAAAAATTAGGTTGAATTGGTTGGGTTCACAGAAACATAGCTTTTTTCTGGCCTAAACCACTGTAGGAAAAAACAATACAATCATAATAAAATGCATATTATTTATTTAAAATTAAAACAAAACTGTTATGTAAACAATAACAAATTTCATTCAATCCAAAATATTTTTGTCAGATCATTTGTTGATTTTAATTGGTAAATGAGTTTTGATCACTAGTTAAAATGTAAACAGTGACAATAAATATAGATTCTCCTTCAGGTATGAATGAGTTATGGAATTCTCCACCAAAGATAGTTAAATTTTCGATTTTCAACATGCAAGCTATTGCGAGCGTGTTAAAATCTAAAATTAACAATTGAGGGTGGAGAAATTCCATAATTCACGAGTAAATTGAAGGACAATTTGTTTCTCCTATGATTTTCGACAAAAACCTCAAGAAAATGCAGTTGCTATGTAGTTTGTTTACATAGATGTCATTTCGGGACTTCTTTAGTTTATCGTTCCACTAACTGCAGAAAAAACGGCGGGAATTTCCACGTAGAAATTTAATCTCTGAAAAGTGGTTAAAAATATAATGTATTTTTATCCCACCGATTAAACATGCCAAGAATAGGAGAAATGGTAATAAACTTGTAATACTACTACAAAAGATAAATGGTACTATAAATATGGAAATTATTGCGATGTTTTTATTATTGCGAAAATTGTGATCGGTTGAGCATAGCAATATTAATAACTCGCATTTTTAATGCATATTTTAACGTCCGATTTATTCTAGAGTTGTCCCCCTTTGTTTACATTTACACAGGTAAGTTTATGGTCATTGATTGCCGACATCCGGAGACAGGTTAATTAGTAGATATTTAGTAGTATACCCAGGGGTTGGACAGCTATTATATATATAATAACATTTTGAATTCTAATATTTCTAAAACCATTAATTAAAACGATTATTAAAACTTCCACTTTCAAGTTTTACCAGATCTCCGATCGCAATAATAAACTTTTTTTCACACGGGCAGCGATCGCAATAATTTAACCTCACAATTTTGCCTTGGGTAGAAGAATCACAATAATAATAATAATAATAATAATAAAAATAACGCAAAAAATTTCCAAATTTACAGTATTTTTGTTTAACATCCTATGACAATTATTCCATGCATATTAAGAACCTAAATCTGTTGATATGACATTAATACAATCTAAGATTTATGCTAGACTGACACACTGAGCAGGATTTTAAACTGATCATCAAACCCATGACATCATGTACCACAGGCAAGCAAGCAACCGTAAGGCCATTGAGGCTAATAAATTCATTTTTGAAAGTGGCTACAATTAGTACATGATCTACCTTCAAGAGAATCCAGCTGTCACATAATTTGTCTTGAAAAATGGATAATCAAAGGGACAAAACTCTCTCTTGACAACATCAGTAAAATATACTGATGTTTAGTCAGAATAAACATAATACATGTATACAAAATTCAGAACAAAACAAGTTACAAATTTTGTTTAAAAAAAGGTAAAAATACCAGCAGACAAAGATGTCAATGATGTAGGTGGGAGTTGAGAAAACTCTAACAAGAATTCTGTTAACATGCATACACAAGTTTAAACCAATCATCTTTAACAAAATTATAATTTAAAAACAACCATTTGATTCTATCTCATTATAACAATAAGCAGAAAATACTACTGCAATAATCTAAAGATATCAAGCATTCTTTACAAAGATATAATAAGCATTTATTTATAACACTGATCACAGTTAAGTGCTTGATATATACTTTGATCATCCTGATAAAAAAGATGGTTACAAACAACTGTAAAAAAAAACACAAAACATTTTTCACATTTCTTTGTTTTCAAAGATGCCCATTCCTGTTACTATTACATCTGTTATAAAATGCATTCATTTTCCGACTTCCATACAATGGCTTATGTAACAATTATTAAAAAACAGTTCAATTCAACTTAATTGTATTAAATTTAATTGAAACTTATCAATTTATAGTAATTAGTGAAACAATTTATGTCATTTCATAAATAAAGTGGCATTTTGAGAGCACGCTTTCAAAATTAATAACATCTAGTTTTCATTTAAAATAAATGATGAAGAAGAGGAATCCACACATGCAAACGTTCTAGTGACAAAGGGTCAAAAATAAATTTTTCGCAAGATGACTCGAAACGCAATTGCGGCACACATGTCCCTATTCCATATTTTAAATCCATGTAAATTATAACATTGCTACATCTCTGTATTTTACCCTAATCTTTAGTGAAATTGTTACAGGAGATTTTTAACAGCAATAGCTGTTCCTTTCCTTATCATGGGACAGCCATTTTTTATCCCCATTCGGCAAACTAGCATTGTTTATCAAAACCATTTTCTTGAATGATGAAAGATCTTGAGATGCCGTCCCAAATGGGACATAATTTTGACAAAAAAAAATATAGAGAAGCATCCTTCAATATGAAAAAACTGAAAAATGTTATTAAATATCACAAGGACCAAAAAGTCCCCCCCAAAAGACCAAAAAAAAAAAAAAAAAAAAAAAAAAAACAACATGCACTGAGATTCCCACAAAAAAGTCAAAACAAACAATCTGCAAGCAAAAAGGAATGTCATATTCAATGGCACAATGAACCAAGAAATTATGTAACAAATTTTTTTTTTCTTAAATTGCAATTACAAAGAGTTTCAAGCATAAGCTCTTCAATATCAATCTTGATTATTTTGTTGAATTTTTCTCACAAAAAAAAAACATGCTTAAAAAACGTTATCATTGTTTATGATACAGACATGACCACATAATAGTGTTTATTTGAATAAAACTTTACATCCATAATTATGTTACCATATGAAGATGAAATTCATCAATTGTTTTGGTATATACACGTATGTAGATCATTAGTATTTATTTTTTTAGAACATGGGCCCTTAAGAGAACCTCACATATACATTAGATATACAGCAGACGTTAAAAAAAGTTTCCTGTTAATATACAACTGAATATAAAGTAAACATTAAAATAGCACTTTAAAATGAAAAATAATCTCATATAGGTATCATATTTGTTCTCCGAGTAATACAAAAACAAATTTTAAAAGTATATAATTCAAAAATATTTTTGCATATATTCAGCTCAGGTATATTTTTCTGTGAACTGAATTTCCTTACAGTTTGTACAACCCAGAGCCCTCATCATCAACACATCTATTATGTATTGGAAAAAGATTTGCCCCAGTGGATTAAGGATGGGGTGGGGCAAGAGTACCTGTTGAATGTATAAATCTTGTATATTCCCTATTAGCAGATGTTGGAGTTGTCTCCCATATGCATGAGTTATCTTTCTTGACAGAAGGTCTCTTGTAGGCCAAAAATAATTTTTTCTGAAAATATTGAATTAGGGAAGGCCTTCATTATACATCGAAAAATGTAAGAAAATATATTAAAAAAAACATATCACTATTGTGCACAGAGGATATTGTTAGGAAGAACAACTATTCTGCAGGAAAATGACGATTTGTATGGAAGACACCTTCTCCAAAGAGCAGATAACTCTGTAAATGGGAGACAACCTACATGTACCAAAAATTGGGGAATAGAAAAGTGCATAAAATTCTGATGTCTAAGACTCATAAGCCTATTAAGGATAGGATGAATATCATATATGGAAACTGTCACTCTGCAAAGAAAATTTATTCTTTCTTGTTAGACAAATACCAAAATTTTTGTTCTTTCTGAGCACTTGACAAAATTAGAAATATAACACCAACAACTTTTCGAAATTTGAAATCCACCTGAGCTGAATTTGCAAATATGAAACTACATGTATATAAATTTATACAATTACATTTATATATATATAAAATTTGATCATACCATCACTATGCAAATAACAAAATGACTTTTAAAACACATTAAAATTTCGTTTCTTAAAAAATTTATTCGGTCAACTTGCAGTTACTGACCATATAGCATTAATGCCCAAACACTCCACTGAACAATCTTTGGCAATTTCCATGTAGAAATTTTATCCACACAATATGGCAGATTTATTCTTGACAAAAAATGTGGCAAATTTTAAACAAAGGAACAGCAATTTTATTGCTTGTCTTTCAGTACTTTTTGTTAATATATGTAAATTAAATGCAAATTTTCAAAATGTAAACAAATGACTTGCAGATATTTTGAATTCTGAGTCATCTGTATGTTTATTTGCATGTAGCTAATATAGCTAAAAACAAACACTTATAAATAAATGGATTTCCCACTTTGATCACACACATCTGTATTTCTCTCTTTGGCTTTGGATTACCCTGGAAAGTGTGATGAAATCTTTTATATTCTTTGCCTCTTTTCTTTCACCATTATATCCCTTAAAATTCTTTTATCATTCTGTCAACTGAATCAAACAGATTATTTCAAAATTTAAGTTCAGACATACAATATGTTTGTTTCTTTACTGGAGTTAGACCATTCTAGCTGTATCTATATTTTGACTTTTGCTTTCAATACTGAAATAAGCATGAGTACTAAGACAAACAAGAAAACTGGCATTCCTTGTTGACTGGTGTCAAACACATCTCACCACAAGCTGAGTACTTACAGGTTAGTGATCTTAATCTAAATCTGAATTTGGTCACTAATTTTTGCACCTTCACAGTTTTCTAGGGAGAACACTACTAGACAACAAAGAACCACATGACATAGAACAAATGTGACCACTAAAGAACTGCAGTTTTCATTATGAAACTGATTCAATATTTTCTTGAATTTCCAGTCCAGGAAACTGATTGGTAGACCAAAACTTAACATGTAACTTATATTTTCAAAAATGTTCTCATTCAACACCTACAAGTTTTGTCTATTCTTAAGAAAAATAAAACAAATTCTAACTTATTGACAAAAATATCATGAATATGTATCTCAGTGCTGCTCACCTCATACCGGGTATACCTGTTCACTATATGGGTGATAAATCAGATTTTACTACATGTATTTATTTATAATTTATAACAATATACATACCATCTGATTTACTGCATGGAGGGATAGTCCCAGGTTGTTAATGGTGTAAAAGTTTCTTTTACAGACTGTATGGAAGCAAATCTAAGAAGATACTGAGGTCCACCAGCCTTGTCATTTGTACCTGGAAAATAATCAATTCTTCTGTTACTCAAAAGGTCATAATGTAGTAAATCTTATCGAAGGCAAAATAAAAGATAACCTTCATGTCCCGAAACCAGATCAACCTGAATTTTCAATATTAATTTAATGGAAACCACACTATCTAGAAAACCTGATAATTAAGGGATGTCTTTCAAAAACCAAAAATTGAATAATTTAGAAACCTTTTTGATTCCAGTGAGAGATCATATCATTCGTAAATAATACATTATGAGAATGTACATTGTGTATTTATTGAAATTTACGTTTCAAAAAAACAAATATACAAATGTATTACAAATATTCAGAATAAGAAAACCTTTCTCGCTTTTAATACATGCATTGGAATGGATACTATCATTTATAAAACATATACCCCCTCAAAAACCAAAAAACCCCAAAACAAACAAACAAAAAAAAAAAACAAAAAAAAAAACACTTCCAATATCCAGAATTAGTTATGTTAATTTTAAAATCCAGTTAACATTCAAATACAGTCAAACTTGCTTTAAAGGGCACCTGTATATAACAATCACTGTCTACAAAGGGCTATGTGAAAATGTCCAGAATATGAAGTAAACTTGTAAATTAACCTCTTTATAAAGGGCACATTTTGTTGGTCCCATGGGTGCCTTTATACACAGGTTTGACTGTACAGCATGTTATACATTACTACAAACCTGAAAGCCTGGTTCCACCAAAAGGTTGTTGTCCTACGACAGATCCAGTAGATTTGTCATTGATGTAGAAATTACCAGCTACATCTCGGAATGTGTCTGTTAATTCTTCTTTTACTTCCCTGAGGATTAGTAAATTAGCAACTTATAACCCTCTGTCAATTATATGATACTCGCTTGGGCAGAAAATTCAAGTGTCAGAAGGCTTGGTATTTTGAGTGGGTGTTGCAAGATCAAATTGTAAAAATTTTATTTCATAATGCATCAACTATAAACATTGGTTTGCTTGTCACTTTATTTTTTTTAAAAATTTACATGAAACAAAGTGAATAAGGATCTTCAATAAAGAAAACATGTTAAACACAAGATCAACACAAACAGAAAACGTGTTGCATTAAATTTCCCTTTATAATCTTCAACCAATGAAATAAAAAGACAATATGAAAAAATAAGTTCTTAATTCTGCTGATATATAAGGTATCTGGACCATAACAGATCATCACTGTAAACTATTTATATTTTTGAGAAAAAATAACTTTATCCAACAGTTCAAAACAGGAATTATATATAGATTCAACAACCATGATCAGTTGATTATGAAATTTATCAACTCGAGACAATTAAATTTTAATTTTCAAGCTGCGAGGCTTGTCCGAGCAGTTTAAAAAGATGAAAATATAATTATCGAGAGCAGATAAATTGCAGAATTAAAGGTTCAAGAGTTTTCGAATAGTTTTCTCTAATGACAATGTAAAGCTCCGAGACGTCTTCTACACATTTTTTGGCGAGAAACTTCACAAGCATTTAACCAATGTATGGTGATAACAGAACTTATCAAATGGCCAAGAGATGTATAAAATCGCACAGAATTAGAGAAATAGATATATCTTTCTGAAGTTAAAACACACTTTGTTGTTTGTATGCATGGTCCATAAAAATAAAACAGATATATTACATTTTTATTGTGCATCAAATACCTACGGATCATTTGCAAAGATTGCTCCTGTTAATGCATATTTTGATGTCTGTGTAAGTTTACTGGCTATCTCTTTGTATTGATCATCTGGATATGGGTAAACAGTTACTATGGGTCCAAATATTTCCTATCAATAGAAAAATCGACAACACACTTTATTGTAAAAATCAATCAAAATATTGATTTCTTTCCATAAAATCATTTGTCAATTATTGGGTTGTTTGGTAACTTCTAGGTTTTAGGTATTCAAATTTTAAAATTTGTTATATCATAATATTTTCCCTCTTGCTGTGTTTGAAAAATTATTCAAATAAAATTTCACAATTTCAAGGGACATAACTCAGAAATAATTCAAATTATGTAAATTAAGAGTTCACTTAGTAATAAAAACTGATAATTTAAAAACTTGTTGTGTCTAGAATAATGAGCAACTTGTTCAGTACCCATTTTTTCTCTCTTAACAACGATTGTGTTTTAGTATACAAAAAGATATGATTTTTTTTTTCTTTTACCCAAATATTTCTTAACATTAAATGTATATCACAATAATTTCTTATTCATTGACTTTGGAGGGGGGGGGCCTTGGTGGCCAAGTGGTCTAGGTAGTTTGTCATGACTACGAATGATCACTAGCCTGTCAAAGCTGAGGTTGTGAGTTCGAATCTCATCTGTGGCGGGGTGTGTTAGACTCTGATCTTAATTGACAAGGATTGCCAATGTTCCTACTGAAGGTCGGTAGTTCTCTCCGGGTACTCTGGCTTCCTCCACCAATAAAAACTGGCCACCGCAAAATAGCCAGATGTGCTGAAAACAGCGTAAAACCCCAACTAAACAATAAACAAAAATATACTTTGGATTCATTTATTTTTGTTTGTATCAATTTACTTTATTATACCTCATGTAAAATTTCTGTTTTTGCATTGTATTAGCCGAGAACAATATTTTCCTCTAACACATGGCTCAGCAAGTATTAATTTTTCTTATGTCACCCTCACAATTTTTAAGTATCCTTGTTACCAAATTAGAATGCCCTTCAATTCTTTATGCCTTCAGAATATGACAAAGTAATATATATGTACATGATCATGATCAGTGAAATTTTGATTTCTCTATATATTTTAGTGTTACAAGCAAACGTTTCGTTCTACTCATCACCATGGTAACTAAAAATCTTACTTCTTGCATGATTTTGTCATCAGGGTCTGTAGTTTCTACAATGGTTGGCTCTACAAAATATCCTTCACTAAAATGAAATAAATCTATAAATGTAGGTTAGAACAATACTTTAGGGTTTACTACATTGATCCTAACGGTAAAGGAGTTTTTAATAAGATAAAATTATCATTAACTATAATGATGAGACTCTGAACTGTAGACATCTCATTAGTATCCACAATGATGAGATTTTCAACTGTGGACATCTCATCAGTATCTACAATGATGAGATTTTCAACTCTGGACATCTCATCAGTATCTACAATGATGAATTCTGAACTGTAGATATCTCATGAGATTGTCAACTTTATACATCTCATCAGTATCTTCAACTGTAGAAATCTCATCAGTATCTACAATGACAAGATTTTTACTGTAGACATCTCATCAGCATCTACAATGAAGAGATTTTTAACTGTACACATCTCATGAGATTGTCAACTGTATACATCTCATCAGTATCTTCAATGAAGAGATTTTTAACTAGATATCTCATGAGATTGTCAACTGTATACATTTCATCAGTATCTACATTGACGATATTTTTAACTGTAGACATCTCATCAGTATCTACACTGACGACATTTTTAACTGTAGACATTTCAACAGTATCACTGATCCTTTATAATTCATTTATATGCTATACAAGCTGTCTTGCAACACCTTGAAATACAAAGGTGGATTTCATAAAATGACAGAATAAAAATATTCAAGAGTTTGCACTGTACTATGAAATTCCATAATTTTGTTCTCTGATACAAAATGATCTATGTTTTACTAACGCCTAAAATACTACATGTAAGATTGAATAATATCTCTCATCTTGTTCTAAAGTTGGAATCTTCTTATAACACTAAAATTAGTAAATTGTGGTGAAATTCTGTGAATTCTGAGTGAAAAAAATGTAACTGACATACAAATGTCAAAATTTTTTATTAAATCTTTTAGTTCTGAAAACTAAAATTCTTGAAATTCAAATACCTAAAATCTATAACTTGTGAACCACACTAAGAATTCACTGACGGGCATTCGTAAATTAATTTGTTGTTTGGTTACTCTTAGGTTTATTGTTTGTTTAATTGGGGTTTTACGCCGTTTTCAGCACATTTGGCTATTTCGCGGCAGCCAGTTTTCATTGGTGGAGGAAGCCGGAGTACCCGGAGAGAACCACCGACCTTCCGTAGGAAAATTGGCAATCCTTGTCAATTTAGATCGGAGTCGAACACACCCCGCCACAGGTGAGATTCGAACTCACAACCTCAGCGTTGACAGGCTAGTGATCACTAGTAGTCATGACGAACTACCTAGACCACTCGGCCACCGAGGCCCCCCTCTTAGGTTTAAGGTATTCAAATTTTAAGATTAGTCATCTATAATTATTTCCCTGCAGCTCGGTTTAAAAAACTTTTTAAAATCAAATTTCACACTTCCAGGGGACGTAACTCAAAAATAATTCAAATTGTACAGACATGTATGATTTATGTTTAATGAGCACTTTTTGAAGAAATTCCCTTTTTTATACAAAAGACAGCAAATGACAAATATACCACCATAAAGACAATGAATATATTTACCTGCTGTCACAATTGCCGCCAGCAACAATACTAAGTTTAGGGGAAGACTTTGCATGGTCAATATAGCCTTTGATTCTGTTAAAAGCCTGAAATATGTTACATGTTCATTATTCTTGTAGTTTCTTAAACAGGTTTTAACATACTGATGTTAAATGTGTCATAATACAGTGTTGATTGTAAAGCTCAAACATTTATAAGTTATAAAATTAAGATTTGTGACTACCACCGGATTGACTTTGTTGAACTTCACGACATGTGCCGTATACGGAGCAGGAGTTCCGTATACCCTTCTAGAGTTCACTCCTGGTTTTTAAAGCTCAAACATTTATAAGTTATAAAATTTGTTTTTATGGAATTTATTAGCTTGTAAACTCAACCAACCATCTCATATATATTTTACTTGAAGTAATTCCGACTTTTGTCAGTTTGTCTGGTTTACATACAGATGAATTCTTTCAAAACTTTTCATGTACCTCCAATTTGTGACTACCACCGGATTTGACTTTGTTGAATTTCACAACATGTGCCGTATACAGAGCAGGAACTGCTTACCCTTTGGAGTTCACTCCTGGTTTTTAAAGGAGTCCATTTTGTTCATTTCTTTTAAGTTTTCAGTATTTATTTGTTGTGCTTGTGGTTGTTCATTTGTCTTCTCGGGTTTGTCTGTCTAATGGATTGCTGGATTGCTATTTTGGTTTGCTCCTTAGGTATACATGTTATTGTCCTCTTTACTACTATACTGTGCTGTAATAACTAAAGAATTCCAGCCAACCTTTGGTTCCAAATTTCTTGATGTAATATTTTTATACAATATTACTCCATGTTAGTTGGTCTTTCTTGAGTCTTACAATCATTTCAAAACCTAAACCATTTTTGTCCACATCTACTGTGTGTAACACATACTCAATATTAGTATGTAAGAAAAGTAATTTAACATATTATTATTGAGAAATGAACGGTCCAACTGACTGTAAACATTGTTTTCTATCCCCATTTCAAGCTGTTTGCCAACCCACGTGCCGAATATCAACAAAGTAACGGCTGGATTTTTCTGCTGGAAAACCCAACTAAAATCTGTTTTTTTTTCTCGGTTTCTTCAAGTCATAACAAAGTACTGATTTTACTAAAACTAAGACAGTTTCCCATATTCCACAAGCATAGATGTTCTATTTTCTGTGTTTGATTCTTTATTTTTTATGCCAAATTTGACATTATCATAGAGTAGTTAAGATGGATATCTAGTATGATGTTGTCTTTTAAGATATATCTAATCAGGATTTTTTTAGCGTAGACACAAGTTTTTCATCAAAGATTTTGAAATAAGAATGAAAAGAAATATTGCATGAATGTCTGTAAGACAGTAATCCTGAAATGGAATCTGTCACAAATGAGAACAAAGATACCTTGTCATCAATCACAGCCGATACAAATGTCTCCTTATCGAAAGGAGATCCTACTTTCAGTTTCTGTTGTATTTTTTTCATTTCGTCCTTGACCTTAGGCCACATGGATTGTGGGATATATACTCTAGAGCATGCTGAACATTTCTGTCCTCCAAACTCAAATGCCGATCTGATTGTTCCATTAATCACACTCTCAACATCTGCTGACTTGTGTATGAAGTGGAAGTTCTTTCCTCCGCATTCTGAAATGAAAATTCATTGGTTTTCACAGATTAAATTTTTTTTAAAGAACCAAAACTTTTTCTGTATGAATTTGTTTTTGCTGAACTTGAACATTTTAAATGTTTACGTTTTCAAACAATTAGATTTCACATCTTAGTGGAAATGACACCTCGCAAGAATTTACACTTCACCAGTTTTTCATCACATATGGAACATGGTAACCATTCTTTTTTATTTTTAAATTATTTTCTCAAATATTCAATT